>OX439483.1:399589945-399928092 GCA_949320155.1 Melangyna quadrimaculata
AAATCGCCGATTTCTTTTTTTTATTTTTTTAGTAATGGGATTTTGAAGGAAACCACTACAAATGAATTTTAATTCAAAGACATTAACTCCAGAAAACTGATAACAGTCGCAATATAATTCTTGGATCTAATTTTTTTTTTTTAAATTACAATCTAGTGGTAACTTTTAAATATAAACAAACTATTGAGTTACGCCATACTATTGAAAAGTGTCGCTGATGTAATTACATGTTCATCAATTACATTCTAGATGAAAATCTCTTTAAATGTATCTCAATGTAAAGTGCTTGAGTTCCTGAGTTGGAAATGTAACTGACAGACAGTTACGCCAATCTATTGAAATCCGCGATATAAGTCACGAATACAATATTTTATTTCCTATATAAAACTTCTTTCCTATAAGAACTTCACTTTGTTTGTACTTCTACCATGGTTTGAGCTTCGACGTATTCAAAACGTCTTTGATTTTAAAATTTCTTTTCCAGTTGCATAAGGCTTAACTTCATAGACCTACTTTTGCCAAAAAGTACAAAAGTGAGAAATGCTAAGGAAACCTGCCTGCAAAAAAAAATGAAAATTGTTGTGACAGATAAATTAAGCAACCACACACAATTTTCAATAGTTTTTTTGCAAGCAGGTGTCTTCAGCATAGATGTTTTTTATTTCACACTTATCTCCTTTTTGGCAAAAGTAGGTCTAGGTTTGTCGTTAAGCCAAATCTTTAATTGCGTCACATTTCATTAATTACCAATAAAATTCAATGAAAGACAACAATAAAATTCGTACGCGATTTATTGATGAATTTAAATAGTTTGGCGCAACTCAAAACGTCTGCAAACTATATTTTCTTTTTCTTCATTCAAAGCCTTTTAATATTGGATAATATTTGAAGAAACGACCACTTGAATACAATTTAAAAATAAATAATAGCATCTGCTCGTGCGCAATTTTGTCAACTCTCATTTTATCATTATTTGTCCAGTCGTAATCTTTTTTAAAGAATACAAAATTAAAAATAGAATATAAAGAATATTAAACTCAAAATTATAACTCAAAGTACTTAAATAAAAGGAAATCAAAATTTGTATAAAAAAAGAACAGAAGGATTTTTTTTTGTTTAACAAAACTAAAGTTGGTTTTGTTTTTATCACCGTGGGATTTTTTTGTTGCTGAGTCGCTGTGCTGCGTGGTGGTTTCTGTTGGTTGTATTATATTTAGACCTTAACATTTTTCGGCCGAAAATGTGCCGAACAGCATTCACGAATTCAATCGCGACTCTTATCGGTTTGGGGCCACACAGACGCTTGTCATGAACATATTCGCACTCAGGGAGTCGAGTGCTTTTGAATGCGACCGATTTCTGGTGGTTTCCCAAAAGCCTAAAAACGCCAAGAAAAAACGATTTTTCTTGGAAGTCTGTCTTGGTTTTGTGGCCACATATACGTCTATCGAAACTATATTTGTAATCAGGGAGTTGAGGGCTTCAAGTTGCATTACATTTGAAATAGTTTTCTAGCCGATTCCTATTTTCAGAAAAGTTGAACTTTTGATGCACTTTTTCTCGGTAACGGGGCCACTACGTGCTGGAAAAAAAAGCATTAAGGAAAGAGAGAAAAAAGCCCTTAAACTCTTTATTGGATGTTGACAGCCATAATTAAGCCATTATTGACATACACATGTTTGGTTTGGTGCACAGCTTTGGACAAGTCAACTAACCTTAAAACCATGACTAAGTTTCAAAAAATAGCGTGTATTGGCACAACTGTTGCAGCCCTAGAAACTTTTCTTTCACTAGCCCCACTTGATCGTTTTAAAAAAGAAATGGGGCGAATAGTGCTTTAAGACTTACACAGTGCAATTATTGGAAAAAGGCGTTTTTGGTCATAGAAAAATTATGAACTTTACTGGAAATATACACTCAAACAAACTATTGATACCACACATTGATTTCAATCCGGTGAACCTTATAGATATTCCTACGAGCGACTTCTGGATGGAAGACTGGGTTATGGTTCAGCAAGACTCCCTTACCTAATCTTTCACTCATGCATCTCCTCACCCTTCTCCTTTTCGTACACTATTCACAGCAAGAAGCTTCATGAGCATAGTACTTGAATCACAGATAATAATTTCATGCGTAAAATGTTTTACACAAGACTTCTTATCAAACATTAAAACAAAAATCTTAAGTTATCTTTATCAAAATTGGTAAAGAACAATCACGATCAAAAAAAGTGAATCATTATCTATCTGCATGCTGGGTTTTAATACTCGTCCTTCGTCCAAAGCCAAAGTGTGTAGATACTTCATAAAGAAGTACATTCTTTACCTGATTTATTCAATATGCTTTGGTACTCAATTAACATAATATTATATGCTAATAGATAAGGGGACTCATCCGAGAGCTTTATTTCCCCCGGTTGGTGTTCCGAAAATCAGATATCTGCCTTCATATCAAATATCGATGAAGAAAAACTGATTTTAAATATTCAGTATCGGTTAAGTCTTTATAGCAACAACTTCACTTACCTCACTTACGCCGGCGTTTCCAATTCATATTTAAGATACTTTGGCCAATATTACAGAATACAGTGTTAGCACCTTTGTCAAATTTTGCTTTATAAATATCGGTGATAACGCGCTACGATGGGCTTGAAAATATCGTAATTTAATGTACGAGTAGTGATGAATATATGTAATAGTTTTATTGTTAATCATCAGTTAACAACTTAAAAGAGATACCTATCCGCATAAAGGCTATTTAAAAATGCATTTCATGTCCGATTGCGATTTTTTGTGAACATAGAATAAATATAAAAAAAAATAATCTCTGTATTATGAGTTTCTAGTTTCTTCAAATTATAAAAAGACCTTTTGACAAGCTTAAGTGGTGATTTAGCTTGAATTAAAATGTAAAAAAAATTTAAACGTGGATATTATAATATACCTATTTCGCAAAACTTAAAGGGTATTATGTGTGTATGTACATTCAGTTTGATTGGATTATTCAAAGTTTTATAGGTAAGGAAAGTAAGTTACATACCTACTTAAACAATGTGTTGCTTAAATCCGTAGACTTTTTGGATTAAGAAAAATTCGTCTTGTTTAAAACTGTAAACTGGGGTAGTGAAGTTAAAAATGATCCATCAACTTCCGTTAAACAAAAATATTCAACATTTATTTTGGATAGAAAACTTAAAATAATGCGACCGAATTACCCAAATGAAATCTTGCGGACTGGAGCTTATTTTTGTAACGGCTTTTATGTTTATTCATACTTCATACAAGAAAATGGTTTATTGTTCACACTCAGAAAAATTATTTAACTTCCTTTTTTTATTTCAACTATCAAAATTACCCGTACAGCCCGGTGTGGACCAGAGCCTCAACCAACAAGCCTTTTCTAGCCGGCTCTGTTCCTATCTAGCTGTCTCCAGTTTCGCACGCTTCTCTTCTACTTGCTTACGCCACCGGTTTCGCAGTCTTCCTTTACTGCGCCATCCCCCGAGGATAAATTCAAAGACTTTTCGAGCCGGAGCTTTGGTGTCCATCAAGTACATGACCCAACCACATCAGTCGTTGGCTTTTTTACTTTTGTGACTAAGTCGATGTTGCTGTGCAGCTCGTACAATTTGTTGTTGTATCTTATCATCTATTTCCCGGTCCCCGTATATTATACGGGACCGAAGATCATCGGAAAACTTTTTTTCCCAAATATGACTAAACACTAAAGCGTTCTCATCCGCCGCTCATACATCATTTTCATTCTCATACATCAGGACCGGGATGATGATGGAAGAAGTAGAGGTTATCCTTTGTGTGATCTCAGCACTGGTATTGTTGTCTGAGTTGAAAGCGGCGCCCAGGTAGACAAAGTTTCAAAGGTTTATCTGGCTGTGGAAACGTTCTGTCCAAGACATCGTTGTCGAGTGTCCTTTCTTGGTCTTACCCTCGTTTGCCGCTGAACCCATCTTCGCTGCTTCCTTCTCAATGCTTGCAGCTCCAGTGCCATTAGGCTTTTTGCTTCCAATTATGTCAATGTCGTCGGCGTACGCAAGTTATTGGACGGACTTTTGAAAGATTGTGCTTCTATTGTTCTCGTGAGAGTTTTGTACTATTCCACCAAGTTAAAGAAGTCGCATGACTTTCCATCACCTTTTCCAAATCCTTTTTTGACATCAACGGTATCGGTGAGGTCTTTGCTGAAATGATGGAAGAGCGTGCGTTCGCCATTGTCATTCTGCACAAACGGATGAGTTTGTTAGGGATGACAAACCTAAACATTGCTCTATAAAGCTCGTCTCTATTCATGCTATCATACGTGGAATTGAAATAGATGAAGACGAAGAGGTGTTGAGTGTCGATTTGAAGTTCCTGGGTTTTTTCCAAGATCTTCTATAGTGTGAAAATTTGGTCGATGGTGGACTTTCCTGGCCCACCATCGACACACTAATATGGACCTATCAGGTTGTTGAGGAATGGTTTCAGGCGTTGAAATAGCACGGGCAGAGAAGATCTTGTAGGCGATGTTAATGACACTGATTCCTTTGTAGTTGGCTCAGTTTAGAGGATCCCCTTTCTTGTGATCGAGCAAACAATGCTGAGGTTCCATTCATCGGGTATGCTTTCCTCCGAGCCTCCGATCATATTTTATGAATGAGTCATCTTCTGTTGCTTGCTAATGAGCCTAAAAAGGAAAACATTGCAATGAAACCTATGCTTGAAATGAGCAATCAAAATTTCACTGAGTGGAAAAAAGAAAACATTCCAGGAATATTTTCCTTTTTCCACTCAATGTTTGAAATTTTCTGTTTAGATCTTCAAATGCTGTTGATGGCACTGACTATGAATGGTAGATTCGAAGTCATTCAGCAATATTGCGCAGTTCGAGGACACAGTTTCCTGCCCTGTGATAGAAACTTTTTAGTAATAAAGCGAGTTATCCGTAGGTATGATCGGATCTATACACCAAAAAGCGCAATCCTCCCTTCGAAGTTCGATCACTTAAAAATTAACAAATACTTAACTCCTAGGATTGGTGGCCTATTTTTTTTTTTTTAACCACCAAAGATCTTTCTAAAAAGGAAACTTTCGCCTTAAATAGATATAGGCACCTGATTTATACCGAAGAACAAAAAGGAGTTGTGACGGCTTCAACTTTCATAGATGGACTAGTGGATGGAGCTATTCGACTCAAAAAGAAGGATGTAGTCGGCTCCCCTTCATAAAAGCTTACCAACAAAAGGTTCCCATCAACGAAAAGAAGTTGAAAGATATTTCCAAAATGGTGCAATATATTCCCGATGAGCACAAAATATTTTACGATTGTGTCCTTCAATGTCCAACGTCGAACACCGCAGATAGCGATGAAGGCGATGTTTAAAGTTTTTTTTTCTATAATTGCTACAGTTATATTTTAAGTTTTGTTTGTTTGTCCGTTGTTTTTTCAAATCCTTTTAGTAATAATTATAACAAAATGAAGTGTTTGTATTTATATTTTTGTATTATTTTAATAAAAAATGGAATTTAAAACAACATGTTTTAATTTTTTTCAAAATGAGTGGAAAAAGGAAAACATTCCACCTCCTTTATCAGTAAATTCCGGGCTTATCTTCAATGATTTCAACCAATTTTTGTTTCTCAGTAAGTTTTCAGAAGTAACTTTTAGTTTCGACCAATTGCGTAGCGTGGGTTTTTGCCAACCGGGGCAGACCCAATTTTTGCAGCCCCCTGAATTTTGTTTCCAGCTTTAAAAACTTTGAAAAATGTGTCGCCATGGAATACCCCTAACTATTATGTATTTAAAAACACTGGCTCGCGGCAGGAAAATTTTAAAACTAAATTTTCGAGATCGAGAAACTTGTACCCTGCATTTTTGAGAACATGTAATTTATTTGGCACATACATTTATTGATCAAATTCCTATTGTTTGATCTCCATCCGGATTAACAACCCACTCTTATTCTTCAAATCTATTGAGTTTCTAATCACTTTAAAAAATCAGCGAACCAACGTAACGTTGGAATATATTGGAAAAAAATAAAAAAATCGGGTGGCACAACGGCTCATGAAGAACCAGGGCCTAGTGACTAACAACTCGCAACCATTCCTGTGTGCGCCTTTCAACAGGAATGGAAGGGACCTACAATTTTATGCCGATTCCGAACGGCTAGACGAGAAGCACTTATTCGTGACAAGTGATACTCATGGAGGATTTGTCCATTTCTCGCAAGAGGCAGTAGCCCTGAAAAAAAAAACTTTTTAGTTTTTAGGTGGACGAGGCTGGGAAGCGATCCCAGACCTCCAGCGTGACAGTCGAACGCACTAACCATTACGCTACGGACTACTACATATATATTGAATATTATTTAAATTGAAATTCTTAAAAGAAACATAATACGATATTTTTCTTATTAATTTTCTTTTTAATAAGTGTGTTCATTAAAGTGTAAAGGGTCCGCTATCTAACGTTTTTTATCAACTAGTGCTTATTTCGTGAATGGTAACACTTAGCTCATGTCTGATTCGACAGATAATTAGTTTTATCCTTCCGCTGAACGAATATGGTTTTGTTTACGCTTCAACAGCGCTGGGAAATATTGTGACATTACTTTGCCGATATTTCCAAAAAAATCATCTTTTCAGATGAAGCTCATTTTGATCTTGGCGGGTTTGTAAACAAGCAAAATTGTCGCATTTGGGGCACAGAAAACATTGAAAAGCCGATACACCCAAAACGAGTCAATGTTTTGTGCGGATTTTGGTCCAGAGGCATAATTGGGCCATTTTCCTTCAACTGAGCAAGGAGTGGCCGTTACAGTCAATGGCGATCGTTATCGGGCCATGTTGAACGAATTTTTGTTCACAAAAACTGAAGAGGAAGATATTGGCAACATTTGGTTTCAACAGGGCGGCGCTACGTGCTACGCAGCCGAAGCTACACTCGATGTTGATGATGCATTTTCAAAAAAAAAAGTTATTCGGCAGACCCTTTATATAAATTTATAATATTTAATTTTATTGCTGTTTATCTGAGTTAAATAAATAAATAAGATTAAATAAATATATTTTTAAATAAAATAAATAAATTAAATAAAGAATTTTGATGTAAAAGGAAAAGATATTAAAGTTAAAAGAGGTATTTTTGTGTGTAGGAACCTATTTAATTATTTTTTTTTTTAAATATATTTTTATAAAAGAGAACTTGTGTTGAAAGTAATAACAGGAACACCAACGACAATAAAACCTAACACCAAATTCCCACGGCAGTACTAACAGTCGCAGGTATAATACAATAATTGGAGTTATCATAATGTAAAAGTAAGCATAAATTATAGTACAAATACACGTAAGTTTCAATCAATAAAGCAGAATAAGTTTTAATACCAATAAAGCGTGTTCTCTTTTTTTGTATCGATCCCCCACCAGTGGTAGGATCGGTGCAAGGTTAACATCTGAACTCTCCTCCTTTTAATTACAGCAAACTCTTTAATTACTGACTCGATATTAAGAGCCTCAGTCATTTCTTGCTTCTTGAAATTTTGAATTGGATTCTTTGGGTCCACCAAATTAATTAATTTAAGGAATAAAGGATTTTTTTAATTTCTTGTCGCCCCTGGCAAAGTGCCGCCCGATGTGGTATTTTTCAACAACGTAAAACATAATCAATGTCCGATTATTGACTATGCCTATGAAGCGTTTTTACCACTGGGGACATTTTTAATTAGATTCTTTAGGCTCAACAAATTAATTAATTTGAAGAATAAAGGATTTTATTTTAATTTCTTGTCACCGATTTTGCCGCCCCTGCCCTGGCAAAGTGCCGCCCGGGGCCTTTGCCCCCTGTGCGCCCCCCACGCTACGTCACTGGTTTTGACAATAAACAGTTTTTTTTTATTTGCCAAGAACTATAATTTGTGGAATGTTTTCCTTTTTCTTCTCACCGATTCAATTGGACCCACCAATTAATTTTCTCCGAGTACCGAATATTTGAAATTTTTTTAAGGCTCCATACGCAAATTAATTTTTCAGGTATATCATTTTATTTTGGAGTCTGTAATATTTAACTACACAATAAAGAAAAAGTTCAAGGCGAGATTCAGTCATTCATAACTTTTTCATTTATTGAAACACAGAAGAAAGTTGAAAACCAAAATTGTTCGAAATTTTAAGCCCAACAAACTAGTCGTAGAAAGTTTTTCAATTTTTTGATTGAAAATGGCTTAAATTTAGGAAAATTTTAAATTTTGTTTTTTGTTTGCCTATAAATTTTTAAATAATGATCAATAATGAAAACATTTTTGACACATAAAATAGGAAATTTTATTCTACGCATTTAATGTCATACAATTTTTTTTTTTTTTTTTGTGGGACTAATATAAACCGAGACATTTAGTAAAAAAGAAAATCCATGATAATGGTAAAACGGTAAATGTTACGAATGCGAAAACTGAGATTTATCATATTCGATGAACTCTCTATCGAATAAAAAAAAAATGTAGGGTGGTACAAACTTTTAGGTCCCCCATATAAAATTTTATAATTGCACTGGACGACAGTATAGTTAGTCAAAAGTCAATACTATTTTATCAGTAAGAAATTCTAGCAACCGGAAATGTGACCTCCTATCCTATGAATGTTACTTCCGTAATTTGGTCAAAAAAGACAGTCGATTGTTTTTTTTTTTTTTTCTCGCACAAGCCCATCACGATAGCTTCTGAATTTTGATTGTTTTTTTTTTTTTGTTCATACTGAATCGATTTCGTTTTCCTTATCTTTTGGTTTTTTTTTTATAATTTTTTTTGTTTGTTCGTATCTAGAACCCACGTAGGTATATGTTTTGAGGTGTTCGTAGTCCACCGCGACTTCATCGCAATCCCCATTCAATTATCAATCAACGAAGAGCACATACAAAAAAAAATAGTAAACAAAAATAAACCTACTTAGATAATCAGCAAGACTAGGTCGCATGAGCTTGCTTCTATATGACGAACGTCTAACGTCTGTTTATTTCAAACTTTTTTTATTTTGATGATTTATAGAGGTTCAAAACCAATGTGCATCGGTATCTTCTCTTTAATCTTTCTATTTTCCTAAGTAGTAGTTAGATAATTATTCTTCATATGAAGTCAAATTTCCTCAGAAAGTTAACTAAATGCTGAATTGATGTTCTAAAAATGTATTTACCTATGTTGATTTAAATTTAAAAAAGAAAAAAATTAACGAATAATTGCCTTACCCTTAAGAGAAGCTATAATTTATACCCAACACAAATATCAAAAGTAAAAAACAAAAATAAATAACTTGCAGATGAGACGAATTGAATGACATTGTTGGCAAAAATGATGGTTGATGGGTATAGAATAGCAATCATGGAAGCATGTTCAAATAAATGGAATTCCTTAAAGGCCAGTTAATGAGTCTATTTGTGTAAGAATGATTTGGTTTACTATCAAAAGCCTTATAACAAGTTATTTTTTCTTCGTTAAAGAATATTTATAGATTTTTCTGGAATAAACTTTACTTTACTTTATGTTCTCGTCGCGTCGGTGCCGTTGCCGTGTCATACACGTTTGCAGTGTCATACACGGTGTATGACACTACATACACCCTCTAAAAACTAAAGTCCTCCGAGTCGCGTTCGTGCACTCAGAGTAGTCAACAAGGGCTTGAAAAGTGTGATTGGACTTAGGGCAAGTTTGTTCACAGGTGATTATGATTAGTGGCGCTGGGAAATGCTCAAATGTTTTTGTTGATCAAATTTTGTTTAAAAAATTCAAAGTATGAGTTGCTAATCATGGATTTCACTAATCAGCCAATTTTGGTTGATTAGCGTTAGTTAATTAAAGCCTATGAAAGTCACATACTAAATTTAACCCACTGTTGACAAACTGGCCCTTAATCAATTAAGACAGATTTGTTCAAATATTTATTTTAAGTCATAAACAGATTGGAAAGTGTTTATGGAATTTAATTGAAAAAAAATATTTAATCGTTGGGAATTCAATAATAATCTTAATATGGGTACAATTTGTTTAGATTTAAATGAAATGGGTTATTATTCAATAGTATGACTTTTGCGTTGTGTTTATAAATTATAAACCAAAGTGCAAATGTACTTATAGTGGAGACTAGATAGTATTTTATTCTAGAACCCGGGGAAACTGCTCCGATTTCGATGATTTTTTTTTTTAATACAGGGAATCGAAATTAGAAAAAAGTTTACAATTCAAAAATCGACGATCTTCAAAGAAAGACATTTTTTTAAAACTCAAAAATCGAAAATTAAAAAAAAAATATTTTTGTATTTTGTTTTTAAAATATATTTAAACTAAAAAAAAAACGCTCCAAAGGTGTATTTTTTTTTTAAATTTGTATTTAATACTAAAATTCTAAACCAGTAACAGTAAAACCCGTTTATATTCACATGCGATGAAACCAATTTTTTAAGGTAAATATTTTAAATTTAATTCAAAATAAGTATTATTATATGTTATTTTAAATATAAAAGTACAAAATCGAGTACAGTAAAACCAGCTTATATGCACACATTTTTATTTTTATTTTACTTAAAATAATTAATAGTTCTTTTTATTTTAATTACGAAGAAATATTTTATAATACACAATATTAAGAACATAATATTTAATATTATGCTATATTCGAGAACATTGTTAATGTTAACATTTATATTTTATTTGGAAAAGCAAAAAAATAATGTATTTTTTCTGTTTAGGTACATAGTTAGGCACCTAGGCACATATTCAATACATTATTTACATAATGTGTCTTCCTCTTCTATTTCTTTTTTTTCGAAATTTATATAAGGCTGACAGTTACTACAGCTATCTGCTGTACAACCTTGCGTAGCGTACAGAAAAGCCCTGTTTTTCGACAACTGAAATTCCCTCCACAGTCAGATTTACATCGACAGAATATTATTTTTAATACGTTTTCCGGAGCAGGTGACTGGTTCTTGGGATTTGTTATTAGGACGTTATTATTTAACTTCCATCCCCAAAATGCCCTTTTTAAAGTGGGTATACAGTCCTATGTTTTCGAAGGCCCTCTTTCCATTTCTGCAATCAGAATTTTCCTATCATTTACCGTTACTGAGATATTCAGTATGAATTTTGTCGTTTATCCACAAAATAACTCATCCTTCAGTTTTGTTTTGTCATAAACGCCAGATTTCTGGATATACGACAAAAAGTCCATGTATTTTCGATTTATTTTTTGTTTAATTTTAGTTTGTCGTACGTCCGTAGACTTAAATGTCTGTCTATAATAATATATTTTATATATGCCATATACATATATTTGAAAATTTATCATTGATTCGCCATTTGAAATAGCCTTTTTAGAGTGACTATTCGATGACTCATTTTCATCTCTGGTGCAAACCAACGGTATCCTCGAGCGGCGCGAAGCGAGAAAATCATTTTTCAACAACTAACAACGCTCAGTACTAGAATTAACCATAGGGTACAATAGTTTTAGCTCGTATTAACATTTTTTAGCTGTCATATCCTAGCCTTTGGACTACAAGCGGGTTTTAATGTGGGGTTTTGGTTCTGGACATTTATAATATAACTTCAAAAAACCAATCTATAATCTATGGCAGTGATATTTATTAGTTTAAGATTATTTTACAAATAAAATAATTTTTTTTTTGGAAAATTTTGGTTTTTTAAGTTTAAAAAAAAATCCTGTGGAGATCGTCGATTTTTGAATTGTAAACTTTTTTCTAATTTCAATTCCCTACGTTTAAAAAATGCATCAAAATCGGAGGAGTTTCTCCGGGTTCTTGAAAACTGTTTATATATAGGGTGTCCCATGAATGAATGAATGAATATGGGGTGTCCCATAGTCACCGCCGCAGACGAAAATCGTGGGTTCCTGAGGTCATTTAAAGAAAAAAGTTGTATTGTGGTAAAGACATCTTACTATACTCTTTAGTAAATACAAAAACCAAGAATCGTAATTTAGCAAAGCTAATCGCAAGTTAAAAAAAAAACAAGGTTATGAATCGATTAAACCGTAATAAATCGAAAAAAACCAAAACGGGAATCAGGGGTGAAATCGGATAACCTTAGGAGTTTATTAAATGTTTTCACTGTCGTTTTGTTGATTGTATTTTATCTGTGATAGAGACAGCTATCTACAAAACAACAATTAAAAAAATTCTTAATCAACTATTAGTTTATAGATGATTCCACTTGGGATCCAGGATCAGCTGCCTTGCGATGCTTACAAAATGGGTTAACCCAAAACAAATTTGATGTTGATGTATTAATAATTAGGTATGTTATCAATCAAACATTATACATTTAAGCAATTAACAACTTTTTCACATGCTTGAAATCATTTAAGATCCATACGAACATAATAATATTGTATAAATATTTATTTTATCATTTAAGGAAAAGTATTTACACAATTATTGTTATGAAAAATAAATTTAATTCACAATAGACAATACTCGGTGAATTTATGCAATGCCAGAACACGGGTAAAAAAATTTCCAACAATTCTTGATTAGAAATTCTAATTGGGTTGGCTATAGTTTACAATTGATTTTCGCAGTAAAATTGATGTAAGCTGGACTGAACTTAATAAAAATTGCGTCTTGACAAGGCCCTCACTGTCAACTGAAGAGTCCAAGTGAGAACGCCGGGACGAAACGCTAATTTGTATGGACCAAAGGCCGTTAAAAGCTATATTGAATCTATATATGTATATTATGTTCAAAACTTAACAACCTTTGAATTATATTATTATTTTTTGATTTTATAAATAATAAAGTCTCAATAAAGTAATGTTATCTTCAATAAAGGACTTTTAATTTTAAGTTTACCGTTGAGTGCTTCTGCTTCCAAAAAAGTCACGCCTCGTGCCTGATATGTTTGTATAAGGCTCTCCCAAACCAATGTGAAAGCGGCACGAATCATTCGCCAACGCCAAATTTCGGTTGTTGCTTAGCATTGTTTATTTGTTATTTTCATTTTTGTTATCATTGTGAATGATTCGCCCTGCATAGCGAATGTTGCGCTTTGGTTTGGGTGAGCCTATATAATTTTTTTTTAGAAAGCTAAGATATGTATGTATATATGACCTTTTGAAAAACAACATATTTTTTTTTTCGTTAGATTTTCTCACTAGTTTGAAATATGTAATTTTAAAATATTTTTTTAATGAAACAATTACCACAATATTTATGATTATATTAGCTTTACTTAGACACAAAAATAAAAAAATTACTACCAAAACCATACAAATTCATGATATATGTAACTAAAATACGCCTCTATTTTTACTTTTTAACTTAAATTTTTTTTTTGTGTTAAAAAGCGGCAAAATTCTTCCCGAATGTATTCTTGATCTTGTAAGACCATCTCTGTATTTTTCACCAACTTCTGCACTTGAAGCTTCGGTCACCATCTTCACGCTGCGGTGAACAGGTTGACTGTGACAAGGTTAGTTTGGAAACGAAATGACATGTCAATGTCAATTGGATATTTGTTTTGTATAATTTCTTCTAAATTCCGAACACTTAATTTTTCTAATAATGGGGGTGATGTTACTTGTGATCTGGTCCATATAATTAAGCCAAGATAATCTTTGGCATTGAAATTTAATTTCGGTAGTTTAAAGACTCTAACTGAAGACCCACGCTTTGGATTTTGTCTAGCTGAGACCTGAGATGTTTCTTCTTAAGACTAGTTATCTGATATGTCGTCTTTCATCATTAAACATTACCGTCATCGAAATATTTGTTTGGTGTATAAAATAAGAATTGCGTAAGATAACAGGGTCAAATATTTCTCTTATATTTAAACAATATTTACAAATTACTAACTCGAACTATCTTTTTCAAGTTATTAGTTGGATTGTACATTGGATGTAGCTACGAAAAGTCTCAAAATTCTATTGGTAAGTTGTCAACCATCTGAACTTTGCTGAGTTTCTGTTGGAGATCTATAGAACAGGATCATATACTTATGGCTTCACATATTTGAAACAAGTATTTTTGATCCGTGCTTAGAGTATCCTGGATTTCTTTTATCAAAGCAGGTAGGTTCCCTGAGACTGGGTAAAACTCACCAAGAGGAAGTTCAGCACAGTTTTCTAGCGCCGAATTAAGTTGAGGTCTTAATGTTGCACCAACAAATTTGTGATAAATGAAGCAAAAGTAAGTGATTAGCATGATGAAGTTGACGGACGAACGATTGTAGCGGTCTCCCCAACTTCAACACCAAAAGCCGGATAACTCCACTTTTCCAACATGTGTTTGAAGCAGTTCCATCGCAATCAACAACAGACAGTTTACTTAAGTTGCCGTTCTCCGCATATTGATACGCGTGTCTCCTGTCAAAAAATCGTCTGATATGTCCTAAATTGAAATAAACAAAAAAAAAAACAAGTCATTTCTAAAAAAAAAAACAAACGATATTTTATTTTCAAACCCAACGACAGTTAATTATTTTATTTTTTGACGGAAAAAAAACAAACACGTGCTGGTCTTGCAAGGAATACTGTGTTTCGATCACTATGTCACGCGATTTTCGTAAAACGCGCGTCAGGTCATGTCGTGCCGCTGAATCAATATGCGTCGTTATATTGATTGATATTGTTTGCAAAAACTCGTGCTGTGCTGTGTCGCGTCACTCGCGTCGAACGTGCTTCAATATGCGCCTAGCCTAAGACTGCATTCGCGACTGCTGCTGTTGATCGATCCAATGTGCCGCATTGATCGCAAACTCTTGCCAAATTAGGAATATATAACCGATTTCTTTCATTAATTTCTTGGCATTTTTAAGAAGTACTAGGCTGGGCCCATCATCAGTAAGGTCATTATCTATAGGTGGATAACGAATTAATTGAAATGTTGATTTTGTCGTATCTTAAATTGATGACGAAGCTTCGTGTGTTAGTTAATTTATACTTTTTTCTCTGCGCAAACTTTTTCTGACAAGTTTTTTGGTCTCTAAAAAGTACAACCACAACCACTAAGGTATTTACTCTTCCAGTCTTGTAGTTTTTTTCATATAGTTTTCAATTTGTTTGGATCTTGGGTATCTCAAAAAATACAAATATTTTCATTTCTTGTTTTACCCGTTGACAGGGATGCAGTCTTCCAAACGGTAATAAGGGCAAGACCTAAGGTTTCAAATATTTGAAACCTTTTTTTTTTGTCATTTCTCACAAACACTATCAGCCCAAATTCAAGGGGCTCTTTCTCTTTTTGTTTGGTATTTAATAAAGAAATAAAAACGTGTTGTTTCTTTCCAGCCAAATGAATGACTGAGCTTTAATAATTGCACTTCGATCGGCTTTAATAACTGCACTTCGATCGGCACAAAAAAACCCTGCTATCAGACCAAACAAAAACTGCAACAACAAAAGCAAGAGCAAACATTTTTTGTCATCAAGTGTAAAAGCAAATAAATATGTTCGCAATGCAGACAAATTTTTATTCTATGAATTGGTATTTAAAAAAAAGTGACTAAGGTAGTATTTTTAAGATACTTTTTAACAAATATCTCGAGAATGACTTATCGCACTTTAAAATATAACAATTTATTTTATAGGAAATTGAATAATCTATCTTTTTTACTAATAATGTTTTTTCGTATGATTTATACTTTTCAAGTTACAGAGCCAAACAAAAAAAATATTGCCAATTTAGCTTATTTTGCAAAACTTTGAGCTTCGGTAGAAGGCTTAAAAAAATTGAGATATATTTTGTTTTTCTTATTTTTTACGTAATAATTCAACTTTTTAAAACTATTCGAAATCGAAAATCGCAAAAAAAGTCTAACGCTCCACCCTTATACATATACACAGGCTAGGAATATTTATTGAATGTTTCAACATGTGTTCAACAATGGGGGCATACCTAATCCAAACTACATAACAATCACTTTACATGGACCATACAAAATTTCAGTTTTCAAACAACTAATGTGGCGGTTCATTCACCAACATTTTCGGCGGATACCAATGAAGAGGTACAATGGTGTTTGCAGCTTCATCCAAATGGTGCAAATGAAGACTTGAAAGGTTACCTTTCAATATTCCTGGGTCTCTTGTCAAATCCTTGTATGTAAATCTCAAGTTTTTGCTAAATTTGATATTTCAATTTTGAATGCTAATTCCCGAAAAGCACAACATGAAAACAGCTCGGAAGAAGTAGTTAACTTCATGGACAACAGATTTTTGGGGATTGCCGAATTCATAAAAAGATCAATTTTACTGAGCGATAGCGGTCTCCTACCAGCGACAGACAATTGACTGCAAAGTTAGTTTTTTATTTAATACAGACATGGTTAATGTACCTATTCCTCAAAGCACGGGACAATTTAAAATTCCTAAATAAGAGCTAACTGAAGATTTTAGTAATCTTCTTGATAATCCGAAATTCAGTGACGTCAATCTGGTGGTTGGGGTTTGGGGATCATGAATTTCCACCTCATAGAGGAATTCTGGCTGCCCGAAGTGATGTCCTTGCTGCGATGTTTGAACATGAAATGGAGGAGCGCAAATCATCAACTATGTATTTCGATTCTACTTTCAATTCTTCTCGAAACCTGTTTGCGATTCTACTTTCAATTTGTACTTTGTATTAAAGTAGAATCGAATGAAAGTAATGCCAGTTCTTTTTCTTAAAATGTTCTACTTTAATACGAGTCTCGCTTTTAGGTTGTCAGATAAATTAAAAAAAAAAGAAAACAGTCCCCGCCTCTATGTAGTAGCCCGTAGCGTAATGGTTAGTGCGTTCGACTGTCACGCTGGAGGTCTGGGATCGCTTCCCAGCCTCGTCCACCTACATAAAAGTTTTTTTTCAGGGCTACTGCCTCTTGCGAGGAATTGACAAATCCTCCAAGAGTATCACTTATCACGAATAAGTGCTTCTCGTCTAGCCGTTCGGATTCGGCAAAAAATCGAAGGTCCCTTCCATTCCTATCGAAAAGGCGCACACAGGAATGGTTGCGAGTTGTTAGTCACTAGGCCCTGGTTCTTCATGAGCCGTTGTGCCACCCGATTTATTTATTTATTTATCCCGGCCTCTATAGCCTTAACGTCTCCTCAAACTTGGTGTTTTTTTTATTTTTTGATTATCTCGAAAACCGTTGATTTGAAATTTTCATTTTTTAATGGTAAATCTTCTCAAAAGTATTAACATTATTAATAAATTAAAATTAAATTTAAAAATTAATTTTTTTTTTTTGAAAACTAAATATTTTCAATGTTATTGAAACTAGGTGTAGAATAACTTGTTATTATTTTATAGAATACTTAAAAAAATCATGCTTCTAAATTCAGAAACAAGGGTACCTTCCATACAAATGTTGATAAACCGTTAAGAAAAAACTTATTTTTCTCGAAAACGGCTGCAAGAATTTTGATACAAAAAATGTGCGTTTACTATTGTCAATAGTATTGGTTCTATGATAGGTATTAAACATACCTTCAATAGTCTATTGTCATAGAACCAATTTTTGGGATTTCCAATTTCTCCTTAACTACTAGACCGATTTCAACCAAAATTTTAATACAAGAGCTCCTTTACAATTCGAACAATTTCGCAGGCACAAATTTTGGAAAAAATAATTTTTGGATTTTTATAAAAATATTGAAATTTTATTTTGAAAATTCAATTTTTTGATAATTTTCATTTTGTGTGAAATTGTATTTAATAAATACTAAATGTTGGCATACCAGATTTTATTTTTGAAAATGTGCAAAATATTTTATATAAAAAAATTAATTTTTAAGAAAACCGCTCCAACGATTTTTGATTTTTTTTCATAAATTCATATTTATCAAACAAATTAGATGGCATACTTTATTTTGAGCTCTAGCTTCTTAAGCCATTAAAATAAAAAATTCACAACAATTTATATTAATAATTTATTTATATTTTTTTAATGATATAATATTTTGGAACCAATTCATATGTATGTACTTGTGCACCACCAATTTCTAGCTACGTTAAAGTTGTTAGCTACAAGAGCAAGTTTGTGCGATCCAGTCGTGCCCATTTTTTATTTGGGTTTAAAGTTTAAAAAGTGCGCTAAAGCACTTTTCTCGTCTCTAAAAAATGATATTTTAATTTTTTTTCTTTTGCCAGAAATTGTTACTTTTGAAATGCAAATTTGCTGTTCAAACCCTAAATTTGTAGCTCTAACGGTATTTCAATATTTAAGCTTGTTTCCAAGTCCTTAAAAAAGACATAAATACAGGGTGGAGCAAATCAAACAGTGCAGTTTTGAAAGGTTGGTACTTCCCGTATGGTGGGGATAGTGTGGTTGTGGTGGTCTCATTTCGTCGGGCGGGCCATGCCATTATCAGTCATTACCATGGTCTGGTGAACATCGTGGCCTTGCAGTCCGTACGTTTTTTGAAAATGGTCGTTCTTTCGTCGAAACTCAGCGTGCTTTTCGGCTGCACTTTATTTGATTTGAGCATTGTAGGGCTACCTGAAGCAAAAGTTTTTAAACATTGGTCTCACACCTTCGAAGAACTGAAAGAACAAATTCGGGAGGAAATTAGTGCTACCAATAGAAATGTGTCAAAATGCGGTCGAAAACTTCAGAAATCGCCTTCATTAATGCATCGCTGCTGGCGGCCATCATCTTTCTGATGTCATTTTGAAAACTTGATACATAAAACGGCATGATGTACTAAAGAAAATTAAATAAATATAATTTCTATAATTTGCGTAGTTTTTTTTAATAGCCTTTCAAACTGCCTCTTTTATTTTTTTTTCCTCTAAGTTCTTTTAACAATTTTGGAGATCAATAATAATCAGAAGGGGCCAAATCTTGGATATAAGGAGGTGCTTCCATATTCCGAATCCACATTTATCCAAGGCATTGATGGCTCTTGTGTACTGGTGCGATTTTTCCTTTCCTTTTTAATTGCTTCTTTTAATTTATGCAGAAGATTTTCGGTAATTTTTGACACCTTGTTCTTTTCCATCGATTCGCAAAATCCCCTGCGAATCCCAAAAATTATAGCCATGATTTTTCCACCCTAGACTACGCAGTAACAAAAATTTCCTGCACGTCGCCTCCAACCAATTTATTCCACGAGCTTATTGACTCCCCTCCCAACTAACTATTCAGTTTCTTTTAGCTTAGAAAGCTTCAGGTTTTCCTTTATATAAAGCTTCTATAGGGCCTTGATTATAGGGTCATGAATTTGATAACTACTTCTGGAAACCCGTTTGAAAATAAGAAAAAGAAGGCTAACAGAGTTCGGGAGCTGTTTTTCTAATAATGTATAGAACAGAATATTATTGTAGCTCTTACTTTATAAAAGGAGCATAGAGATTTTTTTATGAGTTGCTGCCATTCAGCTTTTAAAAGATTTCTATAACCATTTTCTAGAAGCTTTATCGAAATTTTGATTAGACTTCTTAGATTCTACGAACCACAAAAAAAAATTCAATGTAAAGAGGTTTAAGAAATTTAAAAATATTACATCGTCATTTATTATTTTATTAAAAAAAAAAACTGTTGAAAACTCGGGGACAAAATCAAAAATTCAGGAATCTTCGTTTTAGGATAAAAGGCGATAAAATGCAGTAAAAATAAACATAGAATAAATACAAAAATAATATTTTTTCTTTTTTTGGTTCACCTGTATAAGAGTTGTATTATTTGCTTCTAATAGGTATTATAAAAACCATTAATATGAAATTCGTACTTGTATTAAAATTGTGTTCAACTTTTATAGAAGCATTTCTCAAGCTATCTGTCAAATCTAAATTTCATTTAAATTTCGAATAGCTCTCGTTTAAACTTCTTTAAATTTGTATGCAATCTGAAACTTTGTTATAGATTTGCGAATAGTGTTTAAAAAAGATTTTCCGAAATCATCACGTAAAGAATTTTATAAAAAACTATATTAGCTTCTATAATTTTCTCCTTTTTATGCTTAATGAAACTTTACAAATATCTTAAGGAAATTATAAAGCCTATTCAGTTAGGCACAACTTAAGCTGAAATTTTAGTTAGACTTTCATGCGTGCGACCCTTCAGTCGTACATTTTATTTATATAGAAGTTGTCATTTTTAATAAAATTTTTTTAATTTTCCTTTAAAAGGCTTTTGCATAAAAATACTTCATAACGAAAAACAATTTCAGTTCCATAATTCCTTTATGTCCAGGTTTAGCCTTGTTTGTTAAACATTTCTCCTCTTCTTATTTCAGATCCTTTGAAATCAACCATACATATTTACAAAAGTTCGATTGCTACTAAAACTCAAAACTAAAACTGCTCAGCAAAGTAAAATTTGAATAGTTTTGACACATGACCAGCTAATACACATACAAAGACAAACAGTATTATAACTGACAACCTACCATCATCATAATGGAAGAGGAAACAATAGTAGAGCGTCTCGAAAATGAAATCGATATAACTCACCCACAGGCATTGGAGATTCAATTAAAATTATACGACATCTTCATTCCAATTTTGTGTTCCATTATAGTTCTTGTTAATTTACTCGTTGTCCTTTCAAGTGGACTTATCCTACACAAAAGTAAGTCAATAAAAAGTGTTATAATAAGACAACCATATGTGTGCATAAGCATTGACCGTTCAAGTATACTTTGATTTTAGGACAACAACCTCGCAGTACTTATATATTTCTTGGAAATGTAGCCCTTTCGGATCTATTAATTGGAACAACCGTACTTGCTCTCCAATACTACCCCATTGAGCTGCAGAACGAAATGACTTGCTGTATTAGTATAGGTGAGCGCTAATTGGCCGATTTATAGTTTTCTAAATCGTTACTTCTAGCCTTGCAGGGTTGACGGTTTGTTCAACTTTGGTATCCGTGTACAGCATCGGACTCATCGCATTCGACCGTTATTTGTACATTTTATATGGACTTTACTACCAGAGGCTGATTTCGTCGCAGCGAGCACGTGGCATGGTTTTAGCTGTATGGTTTTGTGCCGCCGTAATCAGCTGTTTGCCTGCATTTGGACTAAGGAATCCTACGGACAACGGAAAACTCTGCTGGTTAATTGTCCTGGCTCCTGCGAAGCTAGTTCTTTTCATAACTTCGGTGGGGATGATACCGTTGGCCCTGATAATTGTCCTTTACGGCATAATTTTGAAACACGCTCTTGTCAGGATATCCTTCCTGCATCGGGCTGCAGCAGGAAATCAGGGAGCAGAGGTTGGAGATTTGCGTGTATTTCGAGGAGGTCTATCATCTTCCAAAACTTTAGATGGATCCCTTGACACTCCAAATGGCATTTGCCTACAAGATGATAAAGAAGTTCCAACTCAAAGGTCTATATTCAAATGTTGTCGAAAGTAAGTATGTAGTTCAAGGTAAATAATGACTCCAATTCTTCTCGTATCTATAATTTTTATTTCTTCTTTTGCAGAACTAATAAATCAAAAATCAGTGTTCAAGTTTACAGTGCAAATAAATGGAAGGCCATTAAAATTGTTCTTCTAACAACTGGAGCCTTCTTTTTGACATGGTTTCCATATTTTATCGCATCGATGCTGTATGCCATGTGTGGGCCAAACTCAGACCCTGACTATTGTGATAGCCTTCGGGTAGCGATTGCTAGTCCATTGGTTTTGCTTGGATATTGCAACAGTCTGTTGAATCCCATTATTTATGCTTGGTGGCATAACGGATTTCGGGAATCAGTCAAAAAAATCATTAAGGGTCTTTTAGGTGAAAGATTTAAAGCAGAAGAAACGAGTACCATTACACGATTTAGTGAGGCCACAAGTAGTACAATGACAAACTTTTCAGGTCGAGAAAAAAGACTTAACGAAGCTTCGACCAACAAAGTTGTGGGGAATATTCCAATAAGAATCGAGAATGAGAATTTAAATTCAAAAACTGTTGAATTGTAGTAGATTTAACATTTTATAAAGTGTACTTGATTGTAATCTTTAAGGAATATAAAGTGCTCTCTGGCGGAATTATGTGAAAGCTGTTGCGAGTGGTTTTGTATGCACACTAAAAAATATATATTTTGCTACTTTTCGAAGCAAGGTTCTCGAATTAGTTTCTAAACTTCTGCATTCTTTCGTTAATAAGTAGATAATGGTTTATGTATTCACTATTGTATTGTTAGCAAATGCACAAACCTAATCGTTGAGTTGTTTTTTTTAATGTCAATAAAATAAATTATTATTAAGTTATCTGTAGGAGTAAACATGCATACTTTTGAAATATATATAACACTTTTTAAAATAAACCATTGTCTTTAGTATAAATAAAGAAAGTTTTTCAGTTGTTGATAAACTTAACTTTGAGGGCCAGGTTTTCGTGTATACTTTACTTACATATGAGGCCGTGAGTGCAATAGTTGCGTAATCGCATTTTTCATTAGAGCAAAAATAAGAAATTTTTGAACACTTGTAGTTTTAAAACAAAGAAACATAACTTTGATTTAATTCTTGCAATTTATTCAAAAAAAAAGCATGGTTTTGATTTTGGATTCATAAGTCTAAAAGTCAGATAGGCCACTGTTGCACAGAGGAAAAATGTTAAGCACCTATTATGAATCGCGAGTCGCAAGAAATATTAGGCGAATCTGACTTTTGGCACTACCGTTTATGGCTCACCTAGCTGTATTCGGCTAAAAAGTCAAAAATGTGTTGAAATGAGATGTTGCTCTATACGAACGTCGCAGTTTGCTATTCTTAAAACCACAACATATGTGATTTTAAAAACGTTCGACTTGAGTCGAACGTTTGACTCGCGAGTCATAATAGGGCCCTTAATTAAGTTGAAATTTTACATTTGTTTTCACTTTCAGAAGTGTTAGAATTCATGAAATCCTTTGCGGTTTGCGATGTTCTTACTGACGGTAAAAACTGCAGAAGGTCCAGCAAATCCTTATTCTTCTCCATGCTTAAAGGTCTTCCATCGGGGTATGAAGTTTTTAGGTTGAGGCTTGCTAGGCTTACACTTTTTTTTTCGAAATAAAATTCTTTGAAATGAATAAATTTCTTCAAGAGAATTTTTAAAAAATATTAAGAAGAGGTCATTCTTTAAATATTGAAGCTCCAGAATCTTGAGCCAGTAAACCTAAAGTTTTGTAGAGATTTTTCTGTTTTAAATGTTTTTTTTTTTGCCAGTTTTAAAGGTGAGAAAAAGTGGTCATTGGTCATTTTTATGACATTGAATGTTTTTTTTTTCCGCTTATCTTATGACTTCTATCCAATTATTAGGGATGTAAATATTAGGAAAATATTTTTCTCAATTAACACAAAATCTTAATTGCTATGTAAATATGAATGTCCGCTGACAAGAAACTTATATGCTTAATCTTATCTACTCTATTATAATTCGCCGTAATATATAGACTCACTCACTTCGTTATGGCAGCAACAGCTGCAGCACTTACTTTAGTATGAAACTCTTTAAATTCATGGCTTATCTAGAGAGATTATCAAGGTAACCACTTATGTTTAACACAATGCATTGATGTCCCCTGTGATCAAATAGTAAAATAATTGACCTAACTTAAAGTTGCAAACAATAAAATCAAATATGCGAGTGCAAAAGTGAACTAAGTGGTAGATAGGCCACTCTTGTACTCAAGCTTTTAATTTTGTGTGCGTTTAGCCTAAGTAAAAAAGGCCTGTTATTTTATTTTTTTATTTTATTTATTTATTGTTCATGGTATGTATTTCTAGCACAGTAAGAGTACACTTTTAAGTTTGTGAGAAATTTACAAAATTGGTTCTAAAAAAAATGTTTAACAAAGTAAGATTATGAAAGTGAATAGTTTACATAAGTTACAAAAGAAAATTCAGCTAATTAACGTAGATTAACGTAGGTAATCTTTACATATTTAAATAAAGTAAAATTTATATTTCATTTAAAATTAATTTAGTTTGCTTGAATAAAGAAAAGTTTGTGAAGGGAGGGGATTGGGGGTATCATGTCAAAAATTAGTTGCTTTGATTTGTGAAGAAGAGTTTTAACTCACACTTGAACCGACCGACGCGTGTCATTAAGTTCTCTCAGGTTCCGCGGAAGTGAGTTCCAAAGGCGAATAGTAGTGATAAAGAATTGTCTTTCCGATGTTAGGCATGAAAATTGTGGAATATTTAAACAAGCAGATCTGTTGGATACCGAAAACTGGATTTTACTGTATAGATATGAAGGTTGCCTAGTTTTTATAATGGTGAACAATAGAACGAGAGAACGAAACCTGATGTAATTCATCAATGACATATTTCACATGTTTTTTTTTGCTAAATGTGAGATATGATCGAATCTTTTGAGATTATAAACATAACGTATGGTACTGTTAAATGCTACTTGAAGTTTCCTTTTACTCTCCATATCACAATTATAAAATATTTCAGATCCATGCAAAAGCACTGGAATAACTAAAGATTTTGTAAGAACTAACCTTGTTTTTAGTGGTGTAAACTTTTGAGCAGTCCATAAGGTTCGCAAAACACCATAAGTCTTGCCCACAATTGCAGTTATGTGATTATTCCACGTGAGTGTTCTATTGAATACTATGCCTAAATTTTTTGATGTTTCTGCAAACTCTATGACTGAATTGTTAAGCATGATTAAGGGAAAGTATGATAGCTCAAGTTTCTTTTTTGAAATAACCAAACATTTGCATTTCTTTGGATTGAGTAACAGGTTATTGTTTAAGGTCCACTTTGATATTCGTTGTAGGTCCTCATTTAATTCCGTGGTACAATTTTCAATAAGTCCGAGGGGACAGCTTTTATAAATTTGAATGTCATCAGCGTAAAAATGCGTAGATGTATTCAAAATTGTGTTTTGTATGTCGTTGATGTAAACGGAGAATAAGAGCGGACCCAAAATCGATCCTTGCGGAACACCTCGTATCACGGGCAGAAATTCTGATAAAGCAGTATCCAGACACACAGCCTGTTTTCTATCACTTAAATACGATGCGAGTAACTTAACTGCAAAATGAGACATTTTGAAGCAGTGACGTAATTTATCAATGAGAATGCTGTGGTCGACCATGTCAAAAGCCTTTGAAAAATCCAAAAGGATCAGGAAGGTTACATAGTCTTTGTCAAGCTTCTCCCTAATATCTTCGACCACGCTCAGAAGAGCAGTAGTGCAGCTGTGTTAAGCACGAAATCCAGATTGAACTGAAATTATCAGATTATTACGTATGAGATACTCATTTAATTGTTTATGCATGATACGTTCACAAATTTTGGATAGGTAAGGTAGAATTGATATGGGCCTGAATTCATCTTCTATCGAATTCTTGGGAAACGGTATTATTTTTGCCAGTTTCCACTGGCAAGGAAAAATGCCGGTCAAGAAAATTGTATTGATAACATGCGTAAAATACGGGAGAAGCAACGGTAATATGGCTTTCATAAAAAGCGGATGAACTCTCTCTTATCCTACAGCATTTGATTTAACAGTCAAAAAACTTTCAACTACATCCGTGCTCTCCACTCTTGTAAAGAAAAATGGCTCATCCGTCAAGGCTACCGTATTTTGATTAGTAATGTTTCCAGCTGAAACTGCTGGTGGAATCGATAAAAAACTATGATTAAGTTTATTACAATCTATATCACCAATGCAGCTTAACTTTTGTTTGCCTATTCCTAATTCACGAAGATTACTCCATAGTTTTCGACCATCTATGTTGGTATTAAGTTGGCTAGAATAAAACTGTGTCTTAGCAATTCTGATCTCACGAATGACTTTATTTCTAAAATATTTGTAAAGTCGGTGGAGTTCTTCTATCCGAAAAAGTTTCCATCGGCGATATGCCTGCCGAAAAGCCGAAGAAGCCGAAAATTTAATAAATTTTAATGCCGAAATGTGGGTTAGTAGATTCAATTTTCGTAATAAACTTAATTTCGATAAAATTGCAGTTAGGCCACTATTGCCCTCACGGCTGTAGGCTTACCTATCTCATCGCGGATTCAGAAAAGAATGATGCCAATAGCTTTAGTCTTAACATTAACAAAACTGCTGGTCGGACAAGGTTTTTCAAGTGCCAACGGGTAGAAAACGCACTTTTTCAGTCCCATTTTTGGCTTAGGATACCTAAACCATGATGGATTTTTATAAATGGGGTATCAAATGAAAACTTAGACTACCCTCTTTACAAAACCAGTGGTCAGAGAGACTTTTGTTGGTCGATGTGGGGAGTCCGACCACTTTTGTGAAAACTGTTATTTTTGTATCCATTGCGTTTAACACGTGGAAAACTATTTCATATAGCCTAGAAAAAAACTTTGTCCACTTTAATGGATTTCAAATGCAGAGGTAAAAAAATTGCTCTTTTTACAAAAGTGGTCAGACTCGTCGCACCAACCAACAAAAGTTTGTCCGACCACTGGTTTTGTAAAAAGGGCAGTCTTAGCTTTCATTTGATACCCCATTTATAAAAATCCATCATGGTTTAGGTATCCTAAGCCAAAAATGCAACCGAAAAAGTGCGTTTTCTACCCATTGCCACCTGAAAAACCTTGTGCGACCAGCGGTTTTGTTAATGTTAAGACTAAAGCTATGTATTGGCATCATTCTTTCCGAAGCCGCGATGAGATAGGTAAACCTACGGTCGCCTCCCGTCCTATAAGAAGATGAAGATATTTAAATATTAAAATATTGAAATTACTTCTGTTTTAAGTGGAGTGAATGAATATAATTCAATTTAACAGTACAAGTGACCTCAACTCCAGGGTATAACAGACTGACTGAAGAGCCCACTGTTATACCTGGGCGAAACACAATTATTTCTGGAGTTGAGGTCACTTTTACTTTTTAATTGAGTTATAAATATACTTTTATATGGGTCATTCTACAAATGATGGAATTTTCTATGGCCAAAATTCAATCTGATTTTTTTTAAAATAGTCAATCAGTCGACAACAATCAATCAACTGACAACAATCAAAATCTGATACATTTTTATTACTCTAAAAATTCTTCAAAGTGCCTAATTCTCAGTCCCCTGACGGACGTGTCCCCAGCTTGTTTTACAAGCGAAACAAAAATATCTGTTCCTCTACTGTTGGTTTCAAATCAAAATGAATACCAAATAAATGATTTCGATAAATAAATATTTATTATAATTTTATTTTATATTATAAATTTATTTATTTATTTTATAAATTTATTTTACTAACAAAAAATTCAACCAACTCTGTCCCCACGCTTTCTTATCAGTCCCTGGCAGATAAATTTCGATAACTAATGCACCGATCGATGGTAGGTATATTGAAGTTTCAAGTCTCGCTTACACATACATAATATTAAAATTTCCGTCCGTTTTATTTTTTGAGAATAAAGATTATATTTTCAAAATCTAAATAAAAAATTTTCCATTTATAGATTTTGAAAACACCTATGTATATTTAGTTTTTGATAATAAAATAAAGTAATTGTAAAAAAATCTAAGTGAATTTATTTCCCATGAGAAAATATTTCAAGTGGGAAATCAAATAACTTCACTCAAATGTGAAACAGGTTCCCACCAAAAAGTTAAATTATTTCCCCCTTCTAATGGGAAATAATTTCACTACAAACAAATGGTTTATTTCCCACCAGTGGTGAAGTTTTATCCTAGTGAAATTGTTTCCCAGTGAAGTTATTTCCCTGAACCTTTTGTGTATATACATTATATAAGTCACTATGTGTTTATAAGATAAAATAATGGCGCAAAATTATAATCACCTGCTTTAAACTAGGTTAAGAACATACTAGTTAAAACCATTTTAATTTTAAAAGGAGGTATTAGTTTCGTAACAAATTATAAACATTTTTTAACCTACCTACAAATAGTGTAGCCCTTTAGTCCAACCCACAGTTAATTTTTGTCGAATAGACACAGAAATGAACAGTTTGAGAAAACAAATACATTTTTTAACCTACCTACAAATAGTGTAGCCCTTTAGTCCAACCCACAGTTAATTTTTGTCGAATAGACACAGAAATGAACAGTTTGAGAAAACAAATACAGTTTGAGGGGTATATTTTTTTTAAAAACAAACGGTAGAAGACAGCAGACTTAAACACCTCAAGAAAAAACAATAGGAACATTTTTAATTGTTAAAAAAAAAAAACAAACATATAGGTACATAAGATATAGCTACATGAGTTATTTATAATTTCGTTGCATTTTTTTTTATATATGATGGTAAATTGAGGTAGGTAGGGACGAAAGTGTGCAGACAGTGATCTTTTAATACCGGCACCGAGAATAAAATTCTTTTATATATTTTTGGATTTTTAAAATCTCTTGAAGACATTTCATAGGTACTTTGGCTCATTTGAACCCCATTTTAAATGATAAAAGGTACTTTCGTGGGTATTAAATTTATCACAAGCCGCTAAAGATAATGTTGGTCTTATTCCGACTATAATGATTGTCAAAATACTTATTTTAATTTTAGTATCTATGCTTAAATCATTTAAAAAAAATGCCCATAAAACTGATAATTTCAAATTTTTTGACTGGCCGTTTTGTTTTATGTTATTAGAGTTAGTTTTTACCACTATTTCCTTCAAAGAATGCTGTGCCGAAATCTATATCTCTATTATACATATTAATACGCTTAGCAAATCCTAAGCAAAACCTAACGGTACACTTTTCTCTGTAAATACTCAATGGAACTACATAAATTATATGACGTTGGATAGGTTTTGCCCCACAGATGTACAGAAATCAAAAATTATGTCTATATGAAGCTGTTATAGTATTTATTGGACATTTGAATTTTTCCAGATAAATGATTTTTATCATTTAAAGGGTGGGCTTTGAAGACTGAAATATCGGGAGATGATGGCCTTAACGATTTTGAATTTTTGGTTGAAAATTTGGAATCCTTATCTTATCGTACAGCACAGAAAGTAACATTTTTATATATTTTTGACGAAAAATGACTTCCATAGGAATTACATAAATGTTGAAGTATATAGTAGACTAAGATTTAAAATCAAAAAAAAAAGTTATTTGTATGTACGATGTTCAAACATACATACATACATATAGTCCGGGAGCCCGTGACAAATTTTGATGACTAATAGAACCAAAGCTTACCTTTTGGTAGATGGTTAATTTGACGTTATAATGAAGCCTAGTGAAAGTCAGCTGGCGGACCATGGTATGGTGTGGCTACAGCAGCCTCCCAAACATGTAAAAAAAAAAGTTGGGTTGCGACTCCCCCAAAGCTGAAATTTGGTTATATGATAGTTAACACCTTATATAATGCAAAAACAAAAGTCAGCTGGCTGTATGCATGTGGAAAGACCGTCAGCTGACGTAGTGATGTATGCAGGTATAGAACCACGGTAAGAAGCCATGCTCACAATTCACTACGTTAGCTGACGGTCTTTCCACCCACATACAGCCAGCTGACTTGTTTTAGCATGAAATGAAGCTGAAATTTGGTCACATGATAGTGAACATATCATGTGACCAAATTTCAGCTTCGGTGGTATTACCTTTCTAAAGTTATTCTGCAAAACGTTTATTATATGAGTGCAGTTGAAATCGTAATCTATAGATTTTGTGTATGACGCATTTTATTTATTGAGCGGAATTTCTCAGATTTAAACTTTATACTTTATAGTAAACATACAAATTAAATGACCACAAAATAAAAAACCCATTTTATTCATTAAAATTTGAAAAAATTGCGTAGGCAAGACAAATTGGTAAAGCTAAAAATCAAATATTAGTGGAGGCTAGATAGCATTTTATTCAAGAACCCGGGAAACCTGCTCCGATTTGGATGATTTTTTTTTT
Source organism: Melangyna quadrimaculata (assembly GCA_949320155.1). NCBI lineage: Eukaryota > Metazoa > Arthropoda > Insecta > Diptera > Syrphidae > Melangyna > Melangyna quadrimaculata. The sequence continues at coordinate 399,619,726 of OX439483.1, forward strand.
TTTGAAATTTAGGAAATACAATTTTAAAAAAGTTTAGGTACAATTCAAAAATTGACGCTCTCAGCTCAAATTTTTTTAAATTTCAAAGAACCAATATTTTTAAAAAAAAAAAGTTATTTTGTAATATTATTTGTAAAAATATATAAATTAAGTACAAAACAATTGAAATGATTATAAAATATTTTTTTATTTTGTATTTAATATACATTTCAAAACTTAGTACAGTAAAACCAGCTTATATTCACGGGGAGATGTTAGTTTTTTTTTTATTTGCAATTAAAATAATAAATAGTTATAATAATATTAATAGTAATATTTAATAATATATATAATGTTATGTATAATAAGAATATCGGATAATTTTTTTTGTCAGACATGGTATGATGGATCTTGTAGAGGATATACAAACAAGTGACTTTTGTTCTGGGACATTTTTCAAAATTATATTTTTAGATTCTGTAGCTCATTTTTTTTCAAAAATCAAACAAATATTCAAGATATTTCCTTCAGTAAGTAGTAACACCTACTTAAAATTTTTTGTTTTGTCTCTATAAGGATGCTTATATTAAAGTAGTACAGGTAACTGTTCCTTAAAATGTCATGAAATGCAATTTTAATAGAACAATTACTGAAAATACTCGAACAATCGTTTAATTTTCAAGCTGTCTTCGACTACACAGCTCTACAAGGGTTCGAAAACGAACCAATAAGAATCATTTAAGGGGCATTACTTTATGTTGAACTCAAATCCATCATCCTTTTTTGCCATTTGCTCCGATTTTTAAAATATTCTTGTTTTTTTGAAAACCAAGCACTTTGAATTTTTATATAACCCCAAAAAAGGGAAAAACGGTTTTACTCCAATTTCAGATTGGAATATCCCAAAAAACTGGAGGAGATAGAAAAAAACAGATGACAGATTAATTAATAACGCCCAAAAGACGACTATTACTTGCTCTTTTTAAACCCTTGTAGAGCTGTGTAGTGGAAGACAGCTTGAAAATTAAACGATTGCTCGAGTATTTTCAGTATCTTTATAAAAATTTCAATTCTTTTGTACTTAATTTATATATTTTTACAAATAATATTACAAAATAACTTTTTTTTTTTTAAATTTTGGTTTTTTTGAATTTTAAAAAAATTTGAGCTGAGAGCGTCAATTTTTGAATTCTACACTTTTTTAAAATTTTATTTCCTAAATTTCAAAAAAAAAATCATTAAAATCGGGTTCTTGAATAAAATGCTATCTAGCCTCCACTAATATTTGATTTTTAGATTTACCATTTTGTCTTGCCTACGCAATTTTTTCAAATTTCAATGAATAAAATGGTTTTTTTATTTTGTTTTCATTTAATTTGTGTGTTTACTATAAAGCCCTTTAAGTGCAGTGAATAAAATAAAGTTTAAATCTGAGAAATTCCGCTCAATAAATAAAATCTATAGATAACGATTTAAACTGCACGCATATAATCGCGTTTTTTTTTCTTACATGTTTGGGAGGCTGCTGTAGCCACACCCACCCGTGCTCAGCCAGCTGACTTTCACTAGGCTTCAGTATGACACCAAATTAACCATATCCCAGCAAAATTATCTTTGGTGGAGTAACTGACTAAAATATGTCACGGGCTCCCGGGCTAATATATTTGACAGTATTTGAAATAAGTGAGTTTGTGTGAAATTAAAGTTTATTTGTATTCTAATTTCTCAATATAAAACAGTTTTTTTTTTTCTGTAGAAAGCAAACATCTTCACTTCTAGAAGAGTAACATTTATAAATAGGGCTTGAGTGTGGCAGTGATTCAGAATGTTTATTATTATAAGATACCTTATTTGAAACTCGATCGAGACCTGCAAAAAATGTTATTGTAAAACTCCAAAATAAGTACATTTTAGAACTCAGCGGTAAAGCTTAGAGTTTTTCCAGCAACATTAATAAAAGTCTGAAATGCTATGTTTTCATAATTCATTTTGAACGTTTTACAACATTTTTCTAAGCATCAGTACCTTTAGATGGCCCGCTTCACAGGTTCCGAGGATTTTAACTCCTTTTATGTGTCCTCTGACTTGCTCGCCCAACTCTTTATAAGCATTAAAAAGACCAATGTGGTTGTTTGAATTTTTGACATGTGGGTATTAGACAAAAAATTCATATTTAGGACAAAGATTGGTTTAACTTAAATTAAGGGTAATGTTAGCTTGAGTACTTTTAAAAAGGCAAAAAATTAGTTGAATTATATCCGTCCATTTTGAACATACTAAGCGGGAGCATATTTTCACATTTTCTTAAAGCTATACAGTTGAGCACTTATTTAATTAACAAATTTAAAAATAGTAAGTATACGTCAGGGTGTACGTAATTTCAAATTTCAATTTAGAAATTTATATTTTCATAATTTAAGCAGAACAAAATTTGGTTTAACTAAGAAAATAAAGTAGTGCGTAATATGTGCTTTTGTAGATGGATTAAGGTTTACTATTGAATAGTTAATGAACAAAATATTTAAAATATAAGTAACAACATTATGTTTTTGTTTGTTTTTAAGTTCAAGACAAAATTTGAATGAATGCTAAAGGAATGTATTGCTTTTCTAAAATTTTTAAAATTGTCATGGATCTTATATAAAAGTAGTAAAAAGATAATCTATGACGTATCCATGAATTTGGTGTTTGTTTCACCGAATATTCGGTTTGTAGAATTACCCATATTCTTTCTAAACAAAGTTCTTTTAATATATCGTTTAAAAAAAATGGGAGCGGGTCATAATACTGTTTTTCAAAATTCTGTATGACAAAATTCTGTGTGGCCAAAATACTGTAAGACCATAATTCTGTATGTCATTATACTATAAATACAAAATTCCGTACGTCAAAATACTGTAGGAACAAAATACTGACTTGCAAAATTCTGTTTTGTAAAATGCTGTACGGCAAAATACTGTATTTTCTATACTGTTTTTTTTTTTTTTTTTTTTTTAATAAATTACATAATATAATACTAGTTTTGAATATTGTTGTTTACTGACAATCAAATCACAACTTTATGCAAATATAATTATGTAAGTTAGAAAGTATACATGTATGCAAATCCTGAGAAAAACAAATCAAACTTTTCTTAAAGATAAAAAACTTCATTTTACAAATATGTACTGTATTATGTCAAAATCAATATAAATTTCAATTGTTTGCAATTCGTTTTAGGTATGTATGCAATTTAGGATGTTTTTTAATAACACGTTAAATTTTTTGATTTTAGTAATAGTTTTTTTCATATACATACCTACATACATACATAGCAACAAATGTATTACATGTACATACATAAATAGAATTCATTCATGAACTAAAATTGTATTTTAACAAACAAAAGTGAAATTAAATAGAGAAAGTAAGAAAAAGTGAGCAAAAAATTACTATAAAAATTGACATTTACCAAAAAAGACGAAAAAACTCCAGAATTAATTTTAGAGGGAAAATGAAGTGAACGAAGAAGAAGTAAATAAGTGTAGAATTTAGTTTTCTCTCTTCTTACCTCTCTCTCTCTCTTAGCTACCAACTAGGAACCGACATATATTAATCAATAATTGAAGCTTGCTTCTTTATCAGTTTCGATTTTTTAATGTTTCAGGTGTTACTAAGAAAGTTATATATAGACGTCAGTATAAAACTTCTAATAAATAATCTGTATTTCAAAGTTCTGTAAAAATGCTGTAAAAGAAATATCGTTTTAAAAATGTAAAAAAGTGCGAGCGCACTTTGACATACAGTATTTTGGCATACAGTATTTTGAATACAGTATTTTGCCACATACAGTATTTCGACCCCAACCCCAAAAAAAATTATTCCAAATTAAAAATTTGGATACAAAATTAATTTTATTTTATTTTTTTAAATGGACATTGAAAAGGGCCTTACTCTTAATCGGGTAATTCTAATTCTTTCATGAGTCTTATTTGTTGTTGGCTTCATGAATATAATTTTATCATGAATGTAATTAATTATTACTTAATTCATTAATCCACTATTCGTTAGAGTAAAAACTAGTTTCTTAGAAGAAAGTGCCCCTCTCTGAAATATTTTTACTTGTTGCACTTTTTTCGTGACGGACGGTTTAATATTTAGGCATAGCTTTTACCGACAATAAGATTGCTTTTTACTTAGCTATAGTTTTATTAAGGCACAGTGTTTCAGTCCGAGATCATCCATGTCATCGTCAGAGTTAAATTTGAGCTAACCCGTTGAAATTGGTGAGTTAACTCGAGAATAACTTACGAGTAAATTTTATCACTGAAATACTACATCTAAGAGTCATAAATGGGTCTGAGAAATTTGTTTTACATTCGTGCACATCGTAAAGTGAAACTTATTGAATAATTGGGGAGTAATGAGTTCTTACCTTATGATGGTCTACTTACACATGAAGTAACAAACGGGTCTAAATTATTATCTTTAAATACCTATATATTTTGTTTTTATATTCCAAATATAAGTAAACGTATATTTCCTATAGATTGGATTTTGGTCAAGAAAAACAACTTTTATTTTTTTTTGTAGGTAGGTACTCTATATTTCTTCTGCCTGCAAGACTTTCACATTATAAGTAATCCCTTCATCACAACAAAAAAAAAAAAAAATGAAAAAATATCTCCAATCTCATTTGGCTCATGTTTACCTTTCCAAATAGGATACAACCGCAATCTAAATTTCTAATTCTTTATCATACCGGCCTTTATAAGGCCTGATGCCAATGCCAACCCGTCACAAGCAAGCAAATAGCTATATAGGTAGGTAGAAAGGTACATAAATTCAGCTTGCAAATCGATAAATAAGTTCTTTAGATTGACCACGAAAAAAAAATAAACTTATCCTGATGGCGCCCAAACTGATATCATCTATTTCTATATATTGATATCCCTTCTTAAAACTGTCAAAACAAAACAAAAAACAGGCTGAAAAAAGCCGAAAAATATGCTAAAGGGAAAATTATGAGATAAGCGAAATTTACAGACCCAGGCTTATATACATAAAGTCTTCCCTCATTCCAATCCCCGTCCCAAATCGAAATTACTCATTCTCCCTCCACTCCAACCCAACACCCCCCTCCCCACCAACACTAAATCACACCCCTTTCCTTATGAAAACCAAGGCTATGTAAAAGGCTTATGGTCCAGCGCTCGGCGAAATTGATGTCGCAATCGGGTTTATGTACTTACATATTTCCGTTATGTAGAAAATATTTGCTAGGCCTTTAGGGATACCTTTGGCATCCACTAAGCCTCATTTCGGTTAAGGCGACCACCGCACCGGCAAGATGGAGTAAAATAAAACGCAATCTCTCGAGTGTCCGAAGGACAGCTTTGGGATGGGCTAGGCACGGGCTAAAAAAACAACAACAACAACAAAAACAAATGATATCCATTTGGTCTCTTTGGTTTTTGTTGCCCCCCCACCTACCTACAAATAATGGCAACGAAAACCCAATGCCAATGTTTACATATGAAAATATTCGCTTAAGCCTGTTTCTTGTTACAAACAAACCAAGATGGGTATAACAAAAACTAACTTTGAATGTGTTTGTGTCGTTTGAATTTGTGTGGGTGGAAGGTATTTAGAGGATAGTGACCCTTTTTTGTGGCACGGCTCTAAGCGGACAACAACGACAACGGGACGGCAAAAAGGGTTGTGGACTGGACACCATTTTTTTTCTGCCTTCTTCTATTATCGTGTTATTGGAAGGAATGCGGGAGGGGTCATTTCGGCAAAGAAAACTTAAGCCATTTCGACAGAGATATGTGAATGTATTTATCACACAGGACAGTGCAGGACTGGACAAGGACATGAATAATGATTAATTTGCCTGGGCCAGTATCATAGTACCTAATACAAAACTTAGTTGGGCATTATTTTCAGGAGAATTTTATTTTAAAGAGTACCTCTTCGGGATTCTTAAACCACAAAATTCTAATAAAAAAAACCTCTGTGTCGTCCGCCATTTTGGAAAAGGCTTTTAAAAGCGTTTACTCGATTTTCTCCACCGCTATTAGTCGTAGAGTAGTTATTTTTGTTTACTTTTGTCGGTTAAGATGTTCTTCCAACATTTTTTGTCTTAAATATTTTTTTGATAGCTCATGCCTATAAAAAATTATTGTCGAAAAATCAGCAAATTTTTGATTTAAAAAATGCGTTTTCAAGTTTATCTCATGCAATGTCCATCCGAACGAAAAATTACTTAAAAAATACATTTTATAGAACTTTAACTTTTCTACATTTCTGTGTATTTAGATTTCATTTAAATCAAAGAGTTTTCAATAAAGAGCACGACAAAGTTTCTACTATTATATAATAGTGTCGATTGGTTTTATTAAATTGCCCCTAATTGTTCCCCGTTAGATTAACAAATATAAAATCGCCAACATATTTGTAGAAAATGGTTATATATATAAAATGGAAAATATAAAGTTGGTGGGACATTTACACACCCTATTGGTACGAAACTTTTTGCCTCTTCTCAATAATTTTTATTTAAAAATTAAGCCATATTTGTAAGCTAAATTTTGAAATCTTTGTCTAAGAAATCTGACCAGTTTGAAGTTAGGATTTCTTAAAGGAAAACAAGCTTTCTGCCACAACAAGGAAGGTGGTTTAGCGAAGGGTTAAATAAGAAAAGTAAATATACGTTTTAATTCAAGAGCTATTTCTTAATCCATGCTTACACGAGCGCTCAAAAATTACAGGTGAACTAAGCGCTGTTTTTATTAATATGGCTTCATATGCTTAAACAATATAAAAGTATATTTTCCTTTAGTGAATTCTTTGACAGAAATCTGAAGTGCAATTTTGTTACGATTACTTCAAACATTAGGTTAGGGTAGGTAATTGGACAGACAGTTGGTCTTGTTACCGTCACACTTAAACCATTGTAGATCCATTATGATAACCTAGGCACTTGATCCCCACACAAAAAAAATTACCATAAATTCCATGATATAGCCCGTTAGGGGGCTCAATGATGCTTCAGCAAGCTATAGCCTGAATGTAGGAGGGTGCTTTCAAGTTATTAAAAAACTCGCTATCGGCACATCATCACCGCGTTGATAAGAGGTTTGATAACGCACAATTGTCTTTTTAGGGCGTGATCCTTTCCTTTAACCCCACTGGGTAAATCATACTTCCATCACCTATGCACGTAGGAGCATGTGGCTTGATAGATTTGATAGATGAGATAAGCTGAGTAAGCCTAAAGGGCTGCCCCTTTCCTCAAAAGGATTTTACCAATCTTAAGGAGAGAGGCCCTATCAAATCACTGATACTGGTGCTCACCGCAGCAGTATCAATAGCTTTTGTAGGGGCAAGGTGCCCTTCCTTCGTTTGTTGCCGCTCCTTATCAGGCGATAGTTTTCTGGTAATAACAAAGGTATCAAGCGAGCTCCATCTTTTGTTTTTTTTTTTTTGAAACTCTTTACAACTGCTAAGTTCGACGCCACCTTGAATATGTATTTCAGATAGGATAGAAGCAGTACAGCGTAATTTTATTGGTTTTGCTTTGAAGGGATTACAGTGGGCAGATCCCTACAACCTTCCGCCTTACGAGCACCGAATAAATATTTAGTAGGCCGATTCTGAAAAGCGCGGCGGATCACTTTCACTGCCGGATTTGTATTTTCTTATCCTCAAAAGCGCAAAATTCATTCATATTTGCTTTTTTTCAATTCGCCAACAATCCATCACCTAGAAACCTATCGTTTTCTAACAAAAAATGGAAAGCAAAAGCGGTTTTGAGAATAAGAAAATACAAATCCGCCAATGAAAGCGATACCACGCGCTTTTCAGAATTGGCCTACAGATCCAAACTTTGTCACAACGGAGGATCAGTAATGATATTGTATTCGCACACCAACTTATAAGTTGTGTTATCGATGCGCCCGATTTATTAACTTGTTTAAGTTTCAACTTTCTTGGTCTTCGCAGTCTGGATTTGATGAATTTACCACAACATCGTACTAATTATGGAATGCATGAACCTTTAACTCGAATGTGCAAGCTATTAAATTTAAACGAAAATATTTTTTACTTTAATATTAATAAAATGAAACTTAAAAGTGTATTAAAGACCAGTTACCACGCTCATAAATGTTTGTCACATTTTTTGTGCTTTGATTGCCTTCTAGTAGTCCAATCAAATTAGCAAAAATATCTACAAAAATTCGAGAGGAGATTTTTTTTTTGTTTTATTTTTAAAGAGAAGTTACCTCTTGGGGATTTCAAAAACCACAAAATTCCAACAGAAAACCCTCTGCGTGCGTCGTCCGCCATTTTGAAAAAGGCGTTTAAAAGCATTCGATTTTCTCAACCACTCTTAGGGCCAGTTTGTTAACGCTTGATCATCTTTAATCAAGTATTCCAGTTGATAATCACGGAATCAGTTAATTGAAGATATCACTAAGTAGCCGAATTTGCTTGCTTAGCACGATTTAATCAAGGATTTACTGGAGTGCAATTTGTTCATGCTTGATTTACGCACTCGCATAATAAACAGCAATACGTATGCTCATTAGGTATACCCTTGTCGCCATCTTGGGTTTTCTTTGTGACGTCTCAATCATCTTTCATTATTATTTTAATTTTAAATTGAAGAAATTAAGTATTTAAAGAAATTTTTTTTAACTGATAAGAACAGTAAAAATAAATATAAAAAGCAATAAAGTCAAATTAGTTGAAATTAATAATTTTTTATGTTTTTTTTTTTCTCCAAAGCCAATCGAACTAACTTCTCTTTTTCGTTCTTGCAGAAATTCGATGTGTGTTAAGGCTGCTTTGACATAATTTGCCTTGCTTAATTGTTAACGCTGTTTTCAAATGAGAATCCACAAACACAAAATGGCGCAAACGTCAACAAAAATTAAAACATCTTAATTCTTGATTAAGTTTTGACAACCGAACTGACAGAGAGACTGGAAAATGGAACGATTTGTGGAAAAGCAATGATTTTGTTAATCAAGCTAAAAAAAAAGTGAACAAACAGCCTTTGATTATCACGGATCTTTTATTATGGATTAGGAAGAATCCTTGATAGTCAAATTGCAGATTTAACCCACTGTGAACAAACTGTCCATTAGTCGTAGAGTAATTATTTTTGTTAACTTTTGTAGGTTAATAATGTTCTCTACAATTTCTTTCTTAACAATTTTTTTTATAGCTCCTTCCTATAAACAGTTATTGTCGAAATACCAGAACATTTTCGATTGAAAAATGTTTTTTTTTTTTTTTTTTTTCAAGTTTATCTCATCCAATGTCCATCCGAACGAAAAATGACTCAAGATACTTTTTATAGAACATTAAATTTCCTACATTTCTGTGTATTTAGATTTCATTTGAGTCAAGACAAATTTTAAGATAGAGCACGACAAAGTCACTTATATTATTCAGTAAAGTGTCGATTGATTTTATTAAACTGCCCCTACCTTTTCGCCGTTATATTAACAAATATAAAATTACTAAGATATTTAAAGAGAAAGGTTTTACCTATAATTTTGAATTATTTGTTTTTTGAAAGTTTAAAATTTTTCATCAAATTTTGAATTTAAAATAGTGAATATAAAGTTGATGGGATATTTACACACCCTTTAATACGAAATTTGTTGGCCCTCGCCAATAATTTGTATTGAATAATTTAGCCACATTGATAAGGTAAGTTTTGATATCTTAATCTAAAAATCTGACCAGTAGAAATGAAGTTAGGATTTTTTAAAAGGAAAAAAAGCTGATTAGAAAAAATTTTATTTTTAAAAATAGAATAAAAAAAAAACAAAAATATGAGTTATCAGAAAAAATTTTAAGTCAAAAATTGTAGAGAACATCTTAACCTACAAAAGTAAATCTATATATTAATACGCTTAGTAAAATTTAAGCAATACCTAACTTTACACTTTTCTCTATAAATACTCAACGGAACTACATGAATTATGTAACGTTGGTTGGATAGGTTTTGCTCCACAGATGTCCACAAACAAATGTGTGTATGTACCCGTTAAGGCAAGTAATTGTCGCTTACATTTTTTGAGATAATAGATTTTTATCATTTTAGGGGATTGGTTTAGAAGTTTAAAATTTTGGGAGATGATGAACATTCCAAGTTTATATTTTTTGGTGGAAAAATGGACTTTATGGCAAAGAAAGTAACATTTTTAGATAGTTTTGCTCAAAAACAACTTTTATTAGAAAAAAACATTAAAAATGTTGATATACATATTATGTAGCAGACTAAGATTAAAAATAAAAAAAAAATAAAATAAAATTAATATTTTTATTTTGTGAAAAGAAATGTAGTTCAATGAGTTTTATAATAGACTATTGTAGGCACATTCTAGACAGCGTGACGGATCATTATCTAAACCAGTAGCCCAATTCCTCAAACGTGAATTTTTCTGTTTTATTTAAAATCAATGAGTGTGAGATACATTTTTGTTGACAGATAATGCTTTCAAAAAAGGGTTTTTTAGTTGCACATACATTATGTATGTACATAATGTACTTGTACATACAAGATACATTGTATCGAAATACATAAATATGTATAAAAAAAAAATCTGACAGGTTTATTTTGATAACCTTGGTGGGAGTGAGCGGTTGAAAATTGCGTTTTTCCGAGTTTTCTGTCATGATTCTTGCACCTACTCCTACGTTAGAGGCCAGTTATAGCGATTATTGAAAACCGTCATTGAAAAAGTAAGCTGTTGATTTTGAGACCCTTCGAAAGTTCAATCATTGAATATTTTAATGGAGAAATATAGCTTACGACTTCAATATTATTCATCCTCTAAAAAAACAATCATTTTGACCCATATCTTCCCCATAACGTAACTTTTAATTTTTACTTGCGATATACATACATAGTATAGGGCAAGTTTAGGATTCGTGCAAACAAAAAAATTCGAGATAACAATTTTCCCTAACATTACGATGATAGACAACGCGAAAAAAGTGGGTCTCGCAATTCTGTCTGTCTATCCGTCTGACCATCTGTCCGTCTGTCTGTATGTCTGTTTGTACCTTGACCTGCAGCCTCTGAACGGCTGAAGCGATTTTCTTCAAACTTTGGACTTAAGGTTTTTATGGGATTCCCTAGAATCTAGCTCAAAAAATAACGGTACCTGCCATACAACCAATATAAAAATTGAATTATTTCAAAAACGGCTCTTACGATTTTGAAAAAAAAAATTACGAGCTACTAAAACTACGACAGTTAATATTTTGGTAAAAAAAAATTGCATAACGGTTTTTAACGGTACCTGTCATAGAACCGAGTTTTTGGTTTTTAAAATTGTCGTTAACGGCTACACCGATTTGAACCAAATTTTTTGTGTAAGAGGTCCTTTACAATTTTAACAATTTTGCATATAAAATGTTTGAAAAAAATAATTTTTGGATTTTTAAAAAAATATTGAATTTTATTTTTTAAATTCAATATCTTGAAAATGGGTTGATGGTTTTTTTTAAATTTTGTGAAAAATTGTTTTTTATTAAATACAAAAAGTTAGCATACAAAATTTAATTTTTTTAAATTTTCAAGAGTTTTTATATATAAAAAACTATTTAAAAAAAAAACTGCTCTAACGATTTTTAAATTTTTTTTTCATAAATTCAGATTTATCAAACAAATCAGATAGCATACTTTTTTTTGAGCTCTATCCGTTTTAGCTTTTAAGAAAAATATTATATTAATTTATAGAAATAATTTATAATTTAAATTGTTTTTAAAACTTTTTTTAATGATATCATAATGTTATAGAACCACTATGCATATGGACATAGTCAATTTTAATCTACATTCAAGTTGTAAGCTATGAGAGCAAGTTTGTGCGATCCAGTCGTGCCCATTTTTTCAATGATAATTGAAAAAATAAAAGTAATTTTATGAGAAAAGTTGTGCTAAATTGAATTTTGATTTACCTAGAAACAATTACTAAGTCAATTAGCTCTACTTTGGCATCAAAGTAATCATTTATTTTTTCTTCAAAATCTTTTAAAATTGGCAATTAATATTTTCAATGATTGGTTTTGGTATGTACATATATAACCCCAGCTCATACTCATATTTTGTCTTTATTATATTTGCCTTTATCAAGGCTGATAAGTTTTAAGTTGTATATGTATGTACATATGTAGGTACATACATATGTATTGTATGATTACATTTATTTCAAATTTGCCAGAAACCGTTTGTCTTCTTACCTTGGTGGTTTGCAAATAGAAATGTAACAATTTTTTTATACTGAATTCTATACCTATGGAGAAACAAGAGAAGCAGCGTATACATAAGTGAATTTGTCGGTTTTTATTTCGTTTACATTTTGTTTCCAAAGTGTGTGTGAGCCACTTTTCTTTGGCCGAATTTGCCGCCTCAGGGTAAAGCTTAGAGTCTATTACTAATATTGGTAAAATTCTGAAATCTTTCGTTTTCAAAATTCATTCAACGTCTTACAACATTTGTTTTGGAAATCAGTTCGTTGGTTGGCCTGCTTCACGGGTTCCGAGGATTTAACCTGCCTTTGTTGTTGTGTCTCACGCAACTTCTTTTAAGCATTAAAAAGAGCAATGCTTGTTTGATTTTTTTGTACTCGCCAACAAAATCTTATTTAGGATAAAGTTTGTTTTTAACTAAAAGTAAGGATAATATTAGCTTGCAGTTAGTCAGTTTTAAATTTAGAAATTAAAAAAAGTACGTATACGCCACAGTGTACGTAATCTCAAATTTCAATTTAGAAACTCATGTTATCTTTATTTAAGCAGAACAAAATTTGGGTTAATAAAAACAGAGCAGTGTAATGTGTGTTTTTCTAAAACTTTAGCTGGCCGAATATTTGGCCACTAGCGATACTAGTAAAATAACTACTCTACGACTAATAGCGGTTGAGAAAATCGAGTTAACGCTTTTAAATGCCTTTTTCAAAATGGCGGACGACGCAGCGAGTTTTTCTTTAAATCCGCAAGAGATACTCTTTGAAATAAAACAATAAAATTCTCCTCCCGAATTTTTGTAGACATTTTGGATTTTTTTGGATAATTTGATTGGACTATAGCTGAGTTATTCAAATCATGAGTTGACTTGGTATGAACCAAGGCTCTAAGATTAAATTAAGTATGAGTTATTAATATCCAAAATATTATGAAGTTGACCGCGCTCAACTTTTGAACTCATCTACTTGGTCATTTTATTTTAAGCTCAAGGACAATGCTCCGAGCTAGATCTGATTGATAAAAAAAACACACAATGTAAGGCTCCTTGATCTTTCTGAGGTAAGAAAGCAATACAGATTTATTTGCTTTCAGAACTGAAAGTTGTCATAAATTATTCTGTCATTTTTAAATGGCAAATCCGCCCCTGATACTTGCTGAACTTTATGCGTATAGAATAACTCTGCGTGTATAGAAATATATATACAAATACCTAGATATACAGAGTAACAAAACTAATATGCTTGGGGTTGAAACGGGTCACTACATTAAGTGATGTTGTTTTTGTTTAAACTTAAAGTTTTTCTATCCCCAACTCCTGTCCCATCTAAATAACCTTACACGTTTTGAAACACACAAACCGTGATTTAGTTTTTTATATTCGGTATACATTTTATATACAGTTGAGTATCTATTATATATAGGTATAATATTGGCCGGCATTATGGTTAATTTAATGTAAAAACCCACGACAAACAAGATAGCAACGGTCCACATTGCGATAAGGCATAGAGGTGGAACGGAAATCCTCTTTTTGGACCAAAACCAACCCCCACCCCTCCCAAAAGAATTGCCATCTATGTATGCATATAATGTGTGCGTTCTTGACCATCGTACGTGCGTACACGCATTTTTTTATTTTTTGCTATGATCATTGCCCGGAATGTGGACCAACAACTAAAAACGGGCTCTTAATCAAACATTATAAGGGGTTGCTTGCTGCTGCTGGCTGTTTCTGTTGGTCCAGCATGATAGGGCGAAACATATAGCAAAGTAAGCTGGGAATAGGACATGTTTTTTGTGAGTTTGCATTCAAATTTGCTACTTAAAATATGTCCTAGGTAGATTGTCACCTTTTATTTTTGCCCCGAGGAACATGACAGGCAAATGAAACGGTCCCAATCGAAACTAATCCAAACAAATTGCACATAGTAGGACACCGTCTGTGAGTGAGGCGTATACTCTTGATTTTGCGTTACCAACCTTTACCACGAATGTGTCCTTTTTTCATCAATATATGAAGCTAACATCCTTTTATTTATTTATTTATTTTATTTTGTTTTTTTTTCACATACAAACTCGTTCCGCTGCGGGATGTCCCGAAAATTCCTAAAGATATCCTGACAGCAGTATGACAATGTGATAAATCTACGAATCATTAATTTGAGGCTTACCAAGTCCGGTCATCAGGATGCGAGCAATGAGTGTGAGTGTGTATGAGTTTATTGGTGAACTCTTTTTTCTTTGGTTTTGTTTTTTTTTTATTTTGCGGGGGGATGATGTAAGGAAAAATCAACTGTTTTCCATTTGTCCAAAGGACGAGGACACACATTTTTGATGGGTGTTTGTTTTTGTTTGATTTGCTTTCTTCGCTTGAGATCCTTTTGTTTACCCTTATGTATATTCGTATGCATGAGAAATTTATCGAATGTTGAGGTTAATACCTTTCTTAAATGAACAAAAAATTTGCTGCTCTGTCCTGCCCTGTCCTGGTTTTGTCTTCGTTTAAAAGAAACAAGGATTTTGCATTTAATTTACCATCACGTATGCTTCGATAAGCTTCTTGATTAAGCAGACCATCAAGATGTCCTAGAACCGGCTAGTTGTGTTTTTTTTTCTTAAACTTGACCGTTATTTTAAGGACAATAGTATGAAATTATGTTGACATAATCGTCCAAGATCATTGGTCACTACGGTTTTTGAGTTTTTGTGTCATCAAGCAACTATATGAGTTTGGTCCCCATCACCTGGTCTATGAATGGGAACTTATTGCATAAGCATTTGGGCCTCATATCAGATTGAATAAAATAACAAAAAAAAAAAAAATGAAGAAGAATAATTTATAAATTATTCATAGCGTTCTCAAATCAGCTGCACACACGTGGAACTGTGAATGCAACCAGCACCAGCATGCAGCATCAGCTCAGCAATATGAACAAAAATTGGTAGCTCTGATGCTTTTAACAAAACAAAAAAAAAAGCACGAAGAGGAAGAAGGATTATCTGGACTACGGCGGCGGTTGCGGTGGCGATGGCGATGACCACCGCCGACGCACGTACCATAAGAAAAAGACTGGGATGATTTCGGTTGTCGGTACTGGAGATGGGGACGAGCACGAGGGAGTGCTATTGAAACTTCTTTGCGATTCTGAGAACTGAAAAATGCTGTTTGGCTCTGTCATGCGAATATTGAGACGATATACCTACTCTCTGGCGGTTTGGATTCGGATGATTTGGTTTTGGATTGAAGTCGATGCTGCACGCAATTCGGATAGCGAGGTGCAAGAATATATCACGTTTCGACACTGGTCACAACAAATCTCTGACATGACTTTGCGTTTGCCTTTAAGATAGATTTTTTATGTTTTTTTTTTGTTTTATTTAGTGGGGCGTGTGTAGAATAGTATAAATTAATTTCAGAGTTACCATCCATATACCAAATTTTTATAACGATGAAATTTGGGTGCACAGATAGTAATTGATTAATTTAGCTTATTGATTTGTGACGCATTTCTAAACAACTTGAAGTTGAATAATTCAGCAATTGATGAATTTTTTCTTTAAGTACATTATATTAAACGTCTTGATATGTAAGGGTTTTCTAATAAGAGGTGTTACTTTGAATAGCCAGCTATTTCGGTAGTTGTCACTTTTGAAGCTGTTATTTTTGTGAAATTTGACAAGAAGAAACTACGCCATGAATAAAAATGGAACGATACGTACTTCAACAACGCATTGAAATTATTAAAATTCACTATAAAAAATGCATGATAATAATCCGGAATTTCATCAAAAAATCATCTTATATAATGAGGCCTATTTCCACCTTGGTGGCTACGTCAACAAACCAAATTGTCGCATCTGGGGCTAGGAAAACCCATGATTAATTGTTGAAAAGCCTCTCCATCCATAACGAGTAACTGTTTGGTGCGGTGGGGTCATCGGACCTTACTTTTCGAAAATGAGGCTGGAGCAATAGCTACGGTGAATGGATTGCGCTATCTAGAGATGATTAATAATTTTGTATGGCCGGAATTGGATGGTATTGATCTGGACAACGTTTACTTTCAACAAGACGGCGGCGCTACGTGCCACACAAGCAACGAAACCATCGATCTCTTACGGGAAAAGTTTCCGGACCGTGTTATCTCTCAAAGAGGTGATGACAATTATTGGCCACCTAAATCTTGTGATTTAACACCTTGCGACTTCTTCCTTTCGGGTCACGTGAAAGATAAGGTCAAAGCCAGTGTGCGTCAATTTAAAACCTCAAAGATTGAATTCGTGAAGCTATTGAGGGCATACAGCAGCCACTTTGCGATTTGGTGATGGAAAATTTCATGAAAAGGATATTGTTGTGTAAGCGTAGCAGTGGCGGCCATTTGGTTGATATTGTTTTTCATTATCTTTTATTAATGGCATACTTTCCTCTAAAAATTGAAATAAACATCCGATAATTTATGTCAAAATATGCAATTTTTCTTTGAATATAAAAATAACACCTCTTATTGGAACCAATGATATTTCGAAATTTCAAACACCAAACCATGACACGTACATTTTTCTACAAGGGATACGTACCCTTAGACTTTGTATGGGCGGGACACGTGTACCTCTACTCTTCTTGCTGCGATGGACTTGGCGTATTTAAGCGAATCATCTGCATAGAGCTAATTCAAAGAGTTGCTGGGTTGAGGTTGATCCGATGTGAAGATATTGTAAAGATAAGGTCTTAGCTTTGATCCTTGGGCAACTCCCGCTCTGATGAATTTGGTTGTTGACTGGCTATTTTTGGAATTGGAATTTTTTTTTTCTCCACAACTAATTTACTACTAAAAAGCGTCAAATAATGGCACGTTTACATTTTCGAATATCCTTTTTTTAATAGCTGAGTTCACCAGTGTCAAGGTAGCACTACCTAACCTTATTTAAAAAAAAAAAAGTTCGGCAAAAATTCTTGTGGAATTGTTTTCTTTCCACAACTAATTAACTACTAAAATTAAAATGGAACGTTTACATTTTCGAATTTCCTTTTTATAATAGCTGAGTTCATCAGTGTTAAAATAGCACTACCTATCCTTATTTTTAAAAAGAGTACGTACAAAATTTCTTTGGAATTTTGTTCTCTCCACAAATAATTTACTACTAAAAAGCTTGAAAGTGTTGTGCCAAATTGATATCAAGTTAGCACAAGTACTACATACAAATTTTGTTTAAGTACTAAAAATAGTACCCAAAAATATTTTTAGAAGTTATTTCTTTGCACAACTAATTTACTACTAAAAAGCTTAAATTAGCTGCTTACTTAGTTTTTGGAATTATAGTAAGTGAGTGTAGTGCCAAGTTGATATCATGTTAACGCTACATACCATTTTTGTTTAAATAGTATTTAATTAAAGTATAGCTACAATTTCTGTTTCCACAACTTATTAACATACATCAACTTTTCACCAGTTTTTTGAGTGCTTTGAAATAACTTAGTTTTAAATATTTTTTTAGTTTATCGTTAGATAGCAACAAAAAATATCATGGATGAATTTAAATCTAATATGGTCACTGAATTCCAAAAAACAATGAAATAAGAAAAGGGGCGTGGCAACGAACATGTTTGAATAAAACAAATTTTCTCTATGCAAACTCTGAAAATTTTATCAAGAGCGTTTGCGGTGCCGAGAAACAATAAAACGTGAAAAGTGGGTGTGGCAGGAGCCAGATTTGACTAAACAAGTTTTTGATTTTTAACTTAAAATTTCATGCACATCCTTATTCATTTACAAGAAAATTAGCTTTTTCCATGAATTTCTTTTAACAAAAAAATAAGAAAAGAGGGCGTGACAGTAGGTGGATTTACATTATGTGTGCTGAAGGTCATTCCACCCAACTGAATCAAAAACAAAGCTTTAACTAATATTTTAATTTGAAATTTATAAAACAAATATTGTAGTGATGGCAACCCTTTAACTTATTGCATATTCATACTTGTAAATCGCGATTTACACACACAATATCTAACATGCATATAATTGGCCAAAGGGCAGTACGTTTACGTGCGCCTAATCATATCCGAAAAATCCTGCTCGCGCGATAAATAGCAACTCGTAATTTACTTTTCAACCCGAAAGCTGCCAACACCATCACTACCAAACCAAAACCAACAACAACTAGCCAGCCAACATCCACTCGCTTCGATGGTTGAATTGAAAAATGCGAATGAGCTCATTTGGAATTAAATACAATTTTTTCAATCTTATAGACTTCCATCCTTAAGAGGCTCCATATGGCAATCCCATCTCCATCCAGTATAGATAGTTTTTATTCGCGTGAATTTCTACTTGCATGATCGTCGTTTTGAGGGATCAACACCACAGAAACAGAAATGCGATCAACACCATCCTTCAGGGAGCACAGAGCACACATCACCCACTGGCGGTGGCGGTGATAGTAAGCGGCGACCTGGCCGGTGGATGCCATCACTTCGCGCCATATTGGTGCTGCTTAAGACGCTCCGCGCTGGAGTGTGGATTTGATTGCGAGATGTCAGCAACTTTATGGCATGCGAATTGTCCGATCGCATGGGCTCCACTCCAAACACAGCCCCATCTCTATATTTTGACTTTAGAGTCTTCTCAGTGTGTGCCGATCTTGATGACAATAATTCTGTGCAGGTTTCGCGTGTTTGACTTCTTTTTTTTTTCCTGGTGGACTATGATCGCATGCGGTTCGCAGGAATTATTTCCGCTGGAGACGCTGAAACTGATGTGAATGATGATGCTACATGCCACATGGCTTTATATTGAATCATTGTGAATAAAACAGAAACTAATTTTGCTGCAGTTTGCAAAAGAAAGGGTATGCGTTAAATGCTATTTATTTTTAATAATTTAATGATTGGTAGATGGTAGTAACGTCCTTGTGAGTGCTATAACATATCTATAAACAACGCACTATACTGCAAATTTTGGATTGCATGGAACTAGATTCTAAAATTTAGAAGAATTCACTAGCCCGCCCGCCCATGCTATTCATAAGGAACAGTATTTCGAAGCTCTTACCACAGATATCCTACACAAAACACATACCTACAGTTCAGATCGGATCTATTTGTTTTTAATAATTTAATGATTGGTAGATGGTAGTAACGTCCTTGTGAGTGCTATAACATATCTATAAACAACGCACTATACTGCAAATTTTGGATTGCATGGAACTAGATTCTAAAATTTAGAAGAATTCACTAGCCAGCCCCGCCCATGCTTTTCATATGGAACAGTATTTCGAAGCTCTTACTGCAGAAACCCTACACAAAACACATACCTACAGTTCAGATCGGATCAAGAAAACAGTTGCTGCTGCCATACATGACGCTCCAGGCGTTTCAAATTAATCCGCTCAAAAAGGTTTTAGCAAGCAATTAAGCAGAATGTTTCGATTTGTTTGCTTTTTTCAATTTGGAAGTTTCTTTTTCTTGCGACCTTTGGTGCAAATGCATTTCGCTCTGACAAAAATAATTGAGCTCTTCAATAAGTCAATGTTTGCGTATAAGGTTCAAATTACAAGATTTAGCTTAACACCGCAGACTCACTGATCACTTTGGAAAATTTTCAGAAGCTCCGTCAAACGGTGGACGAGGAAGCTCAATTAGCAAATATTTTCGACAACACCCATTTCGACCTTAACGGCAATGTAACAAGCAAAATTGTCGTTAATATTATCAAATTTAAATGAATATTTCTTCCCAGGACTAATGCCGGATTTACACGAATGGCAAAGATGCCAATATTTCTGCCAAAAAAATGGTAAAAAAATGGCAAAAATAATTTTTTTATAACATGCATTTACACGAGTTCAAATAATGGCAGATTTCAAAATACTGGCAACATGCCATAAAAGAATGAGCAAGTTCATTCTTATCTAGAATGGCATAATTTCGGAAAATGGCGTCAGTAAAGTGTTTACACATAGGCATATTAATGGCAGTATTTTATGCCAAATTATCTTTGCCATTTTATTTTGGCAAAAATATTGCCAGTATTTAGAGCGTTTACACGATGAAAAGAAAAATGGCTATAGTTTGACAGATATAATGGCATTTTGCCATTCGTGTAAATGCAGCATAAGTTTAAATAGGAAGTAGGGCGAATTATACAATACCACGTCATATCTGGGCTTCTTTTCCAAATCTGTCCGCTTCTGATCTAACTGCTTCGTCAAAGTTGGTTAGAACACCACTGAACTATTTGATGTTTAAGAAAGTATAAGAAAAGGCGAGGCAAGACGCGTTATCATATCATGCAGTGAGCATACCCTAAGTGGAGCAATGAAGTATTATGCCAGAAATATTAAAAATTCACGCTGTTTTAGCTGAGAAACAATTCCACAAAATAAATATATTCTCGCTCTCAGTGGGAATAATCAATTCCACGTTGAAAAATGGAGCAGATTCCCACTAAAAGTGAAATAAATTCCCATGTGGAGTAGATTCCCGTGGAATTATTTTTATTTCCCTGCACCCTTTATTTCAGTGTTTGACAAATTCAATCATGGAGAGGTACACAATTGAGCAGCGCGTTAAGATTGTTGAAGCCTTTAACGAAAATGGGCGTTCAAATCAAAATGCATGTCGTGCACTTTGCATTTGGGCAAACGAGAATCCACCAGTGATTGTTGGAAAGCAGCGTCATCGAGCCGTACTTCTTCGAAAATGAGGTCGGCCAAGCAGTAACCGTGAATGGTGTTCGCTATCGCTAGATGATAACGCACTTCTTGTGGCCAGAAATTGAGGATATGGACCTGGACGATATGTGCTTCCAACAGGATGGTGCTACTTGTCACACAGCCAACGAAACAATGCCTCTTTTGCGCGAGAAATTCAATGGCCGTGTTATCTCACGTCGTCGTGGCGATGTTAATTGGAACAAATTGTACGTCAAGCCAAGAACAATTCAAGAGCTAAAGAATGAGATAATTTGGCACATTAACGACATTGAACCTCAATTATGTCATTGAAAACGTGGACCATCGGATAGAGGTATACCACCGAAGCCGGCGTGAGCATTTGGCCGATATTTTGTTTGTATAATTCTCTGAAAACTTTTTGTTTTATTTACAATTAACATCGTGCGTTTTCGTTGGACCACCCTTTATAATAGAGCCATACTATACTAGCCTTAAGTATAATATATAAAAAGTGACTCAATAAATCATACTCTTACATATCTAATACGTAAGATTGGCAAAGTGTGAGAAATAAATCTTAACATCGTCGAATTGGACAAAATGGCACGATGGATAGATAACTTCGATGTAATCAACGAATTTGTCTACCTAGGGTTCACCAATACCTTGAAAAATGACATCAATGAGTGCAGAGATCAAACGAAGAAATACTCTTGCCAGCAGGAGCGTCTTCGGGCTTAGAAGGCACTTAAGTGTCCTCTTTTAAGGTACAATACCTAATTACTAAGTTGGTTCCCTCACTGTACCTGATTCTTCCAGTTCTCTATGGGGCAGAAACATGGACATCAAAAGAACGGATGAAAATTCGCTATATTTGCTGGAAGATTCTTCGGGTGATTTTTGGTACTTTGCATCGTAAATGTGTTGATGAGAAGATTCAATAACGAGCTTTGCCGGCCTTACAGCGATATGTCAACCAAAAAGCTAAAAATACAGCGGTTGAGATACCTGGAAGCTGGAACACGCAACGCACCAGCTCTGCGCATAGTTGAATCTATCCCGATGGCTTACGCACTACACAGCGGATGAAACCTTCACCACAGGTGGCGCGCACAAGTCGAGAATGCCCTCAACAAACTTCCTTTGCGTAGCTGCAGGGCATTAGCTAAGAACCGAGCTGGCTGAAGGGATGGCTAGTTGAGACAGTAACATTAGTTCAGCTCAGGTGTGCTTTGTCTAAATTTAAGTTATCAAGTTCACTATGCTTAAAGACACTGCTTCTACAGTGTTTTCCAATTTTATTTGTTGATGGGAATATGGGCTAATTTGTTCACAGAAAAAAATTGCTTTAAACAATTTATTGATATTCGCTGGTCGTAGCTCATAAATGTCCAATGGCATCACTTAATCATGTCATGCATTTAATTTGCTCTATAGTTTTTGACGAGATAATTTTATCTGACATTTTTGTTTAGTGCGGTTTATTCATTTTGTTTGTAGATATGTATATTTGGGTACCTCAAGCCTCTAGCTCTAGGGATTTCTAAATTCTAACTATTAGATTAGCTTTGATGATTTGGAATTGTTTTCAACTAGTTGAGGTGGTTATCTCGGGTACTGTTTAATAATTTTGAGTTTATTTGGAATGTATTGGAAAAATCCCTGCTCGGGCGCCAGTTTATTGTATACTTTGTTGTGTTAAGCTGGCCATACACGACCGAGACGAATTGTTCGGTACAAATTTGTTCGTGGTTTTCCGTTGTGTTCAATACCCAAATGGTTCGGTGCCGAACCATTTTGACAGTTATCCAATACAAGAAGCCGGAATCCAATTGGCTTCGAACCGTTCGGCTCGCTTCTGTATGGCCAGCTTTAGACTGGTTATGCTTGGCTGTCTCTAGGATACTAATTTATTTAGGTTTTTTCAGTTAAGTTTTTTTTTTAATTTGAACAATAAATAATAGTGATTTGTTTAATGTAGAAAATAAATACCCACGGCGATTTTTCTTTTTCTTAAATAAAGATAATGTTGTGGGTTTTTGACCCACAACATTTCCTACCATTTATAGTCAACAATTATAGCTTATTCTGACTATCGTCGGAAATCAACATCTCTTTCGCCGGCTTTCAACGGCTCTTAAATCGTAATTTTTGTTCTTCAGTCCTGAAATATGTACTCTGGTGGGATGCAGCCGCACATAATTATAGTAGAAGATTTATTTAAATGTAGTGCATGTGTTAATATCAAGAAGATTAAATTTTTAGGTAGCTATGTTCAAATATTTCTGACGTATTGTATTTTTTCCTCATTCATGAGCAAGACCATATATGTCAATCAGATTTTCCTTTAAAAATCAAAATGTCAAAACAGATGTCCCATTATTATGATTCTTCTTCTTTCATAATATTACACACGCGCATCCTGTTTTTAAATTCACATTCATATGACAAAAAAAATCTCATAATCGGCACAAAGCTAAACAATGAATCCCTCAAAAAAAAAAAAAAAAAAAAAAAAAAAGGACCAAGCCACAGTTCAAGATTATAAAAGAAAAATATTTGCATGACACTGCAATCAACAGGAACAGGTCCCACTCAATACAATGCTTCATATCTAACCCGTAGAAAAGTAGATAAAAATAATCATAAAAATTTAACAATAAACAATAAAAAATAAAATAAAGAAAAACCGGAAACTTCTTTAAGATTCTCCCCATATACAGGACGCTATTGTATTTTCCACTTTCTTTTTCTTTTCTTTTGCATAATGTAGGTCCATGTCGTATAAGGTGAGAGACCTCCAAGACCCCTTAACTACAAAACAAACATACACAAACAAGCACCACACCCTCGGCGAAATGTCCGAAATCCGAAGTACACAAAACAAAAAATTTGTATCTTTTTCTCGATGCATTATCCTTTTCACGGTTAACTGCCATCTCGGGTTGAGTATATGCTTATGATTATGCTATGCAATTGCTAGCCTTAATCGGGATTCAACTCGCACAATATGACGAGTGCAAGTAAAGGATTTAATTTATTTCTTTATTTTGTTTTTTCTTTGTGGGATCCCATGTGCCATTGTTGCTGAGTAAAGAGATTGTGTTGTGATAA
Source organism: Melangyna quadrimaculata (assembly GCA_949320155.1). Classification (NCBI taxonomy): domain Eukaryota; kingdom Metazoa; phylum Arthropoda; class Insecta; order Diptera; family Syrphidae; genus Melangyna; species Melangyna quadrimaculata. Next base: position 399,643,747 of record OX439483.1, read on the forward strand.
CAGGATTTACTGGTCGATATGGTAGGCCGGTAAGAGGATTCTTTTCTTTTGCATAATTTGTTCGTTTCTTATTAAATTTTCATTTTTCTTATGGCGATATGGGTAGAATATAGGACAATAATGTTTCTTAGATTATGCGGTGGTATTCGTAGACAGATGTAGGATAGCTGCGTTATGAAAAATGTCTATCTTTAAGATGGATATGTTTATAAATGAGCCTAATTGTCAGATTGCATTTAATCAAACATTGTCCAGTTGACCTGTGGTCTTTTCGTTTTTCTTTTATGTTGCTGCTTTTATGGGAAATTTATTGCCAAAAGATTACATTTTGTGCTTGTATGCATATAAAATACCTCCATATTGTTTGTTTTATTTGGTCCTCAATATAACGGTCACACAGCTTTGCCTAGATCTTCTTATCTTCTTTCGATATCCTGGAATGCCCAGCTGGACTATGGCGCATGGCTTCAACCAACAAGACGCTCCAGCTAGGCCGGCCACTAGCCCCTTAGATAGTGTGCATTAGGTCTTTGAAGCATTTGACTTATAACTAATTTTACACAAAGACATTATACATTTTATTGGTACATAATCTTTATCCATGTCTTAAATTCAATAGATTATAAAATATACCTAAAATACATGCACACAAATTTAATCTAAAGGGTTTTCCAATAGGGACGGGGGTTAATTTTGACAGCTCGTGGTGGCTATATTGTTTCTTTTACTTTCAAAATATTTAGGCCCTTTCATTTAAGAAATCAAATTTTGTACTTCATGTATTGAAATCTTTTATGATAAAAGTCAAACAAATCTGTCTTTTATTCTGTTATGGTTTATAAAAGATTTCATAACAGAATTCGATGTGCAGAATACCAATTAATAAAAGAATAAAAGGTTTTTGACAGTTCGAAAATTTGTATGGAAATTAATAAAAGAATAACAGAATAAAAGAATAAAAGATTGCGGCGAATAGGCCAAATTGTATTTTAATCAGTTACTAAACACAAATCATCATGGTTAGTTATAGCGTCGAGAGTAACTCGTGCAAATGATAAAACTTTATTATCAAAATGGGTGTTCTCTAGTAGCAACGATGCGCCCGTTGCGCCCATTTGCTATGAGGCCCATTTTTGGATCAATAGATACGTGAATAAGCAAAATTGTCGGATTTTGGACGACACCAATCCACGCAAGATTCACGAGGTGCAAATGCATCCAAATAAAGTTACTGTTCGGTGTGGAAATTGGGCTGGTGGCGTCATCGCACAGTGGGTCCCTTTCATACTAAGCAGTGCTCAAAATTCTGTATCCTATTTAAAATCATCACTACTGATGCATATTGATACTTACTGCTATAACAAATGAAATTCAGTAAATAATATGGTATATTCGTCTGAAAAAGAACAAGAAGAAGAAGTACTTAATACTATATACCTTAGGGTGGTCATTATAAAGGTCATTGTTTTATTTGTTCTTAATAAATTTTAAAAAATCCTGTAAAATTTTAGCTAATTATATGAACGTTAGCCCGGTCCCCAAGACGTCTGAAGTTTTATAGGGGAAATCCCATGTATTTTTGTAAATCCAAATTTGAAAAATCTTAACTTTGGTAATGATTGATAAAAAAAATTGAATTTTGGAACCCATGTAATCACTTTTGTCATATTTATAAAATGCATCAGAAAAAAATTTACAACAATTATTTAACCACTTATAGCCATTAAAACGAAAATATTTTTTTTTATTTCATTTTAAACTTAAATAAATTTTGTAAAAAAATTTTTAATACTTTCTTTTAAACATGACAAAAGTTACTACATTTGTGCAAAATACAATTTTCTTTATCAATCATTAACTAAAGTTATGAATTTTTAAAATTGGATATGAAAATACATGGGATTTCCCATACCCCCATTTCAAACATCTTAAGGGCCGGGTTGACGTTAATAAAATGAGCTAAGGATGTACAGGATTTTCTTGTATTTATTTAGAACTAATTAGGGGGTGCGTCATTGAAAATAAGACAATGACCTTTATAAGGACCACAGTAATATACCTACTACTTATGGAAGTCACAATTTGGACATGTGTATATAAAACGAAGCCTTAATTGATCCATTTTGATCGCGGAAAGTAAACTTTCCAGTAAAAAAAACCGACAAGAATTGATCTGTTATTTATCCTATGTTTCAATAGCTTAACCTTGGCGATCTGTTTAATAGAACTCAAAAAATAAGATTTTGAGTCGCTATTTTTTTTTTTTTTGTGAAGACTTTTTTGGTTGATTTTGCGCCGATGCGGTTCGATTAATAAGATTATATTTTGAGTTATTAATTGAATCATCGAGATGAAAGTATTGAAACTTTAAAATTACAAAGCACCATTTTTCTTATAAAATATTTATACGAATTAAAATGGTAACACACCTTAGACAAAAATTAGAAAAATCACTAATTTTAAACAAAACCTACCCCTCCCCCATCTTGATATATATAAAAAAAAGTGCAAAAACTTTTGTATTCGATATCACGGCAAACAAACCTATAAGCCCACGTAATTAGCTTTTCGGCTATACCTCCATTACCCACAATTTATGTTGACTCTTTCACTATAAGTTTTCTGAGTCTCTAACTCAAACAGCTTTATTTTAAAAACGCGCACCATGCTCTAACTTCTCTCTTCGGATTTATAATAAAAAAAATCTGGTCTTTTAGTCTGTATAACTAGATTTAAAAGTTCTGTGAGCAAATAAAAAAAAAAACCGTTTTAAAGATTTCATTGCTTCCGAGTGAAAGCCTTTTTTGTTGATGTACTTTATATACTTAAAAACACTTTCAATAATAAAATAAAAAAATTATATTTGTAATCTACATACCTTGATTAACAATCGAGATATTTTTATTTTTTTTTTAACAGATTTTAACTTTTAAAAATAAAAAATGCAACCAAAAGATCAAGACCACCGCATGTGTGAATCAAAAACAATTAAAAAGTGTTGATTTTTAAGTATCGTAACTTGGCCGCCAGACCAAGAGAGAAAGTAATACTTACGTATGAGGTGTGTTAGACCGTTAATATTAATTTGGCACTTTTATTTTATTTTTATTCACAAAATTTAAAAACAGTATTTTGAGCACTGTTTTATATGGAGCCCACTGTGCATCGAAAATTATGCTGGCCAGGCCATCACCGTCAACGGCGATCGCTATAGGTCGATGATCACCAACTTCTTGTGCCCTGAATTGGATGATATGGACAACGAAGACATAATGGTTTCAACTGGATGGCGCTACGTGCCACACAGCTCAAGACACAATCGATATTCTGCATGAGCGGTTTCATGGCATGGTTATCTCGCGCCCAGGCAACGTGAATTGGCCACCAAGATCGTGTGATTTGACCCCTATGGACTTTTTCTTGTGGGGCTTTCTTAAGTCGCAGGTCTATGCGAATAAGCCGCAAACCACCACGGCCCTCAAAGAGAACATAATCGATGCCATCGGTCAAATTCAGCCTGATTTATGCGCCAAAGTCATCGAAAACTGGACTTTTCGAACCCGCGCCATCCAGCCATTTGGACGATGTTTTATTTCACAAATAATGTCATTGATAGGGCTCTCAAATTAAAACCTTATTGATATCTCATATACAACTCGTTTTATTCAATTTTAAAATCGACCCGCCCTTAATGGAAAACACTTTACAATTCGGTAAATTTTATCGTCCTCGAGATTTTCCGTCCTGGTTGTCAAGTAGTGTTTTTTGGTGGGGGGATTGGTGATGTGATGATAGTATAGAAAGCAGGGTTATCTCGGGTCGGGTTATCATTGCTTGGCGGTCATCCTTCTCATCAGTTGATTTGTATGACAGTTTGTGTGTCCTATTAGCTTCTTTATTGAAATAAGTAGGAATTCAGGTGGATTGATTTAAAAACGTTTATTCCTGTCTCATTCACTGCCGTTTGAAATTTATTCTGCTGCAGATTCTTATTAACTTTATCTGCAAAATTTGAAATCGTCTTAGAGTTGAAAAACCAGCGGAACACATGCCGAAGGATCTTCTTGTACATATATCACTATCTTCATCTAGTCTCTAGTAACTTTCCAACCAGCTACACACCAAGTTAGTGGAGACGATCGGTGGATGTGGTGTTTCTCTGCTGAGTTTGTCTTTGTTCACATGCTGCACGTGTCCCAGGCATCCCAGTCACTGTATTTTCAGAATTTTGACCAGTACGACACGACTTAGCTGGACATCTTAATTAATTACTTAAGGTTGCGCTACGGTCAGATGTGGACCAGGGCCTCGATCAACAAGCCTTCTCCACTGAGCTCTGTGTTTTTCAAGTCAAGTTGGTTGAGGTCCTCATCCACTTGCCCGTGCCACCGGTTTCATGGTTTCCATTTATTGCGCCGCGCCGTGGCCCACCATCCCTTGGGGATAGTTTCAAAAACTCTTCGAACCGGAGTGCTTGTGTACATCCGCTCTACATTACCCAGCCACCTCATTCGTTGCCTTTCTACTTTTGTAGGTCGATATCGCTGCACAGCCGTACAGCCGATTTGTTTCCTCCATTTCCTGTCGTAATGCATTTCTGCGCAGAACCACAAGATCTTCCTCTCGAATGTTTCCAGCTTGTTCTTGTGAGTTTCGGCCTGATGAGCTTATTATAAAGAAGAAGTTTTGCAAAATGGGATTTCTTCAGTACAGTTGGTCTGTGCGGGTTGAACCGGTAGAGCTTGTTGAAATGTATTCTCAGGTATTTCACGTTATTTCTGGCTGACAGTTGAGTTCCATCGAGAAAGGAAATTTGGTGTTCCTGCAGATTGCGGCTGAGCGTCCTCTTTCACTTCCGGATGTTCTTGGTCGTCCGAAACACATCAGTTCGGTAGAGTTGATTTTTAAACCCCAGTGCTGGTTGTATTCGAAATTCGCCTGATGTTAGTTTCTACTCTTCTAGCAGCAAACATTGGTGACACTGACTTGGCGTATATGAGGGATTCATCAGCAAAAAGGAGAGCCTGAGCGTGTTCTGGTTGTGGCTGGTCTGCTGTGAAGATGTTTAAGAGGAATGATCCAAGTTTGGTTTATTGAGAAACTCCGGCCCTTATAATCGTTGTTGACCTAGAATGGAGAAAATTATTATTATTTTTATAAGATTACCTGGAAAATGAAAAACATAAAGCTTAGTGTCGAAGATCATCCAAAGAATTTTTCTATTTAATTTGTCAATGCGTATTCATCCACCGCTAACAGGATCCTTGCATTTGCATCATACAACAAGACCAGAATGATGAGAATCTTATACAAGGACACTTAATTTATTCGAGAGAGAGCTTTGCTTCTCATTTGCAGCGTCATTGGAGCCTAAGTACACAAAATCTTTGACTACCTCAAAGTTATATCTGTCTATGGTAACGTTATGTCCAAGACGTCAGTGTTGAGTATGCTTTCTTTATGACATCATATACTTGGTTTTATCCTCATTCACCGCTTTAACCATCTTCGCCGCTTCCTACTCAGTGCTTGCATTCTCTCAATCATGTAATCGCCCGCTGCTTTGAATAGCTCGGCAGTAAGGCTGTCGGCTTTAGCAGCTTTTTTGTACCTTAGCTTAGATATTGCTACCATCACTTCGTCGAGGTCGGGGTGATGGAATTGTTGCATGGTCTAGGTTAGATGTTGAAATTTGAGTTATAGCGGAATTAGATTCATCATAGCATTTATAGAGTCTACAGAAGTGACATTTTCATATTCTTAGCATCGACCGTGAATTCAATACGATTTTCCCTCGATAGTCCTTGCAGGCTTTGGTTCCTCCATTTTAGCCCTGGCAGCTTCTTATTACATTTTGTTAGAACTTCCAAACCTCATTGCTATTATGACATACAAAAAATGATTTATTGACCAATTTGGAATTAATAATTGTGATTGGAAGTGATTAAAAATAATCTTTCCGTCGGCTTTTTTTGGTCACTGTAGTTTTTGCAATGAAACAATTAAGTTACATTAGCTTTCCCGACGTTTCGGCAGGGGTTGCTGCCTTCTTCAGGGGAACTTTATTTGGACAACAAGAAAAAATATATTGTTTACATTATAATAACAATAATTGAAACAATACAAAATACACTCACTTTAATAAAACTGTGTTTAAATTTAAACTGACATTTAAAATTATTGTATCTAATAATTGTTATATTATTTACAAAAGTAAAGAAATAAACACTTCAAACGAAGTTTAGTCTATGGAATTTAAACAAGGAGTAAAGAAACTGAAAGAATACTGTGTTATGATGAGACAAGAGAACAATAGATGGCAGAGATGTTTTGGGTGTCTTGTTTTCTGTTCATGTTGTTGTTGTTGTTGATGATGTGTAATGTTTCTAGGGTGTATCGTTTCGAAACATGTTTCTCTGTCTGTAGGACTTTGACACCTTCAAAATCTGGAGAGTGGCCGTTTTCGATACTGTGGCTCGCCAGGGCTGTCTTTCCAGGATTGTTTGATTTGATATCCGATTTATGATTAGAAATTCGCTGTTTAAGAAATTGTTTTGTAGTTCCGATGTAACACTGGTTGCATGGTTCATTAGGTTTACCCTAACAATTTATTTTGTAAATGACATCAGTAACGTTATCCTTATTCGCTTTCGTTTTAAGTTTAGTGAAAAGGTGACTCAGAGTTTTATTTGATTTGAAGGCCAGGCGAACATCTGTTAGTTTTTGGTTTATCACTTCTTTAAAATTCTCAGTCAGTCTTGGGATGTAAACCATACTTTTGTAGTAACCATTATTCGGGTCTTTAGTGTCTTCGCTTGGAATTTTGCAATTGTGTTTCTGAAGTAGACCACGAATTATAGAATTTGGAAAACCATTGTCACTCAGGATTTTTTTGATTTTTTTCTCATTGGCAGAGTGAAATTGTTCGTCGCTGAGTGCGAAAACTTTACTGACGAGATTGGATGCAGTGTTCATGACTATGTGCCTCGCTTGGTTAGACCGAAAGTTGACTAATCTTCCCGATGCAGTATGTTTTTGGTGCCAGTCAAACAATAGACGGTTGTTTTCACGATGGATTTTTACGTCCAAAAATGCTATTGACCTGTTATGTTCCATTTCCACAGTGAACTGGATTTTCGGGTGGAATCCGTTAAGGATCAGCTGCACTTTTTCAATGTTGTGTTTGTCCATCACGGCAAAAATGTCATCTACATACTTAGCAACAAAAGTAGGCCTTTCTTCCATTCCACTAAAACATTCATCTAGTAAGTGATCAAGTACTAAATCTGCAATCGTGGGTGACAAAGGGTTGCCCATAGGCATGCCAAAAATTTGTTTGAAAATGTCATCTTTAAATTGTAGATAGTTATTTTCCTTGAGGCAGAAATCAAGGATTTCAAGAAATTTGTTCAGATTAATTCTAGTGTTTTCACTAATTATTTCCCATTTCTTTTTTATAATGGTGATGGCTAGTTGTATGGGAATGTTTGTAAAAAGTGACACTGCATCATACGAAACTAAAACATCATTGTCTTTTAATTTTATTTTTTTAACCTTCTCAACAAATTCAAATGAATTTTCGTATGATGCAGTGTCACTTTTTACAAACATTCCCATACAACTAGCCATCACCATTATAAAAAAGAAATGGGAAATAATTAGTGAAAACACTAGAATTAATCTGAACAAATTTCTTGAAATCCTTGATTTCTGCCTCAAGGAAAATAACTATCTACAATTTAAAGATGACATTTTCAAACAAATTTTTGGCATGCCTATGGGCAACCCTTTGTCACCCACGATTGCAGATTTAGTACTTGATCACGTACTAGATGAATGTTTTAGTGGAATGGAAGAAAGGCCTACTTTTGTTGCTAAGTATGTAGATGACATTTTTGCCGTGATGGACAAACACAACATTGAAAAAGTGCAGCTGATCCTTAACGGATTCCACCCGAAAATCCAGTTCACTGTGGAAATGGAACATAACAGGTCAATAGCATTTTTGGACGTAAAAATCCATCGTGAAAACAACCGTCTATTGTTTGACTGGCACCAAAAACATACTGCATCGGGAAGATTAGTCAACTTTCGGTCTAACCAAGCGAGGCACATAGTTATGAACACTGCATCCAATCTCGTCAGTAAAGTTTTCGCACTCAGCGACGAACAATTTCACTCTGCCAATGAGAAAAAAATCAAAAAAATCCTGAGTGACAATGGTTTTCCAAATTCTATAATTCGTGGTCTACTTCAGAAACACAATTGCAAAAATTCCAAGCGAAGACACTAAAGACCCGAATAATGGTTACTACAAAAGTATGGTTTACATCCCAAGACTGACTGAGAATTTTAAAGAAGTGATAAACCAAAAACTAACAGATGTTCGCCTGGCCTTCAAATCAAATAAAACTCTGAGTCACCTTTTCACTAAACTTAAAACGAAAGCGGATAAGGATAAAGTTACTGATGTCATTTACAAAATAAATTGTAAGGGTAAACCTAATGAACCATGCAACCAGTGTTACATCGGAACTACAAAACAATTTCTTAAACAGCGAATTTCTAATCATAAATCGGATATCAAATCAAACAATCCTGGAAAGACAGCCCTGGCGAGCCACAGTATCGAAAACGGCCACTCTCCAGATTTTGAAGGTGTCAAAGTCCTACAGACAGAGAAACATGTTTCGAAACGATACACCCTAGAAACATTACACATCATCAACAACAACAACAACATGAACAGAAAACAAGACACCCAAAACATCTCTGCCATCTATTGTTCTCTTGTCTCATCATAACACAGTATTCTTTCAGTTTCTTTACTCCTTGTTTAAATTCCATAGACTAAACTTCGTTTGAAGTGGTTATTTCTTTACTTTTGTAAATAATATTACGATTATTAGATACAATAATTTTAAATGTCAGTTTAAATTTAAACACAGTTTTATTAAAGTGAGTGTATTTTGTATTGTTTCAATTATTGTTATTATAATGTAAACAATATATTTTTTCTTGTTGTCCAAATAAAGTTCCCCTGAAGAAGGCAGCAACCCCTGCCGAAACGTCGGGAAAGCTAATGTAACTTAATTGTTTCATTGCAAAAACTACAGTGACCAAAAAAAGCCGACGGAAAGATTATTTTTAATCACTTCCAATCACAATTATTATGACATACATACCTCAATCTCCTCGATCGCGCGCTTCTCATGATCCTTCTTTTTTTCTTTCTGAGAACCCGGTGTTCCTCTAACCTCTTCGTTTAGTTGGGCTAGCGAGCAGCTCTGTTCCTTCTGTGCAGTGACACTTTGTATGACTCCTGCTTCGCTGCATGATGTGCTTGCCGGCGGCGCTCATCGTCGAATCAAAGGTTTCGTTTTGGTTGCCGAGTCAAACCCAGCACGTCAGATGTGGCATCTCTGATAGCTTCCTGGCAATGTTGCCACTGGTTCGCAACACTTGATGATGGGGGCATAGGACCTCAGATGATATTCGAAACTCCATAGGAGATAAAAAGAAGGATCTAGAAATCTCTTGCGATTGTAGACGTCCGACGTCTTAATTCCTCGCAGCATTTCTACGGTTTGGTTGCGTTCGAGATGTCCATAGCCATAGCTGGGCTACTACAACGTAATGGTCCGAGTCAACTTTGGCCCCTTGGAATATTCGGACATTCCTGATACTGGTGGAGATCCAATATGATCGAACTTATTGACAATTGATTGATCAAAAAAATGTTCAGGTTTTCTAGTGGATATTGAGGTGAGAGAACTGCGCACTATCTACCCCAATGATTCGCCCCGTAGAGAAGTCGATCAGTCTGATTCCGTTGACCGTATGGCCGGCCCATCTCATCGCACTTCTTGGATGGCGGTAATGTCTGGCTTGCAGCAGTCTAGGGTCTCAACTAATTTTTCAGCTGCACGCAGCCTAGGAATTATACGTTCCACCTACAGATCCAAAATTTTACTATCCTTATTTTGTTTTCTTGGTTCGTTATCAGTAAATCCGTCAGTACCGAGGCTTGTTGTTGATTCGCAACTAATAAGCTTTATATGACCCCCAACCTGGAGGGCCAGTTCCTTACCAAAAATGCAAGCATGGGGAGCCGGATTAGCCGTTCCTTATAGGCCTTAGCTCTAAGTATGTCGAAGTAGCCCGTATAAGGTTTGCACTAAGTAGTTTAGCTTTACTGGAATTGTAGACATAAAACTCCTCCCCCTCTCTTGTGTGCTGTCCCCAACAACCTTCCACAGGGACTTAAACCCCATCCCTACCTGAGGTTCTAGACCCCCGATGTTCACGGGTTCACCACGGGTTGGTAAAAAGAGGTGGTTTTTGAGAAAAATATGTGGATGCTTATATCCTCTTGAATGCCGTAACTATCCTTTGAACATCAGACAGCTTGAATACAAAAAGAAAACTATTTAAATTTTAAAAGTTGTATTTGACATTTTAAAGTAGACGGAAGTGGACGTGTAGGTAATCTTTCAAACAATTTTAATTAATTGATTTTCTTTTTGGTTTTTTAATAAATGTGTTGATATACCAAAAACTATATCTTGTATAAATAAAATATATCCTCACAACATATTTTTGAGTTCTGAACTTAAAGTCTCTGCTAAAGCAAATAGCCAATATGTATCCACAAACTAAATAATTAAAAATGTGTACAATAAATGAGTAATAGGTCATGGGTGTGATGGCATTCCATACATAATACATAAATCATAAACCAATTTCGGTGTATATCCAATCCTTTTATACTTTTCCAATCTTGGATAACTAACTTATAAGATTTGAAAATTTCTATTTAAATTTTCATACACAAACATAAATTTTCCATGACTACGAGTGCGAGTAGGTACCTATATATGTATGTGTGATAGAACGAAAGCAACAATATTAATTTTCTTAAATTTAATTTTCATCTTGGACAATCAAGAAACTTCACCCACATAATTCCGCAACACACTTAACAAATGAAAATTGGAGGGTGATTGTTGTGGGTGGCCCAGATGTAGTAGGTATAGTATAATGTGTTCATATATAAATGTCCTTATATCTATAGGTATAGGTATATGATATATGGGAACGGTTACGTAAGGACGGTGGTGGTTGTAAGATTGGACAAAGTCCTTCCAAGCAGAACAAAGAAAATCGCTTAAATCATCACCAAAGAAACTCGAGGCACTAACTTTGAACCAAACTGTGAACTACTCTCCCAATACTCAACTTAACATACAACAATAAGACGAAGATATAGAAATGGTGCTGATGATGATGAAGAAGAACAAGAAGAAGTATCCGAAGAAATTGCCTCCTACCCGTTCCGTTGCTCTGGCCCGTCCGAAAATTAATCAAAAACCACTTCGCCTGCCACTCATTCAAAAATTATACACGCCCATCTCCCGCACACATCACATTTCCCCACAATTCCCATACCCATCCCGAAGGACCATCACTCACAGCATTTGTAAGTGCGTCTAAATGGGGAGTATGTGTGGCATGCAGGCAGGCAGAACAGGATAGGACACAGAATAAAGGATGGGTCGGCGAACTCCTATGAACTGCCCAGTAACAATACTCTTCGGACAGACTTTTGGACCAAGACACAAGGACGTGGACGATGACGACGACGACAACGAACGCTAGTTGTAGCCAAGATACACAAAGTGCTCTCGACAAACGCGTTCTCATTCCCATCTTCGAACCCAAGGTATAAATGGATTTCATCTTTTGGAATCACACATGGTCAACGAACGAATGAAGATAGGCAAAGGACTAACCTAGGTACGAGACTATAATATACCCCGAGACGACCGACGAAGACGACGATGATTTTGAAGCAAACGGTTTTGAGCATTCTCTAGCAGAATGTGTTCTGCCATCATCGTAGTCCTTGCACGATCCATTAAAAGGCAGGATATGAGAGACGTTCGTTGGCTAACCGATGGGCATTTCGGCCTACATATACTTTACAAAAGGCTTTAATGTCATACATACCGATACACACTTCGCGTCTTTTGATTAACGTCAAATTTTCGAAATATTTTCGTAGTGGTGCTATAATGGAATGGTGCATGCTCTTTTATGTAATTTTCTTGAAAGAGACAAAAAGTGATTCAATCATTAAAATCTGAAACACCGATTTTATGTATTAAGTTTAATCTCTAAGAAACACAAATCCGCCAACCCCACCAGTATCAATTGCGAAGAACAAGTGAAAACCCTGTCAATAAGATGTCAGAAGTGCATAGTTTCACTAGGCGACCACAACGAAATCCCTGGTTCGATGAATAGTGCCGGTTGGCGCTCGCTGCCTAGAATGAGGAGGTCCAGCCAATGTTGCAGACAAGAACAAGAGTTGCTAAGAGATCAGCCCGGGAAATGAACGGGCTGAAATGAAAGAAGGAATGCCGACTTCGCAGGAGGACAAAAGGAGACCAGGAGAAGCAGGCGGTGGAGTCTATTGATGGTTGCAGATAAAGTGTTGATGTTCGTACAGTCTTTAAAGCAGGGAATGTTTTAAGTGGTAGTTGTTGTGTTTACTGGTAGTTAATATTTTAAATTGGTAGCTCTAAATCACGTTTCTGCATGGTAGTTGCTAATTAACACATCGCCCTTTCTTCGACCAGTTTAACACAAATTACTTTTACGAATGTTAATATTCAATCACTGTGTAGGTTGAAATATTAGCTGCTTATTTTAATTTCAAATGATTTATTACTATTCGTTTTTGTAAGGATTATGTATCTAAGTAGATTTTAAACGGATATCAAAGGTCATGGTAGTGCCCAGCCAAGTTCTGGCACTACACCCTTTTTACAGGATCAAACTCAAGCTATTTTTGACCCCCCTCTAACTACAGTACCAATAAAGTCAGAAACTTCAACGTTCAACCTCGCAACATTTGCTAAGCTCGCCAGGTTTATACAACTTACCTAAATTCAATTCCTAAGCATCAGTGGTTCCCGAGATATAAGACTGCAAATATAGCAAAATACTGACTGACTCACTCACTCACTCACTGACAGATCATCAAAATTATGGAGCACTTCCCGACATCGTAGAATCTTGTTATTTCGCATAACGGTATGCCTTGTGGTGTATACAAAGGAAAAAATCGATCATTTAAGATTTTCCATTCAGGGGACGTGGTACCCGCACATTTTCATAGAATTGATATAATTTACTTGGAGCCCTTCTGATTGTCGTACATTGATGTAATTTGGTACTGCGGTAGGGCTTAAAGTGCATGCAAAGGAAAAATTTTAAAATTTGAAATTTTGCATTCAGGGGGAGTGGTATCCGCCCATTTTCATAGAATTGATATAAATTATTTGGAGCACTTCTGACTGTTGTGGAATGATGAAATTTGATACAACAGTAAGGCTTAAAGTGCTGCAGGCAAAGGCAAAATTTTAAAATTTGAAATTTAACATTCAGAAGGCGTGGCATCCGCCCATTGGAATAAGAATTGATATCAATTATGAGGAACACTTCTGATTGTCGTAGAATGATAAAATTTGGTAGAACGGTAGGACTAGAAGTGCAAACTATTTGAAAATTTTAATATTTGGGATTTTACTTTCAGAGGACGTGGCATCCGCCCATTTTATCAGAATTGTTATTAACTATATGGATCACTTCGGATTGTTGTAAAATAATAAAATTTGGTAGACTGGTTGATCATGTGGTCAATACAAAGGAGATATTGGAAAATTTTAAATTATACATTCAGGGGCGTGGCACCTGCCAATATTTTCAGAATTGATATGAACTATGTAGTGAAACTTTTGATTGTCGTAGAGTGATGAAATTTGGTAGAGCGATAGGACTTGACATGCAAGCAAAGTGAAAATTAAAACTATGAGATTTTGCATTCAGTGGGTGTGGCAACCACCCATTTTCACAGAATTAAGTGGTAAGCTTTCAGGTTTTCAGGAAAGAAAAAGTTGAAATCATGAACTTTTTCATGCAGGGGCGTTTCATCCACCCACTTCTTATGAATTATTATCATTTCAATGGACACTTCTAACTAACGAAATTGGTAGAGGGGTAGGACTTGTAGTACATACAAAAGGCATAAATTAAATACTTACTTTTCCTTATGAGGCTCTCATTGGGCGTTTGTTACGCCCACTTTTCCTGATAAAAAAAATCTTTGCAAAAAGTAGTGAAATCACAACAAAAACATCAATGTTAAAAAAGGAGCCAAGTTCTTTTATAAAAAAAACCTTTGCGTAGCAAGTCAGGCGTAAAAAGTACTGAGATCTAAAAGTAATATGAAAGAACCTCTTAATTATTAGAGCAATCTGTTATTTAATGATTACTGACTTAAATTGAGTTGGTTTACTTGACAAGTTTTCTTGTATTACCTAATTAATCGATTTGGAAATGAAAACTTGACTAGTAAACCAACTCAATTTAAGTCAGTAATCATCAAATAACAGATTTCGCTGATAATTTAGAGGTTCTTACATAATACTCTACTTAACACTAATAAACTTAGAACTTGGCGTACTTTTAGATAATAAAAAAAATAATAATAATTTTTGACTATATGCCAGTAAGACCTCAGGTCTTTTAAGTGCAATGCACGGCACAAGTTAGAAGGAATAGAAGGAAAGGAAAGATTTTTGTTGGCACAGTAGATTGAGAATTAGATGTTAATTATCTCATAAAATTCCACGGGTGGCGTCCAGTTGAAAATGGGGAATACAGAAAAGAATGCTACCTAAACTGGGGCTCGAACCCACACGTCCAGATTAGCAGTCAATCACTATATCTACTGTGCCATTGCCACCCGCACTACTCACTACTTTTTACGGCTGACTTGCTACGCAAAGATTTTTGTTTATAAAAGAACTTGGCTCGTTTTTTAACATTTATGTTTTTGTTGTGATACCTATTACCCGCACAGAATCTGTTGCCTCAACGACTTCACATGCAATTTTAATTGAAAGCCAAACAAAAACCTAAATTTTTGAGGGAGGTGTGGATGATTTTTCAACAATTTTTTATTCAATTAATCAAATGCGACAAGAAATAGTTTTCGGCAAGCAAATTAAACAAATTTTAGCATCAGCAAAAGTGAGAAATTTGTAGAAAAAAGTCAAAATTTTAAAAATATTGATTTTGCATTACAACTCGTATTCAATGGCTTTTCCAAAAATTAAATATCTTCGAATTTTGGTGCGATTAAGTGGAAAGAAACTATTGCAACTAAATTAATAAAGTTTCGATATCAAAGCCAACAGATAATCGGGTCACGTCTAAGAAAATACATTTCGAATCGAAACGAAAATGTTCTGTTTAATTTTGTTCAAGAATGATTTGTTCGCAGTTCTGATTTTTTCTTAAAACAGTCCCTGCTTAACGAGTGACACAATCTACCCATGGATATAAAGATAAACGGAAGCCTGCCGAGATGAGATTGGGAATATGGTAGTAGAAGTCGATACACTGTCAGTGCTGAGGACCCGTAAAAAACACCTCTCTAGACAGATATGATGTTAAGATAGCCCAGATTCCGGTTCTAGGCAGAACACTCCATTTAACATAGACGATCATGGCTTACAATTCCGTCCACGTGACCTAGCAAAATACAAAAATATCCAAACTTATATAAGTCATAAAAGGCCGCGGGAGATGAATTGGTAAAGATCATCACATGCAAAATTTTATCGAATGGAATTAAATGGAACCTTGGTATATTGTTCCTTATTCGCCATCTATAAAAGAGGAGAAGCTCTAAAATGCACCAATTACAGAGGAATTTGTCTTGTAAACGAGACGTCGCTTATAAAATCTTGGCGGCTATCCCATGTGATTGTTTAAAACGATCCACGATATGATCGACCCCTATCAGTATGGTTTTAGGCCAGGCAAGTTAACCGTCCGTCGATCAGAACGATCCTAGAAAAAATCCATCAAGTCCAGATCGATATACACCATCTCTTTATCGAATTTAAAGTCGCGTATGAAAGCCTGAATAGGGACGAATTGTACAGAGGTATGCCGTATCTTGGCATACCTACCAAATGCGTCTCCGCAAAAAGTGGTAGTACACCACGGAACCCTTCGATACTGCAAAAGGTCTAAGCCAAGGCAACACGTTTTCATGCGGTACTTATATTTAACATCGTTCTTAAATTAATTGTACGCAACGCACAAGACAACAAGAGTGGTACAATTAATCAAAAGTCCTTTTAGCTACTTGCTTAAAAGGATGACAGGATTTTTTTTGGCAGAACAAAGTGAGCTGTGAGTAGCGCATTTGCAAGTAATGAATCGCGACTAAAATGGGATTGGTGGTTAATGAGGACTATTAGAAATATGTGATGTAAAAGAAAGGAATTTCAACATTGCAACTCTGGCAGATATAACTTCGAAGTTGTCAAGATCTTTGTCTACCTGGGTCCTAATATAACCTCGCAAAATGACATCAGTGCAGAGTGAGAGGGTAAGGCCCTCTCTCAGAGAACGAAGAAAACTTTATACAAGACCCTAAGTCCCTAATCATCCCAGTCCTGCTCTATGGGGCAGAAGCATGGATATTGAGAAAATCGGATGAAAGTCTGCTGGGATGCTTTGAGAGGAAGATTCTTCGTGTGATTTTCGGTCCGCTGTGTATTGAAGGTGTGTGGAAGAGAAGATTCAATGACGAGCTATACCGGCTATACAGCGACGTTGACCTGGTCGAAAAGCTGAAAATACAGTGGCTTAGATGGTTGGGACACTTGGTGCGTATGGACAGCAACGCACCTGCCCGACGAGTCTTCGAATCCAACCCAGAAAGCGTACGCAGCAGAAGAAGAACCTATAATAGGTGGCGCGCACAAGTGGAGAACGACCTCTACCAATTCTATGTGCGCAACTAGCAGCGGCTGGCTAGGGACAGAGCTGGATGGAAGGACTTCTTCCTTGATGCCGTAGTCCATCCTGAGCTGTGAGTATGAGTGCCAAACTATTGACTGAAATTCATATTCCAGTGCCAAAACGTCATACTAGAGATCTATTGAATCATTAATTGGAACGCAAGCCTGCTTACTATACGAAACAACCAGTACAAACAAATGTTGCACTGTTAAATGACCAGCAAAAGTTAAGTTTGCGTATGATCAAATAATGAAGGCTGTCGATGATGGAAATGGTGGACTATTTGTCCTTGTTGCGCCGGGCGGAACTGGGAAAATTTTCCTGCTACCATTGGTTAAGTACGCGCTCAATGTCACCTTATCATCCATGTCCACATCTAGCGCATTGAAGCCGTTCAGCCCAGATTTCTAAGATTTTCTTGGCGCGGCCTCGCATGGGACGACCCATTTAGACTCCCACCATACGAAACCCGTCTTAAGCTGATAAATTTACAGACATTAAGAGTACGCCGAGAAAATGCTGACTTTCTTTTTTTACACCAGTTATTATCTGGAGGTATTGACTGCGCAGACTTGCTTCGCAAAGAAAAGCAGAACACAAACCAATCGCTCACCGAACCGAGTACGCCCAAAATGAACCACTTACAAGAATGCTTAGAGGTGCTAACAACTCAACTATTTTTGATTAAAGAAGTTCAAAAACTGCCCTAAAGAATGCTCTCCAATAATTATCCCTTCAACTTCAATTCCCGACCCAGCCTTCCACACAAATCTATTATTACTTTTATTATTTATTTATTATTAATCTAGTTTTAAGAACATTGCTGTTTAGTTTTAAGTTACATGCTTGAATTAAGCTTAAATAAATACTATTTCTATGCTTTATCTCTCGAATCTACCGAAACTTATGCAACACTGTTGGAAGGTCTAAGAACGGCACATTCAGCACTGAGCGTCCGTTAAACATGCAAATCAACGAAAATCTTGCTTGCAACATTTTAAATCCATCAGCCATGGAAAAAGATTTGAAAAATTGTAAATTAATCATTTATGGGATGATTGTAGGATGGCACACAAATGAACATTAGAAGCACTCGATCGAACATTGAAAGAGTGATGATACTATTGGCGGGCGGCTTCCAACAAACTCTTCTCGTGTTTCCGAAATCTACAACGGCGGACGAATTAAATACTTGTATCAAAATATCGCATTTGTGGCGATACGTGAAAACCATTGCATTGAGTATGAGCGAGTTTTCCTGCAATAGGATAGGACTGCAGAAGTTTTCTCCAAAAAAATTCCGGTAGATACTTCCAGTGATTTAATATCGATTCCACCTGGTTCACCATTCTACAAAATTATAGTAACTACGATTGCTTGAGCGCACAGGAAATTCTAGCAGCGAAAAATATTGATGTCAACGACTTGAATTGGACGATTCAAAATCGAATTCCGGGGAGAATTGCGTGCAAAATGAAGATGAAGTCATCAATTATCCAAAGGAATTCCTGCACTCGTTGGATTTGTCTGGCATTACATCTCATCATTTCCAACTGAGGGCAGCAGCATTTGAGAAAACTGAGTTTGGTTAAACCCTTTTTGAAATCATCAGCCTCCCTATCCTGTGAAATACGTATTTTGTCAGTTGGTAAAAGAAAAGTGGAAACCTTAGAATTATAAAATAACTGACCTTAATGAAGAGTCACAAAGTGTACACAGGAGAGTGTCTTTAGTCCATAGTTTATGTGTGCGTATATATAGAGATATTTTTCATATAGGTACCACATTTGTTGTATGTCCTCTGCATCCCAAGATGGAGTGTCCATTTATACGATGTTGCGCTGGTGGTCCATGCTTTTCGCAGTAATGTCTGGACCAACGACGCACGGCTAGCTAGTGCTACACTTCTTACTATGGCAGCATTACCACCCACGTTTACGTCTTATCTTTGAAACGAAAGGACACCTTAAGCAGAGGGATTTATCCTTGTAGCCTGCAGAAAGTATATCTACATATCCACTCATATGTACAAATATAAATTTCAAGCATTATGTTTATATACATAGATATAGATATAAGCCATAGTATAGGTACGCATATATACCTTTCCATGATTTTGTCTTCCGCAATACCTACCTTTTGCTTATATAAGTTTAAAGTAAAGGAAAGGCACGAATAGATATTTTACCCTCATATAGTGCGTGTATAGCTACATCACTATAGCACTTAAAGGACATGGATTACAGTTGATGCTAAAGAAGACTAAGAGAATGCTTTTCAAGAAGCAAACCTTTTTCTTTTTGCAGGGAATCTTAAATAATAGCCAATCGATTGGGATTATTTGATGTCTATGTTAAGGTTGGCTTAGACTTTTTTAACAGGCAACATAGGTCTTATTGATATGAGCGGGTTTGCATACAAATGTTTGTCGAACAAATTGGGCGATGCTTTACTAAGAAAAAATAAGGTCAATATATAGAAAAACCTTGACATATTATTTTTTTTTTTAAGAGATACGTGTACTTTAGGGAACCGTGAGAAACTGTAAACAGAACAATATGTATACCTGTTTTTTTTTTTCAAACTAACGTCTTTAAAATTTGAAACAAGGTTATTCTTAAAAAGCCAATTTAAAACCTTAATGCAAATTCCTTTCTTGCTTGTTCCCAAGATACAAAATCTTAGCAGCTTACGTCACTGTGAAGAACGGCTACTTTTTGAAAAATCGGCACGACTGGATCGGACAAACTTGATGTCGTAGCTAACAACTTTAACGAAGATAGAATATGATGATGGACATAATCAGCCGTATTCATTAGAATCCGCTGAACAGATGAATAGTTATGCACTGCATAAGGACTCATGTAGCCACTATACAACGTTGCATAAATTGTTATGCATAAAATATTTTTCAACCCATTATAGTTACAATGAGCTTGTGTCAAAATTAGTACCATAAAGGAGGAATCTAGTACGTTTTACTTTCAAAACTGACAAAGGAGACCCAGCTGTGTGAGTGCTGTGTGAAAAATCTATAGAAGTAATTCTGCTGGCGATTGGATTCTTTTTGGTTTCTTATTAATTTCTTTTAATATTATTATAATTATCCAGTTACTTTGTTATTTTTTTGTGTTCGCAAATAAAATTAAAAATATTTGAAACAAAAAATACGTCGTTTTTGATTTATTCCATGAATTGTTCCATTCACTCACATCGTGATGTTTTTGTTGAGGAGAAAAATAAAAGGGTGGTGCTTATTTTGTAATGCTTAAAATTCATATGTATTTTCCCATGAAAGTGATGAATGTGAATCTTTGTATAATAATATTAATTTGCAAAAGTTTTAAGATTTGATGGAAAATCTTTAAATTTTGCACATTTATTAAGCAGCTTCTATAAAATAAAGTGTACAAAAAAATATTCTTTATTTTTTTAAACAATATACCAACAAAAATTTACAGTAATTTAACAAAACCAACATTATTAATTGTTGTATTAAATTTTATAAAATATTTTGAAAGTGAGATTTCAACACCTCAAAGATTGCAAAAATAAGCGCCCCCCTAACATCTATCTACATTATTGCTATGTGTGCGTCAAAGTGACATTCTGATACTAAACAACCCTTATGTTGGCTCTATACAACCTCCAAACACGTTTAGCTAATGTTGCTTCTATTCAACGTTGCATAAGTTTATGAATAAGTTTTTTGCGTTCAGAGGCATTATAAAGGGTGCATATCGCTATGCACCATATCATATTTATGATTTCGAGTTCGATTTCTTGCACGAATCCTTAACTTGCCCTATACAACGTATGCCGCAGATAAAACTTTTATTAAAACAAATTTTATGAACCCGATGTATTGAAAAATCAAATTTTTAAAAACAAAATTTGAATTTATTTTAAAAATTAAAAAATATTTTTTTTAAATTTTAATATGCAATATTTTTTATACTCTATAGTTTTTTATTAAAAAAAACACCCACATTTTTTGTATTGAAATGTTTGAAAAAAAAGCTGTTTTCGAGAAAAATAACACTTTTCTTTACGGTTCCTTACATTTGAATGGTAAGCAATATGTACCCCTGTTTTTGGCTTTAGGAACATGATTATTTTTTTTTTTTTCAAATATTCTATTAAATCGTTTTCGAAATTTCAGTTTTGAAAAAAAAAACAAAATGATTTTTTTTTCTTAATTCTAAAACAAAAAATGGTAGAGAATAATATTTAAATTTACTAGAAGTTTATCCAATTTAAATTTAAGAAAATCAAGAGAAATTTTTCGAGAAAATCAAAAATCAATAAAATTGTTCTACACATACCTACATTCCGCTCCACTTGAATAGAAACAAACTTTTTTTTACTATTAGAGCGTGTAGCACTTTGGTAAATTAATAAATTCACCTTTTGGTTTTAGTTCCTAAACGAGGGATCTATTGCAAATAAAACTGCAGGGATAGAATAATTCAGGAAAATACCATTAGGTTATTTTTTACCACTTTTCTAAATACTTCATTAACTACACTGTTTTTTTTTTTGCGCCACTTGAATAGAAACAGTGTGCGTTCTGTCTCTAGAGATTACGGTAAGAAGACAAAATATTGTTCTAATAATAGAAGTGAAGATTAAAACTAATATTTTTTTTTATCAATGAAAAGATGTTCGGTCGAACGTTAGGAATAAAGAAAACTATGGAAAAATGTGTAAGGTAGGCAATCAAGAGCCACAACAGAAGCAGACCGAAGAAAGATAATTGGACTGGCTTTAATTTCAAGTGACTCTTCTCCTAAAATCAAGGGTAAGAGTATGGTATTACCAGGGGCGTAGCTACCGCGGTCTCAGCCGTATCAATTATACGGGGCCCCCAAGATCCAGGGGCCCCCGATCCGAAATAAGTTTGTAAAAAACTGAGATGCATTAAAAAAAAAATTAATAAATGAAAATGGAATCTCTTGTCTAAATTTAGTTAAAGAAAAAACATGAACATGACGAAAGTAAAAATAAAATTCACATTTTAGATAGCTACGAATTTAAATTTATTGTATTGGTCTCGTTTTTTTCTTCTATATTTGAAATCATTAACCCCGTGTCCAAAACCTTATGCTAGGTTTCCACTTGACATTGAAAGACACTGTTTGACAAGAAAGGGTGAGTTAAACTTGCTCTCTACTACTACTTTATTTGCTTTTACTGTGTTGGTAAAATCCAACCTGTCCTGTCAAAATGTCAATTTGCCTCTTTCAATGACAATTGGGGGCCGAGCATTACAGCATAAGGACAATGATTTACAAAAAGCAAGTATTTCACTAAGTAATCTTTTAAATTTACTTTAATTAAACGACGGTAATCAACCAAAATTGGCTGATTAGTGAAATCCATGATTAGCAACTCATTCTTTGGTTTAAAAAAAAAAAAATTGATCAACGAACACATTTGAGAATTTCCCAGCTCCACCAATCATGGATTAAAGATAATTAGCTGTAAACAAACTGGCCCTTAGAGAAATACGAAATCAAAAATCATTGTTAAGTTTGCTTAACGAGTCCAGAGATTTAGGAAAAGTGTGGGGGTAACAACTGTTTTTAAAAAATAAAAGAAGGAAAGTAACGAATACCATTTTTGACGAATTATCAGAAGATGAGAGAATAACAGACTCGGAATCTATCTATAAAGTCAATGGTTACTACTGCTGCTTATGACTGTGTTCACATTGGACTGACTCCTCCGAATTAACAAAAGAAAACGGAAACAAAAATCCACATATTTTTTTTTTTAAATTTACTACTCTTCTCTCTTTCTAACCATTAAGTGGGAGTAAGATAAATTTCAGAGAAGTCAAAAATAGTCGGAAGAATCAGTCCAATGTGAACACCGTCTATTTACTTTTCAAAATGATGAAATATACCAGAGCCTCTATGATCTAAGTAAATTATTCGAAGTCTTACATTACAACGAGAAAAACTTTTATACTTTTCAAATGACATTATTGAAAAGGGACCAGGAAAATTGGTTGCTAAATACAATGAGGACCTGCCAGTTGTTTTTTTTGAACAACTAATTGCTTTAAAATTTCAAGGTTTCAAATCAGAATTTCGGAAAATTAATCAAACTATTGCTAATTAAATACAATAGTCTTGTATCCAGTTTTCCGAAAGTAATAACCGCATTCTTTTTATTTTTGACGCTCCCGGTAACGACAGCAACAGCTGTCTTAGCTCAAACTAATCAAAAATTATTTAAGAACTTCTATGGGACAAGAACGGTTGTCAGACTTATCTATGATGTCCTATCCATAGAATTTAAAAAGCTTGAAAAATTCAAATCATCGTCAGAAATGTATGATTTAATTAATAAGCCTGCGGAAACAAAGGTTAGAAAAGTCTCTATTTGAGTTATTTTGTTGTAAGGACTCCTTTTTTTTTTGAAGAAGTTTTTATACCTACATAAATAAATATACTGAATTTGTTACTGTGAGTGTTTTTGTTTGATTTGTAAGAATTGTTTTTTGTTTAATTTGTAATTTTGGAGGGGGCCCTAAATAATTCTTGATACGGGGCCTCTCGAGGGCTGGCTACGCCACTGGGTATTACCCCGAGTCTTAACACTATTAGACGTGTTATTCGTGGGTTACAACATTTAATGCGCCTAAAATTGAAGAAAAACCAACGTTAAACCCAATACGAAGACACAATATTATAGATTTTTGCAGGAAGAATATGACGTGGAAGGAAGAGTGGAAAAAAGTGGTATTTTCTGACGAAAAAAAATCAATTTAGATGGCCCGAGAGATATAATTACTATTTTCATGTTATAAGGAAGGAACCCACGTTTCTAGTGCGCCACCATAGCCGAGAAGGTGGTGTAATGGCGTGGGGTGCGATTTTCTGGTTTTGAACAATTAATCTGGACTTTCCCACATTGAAAACGACGGCAAACTCCTACAAAGAAATCTTGCAAGAAGATTTCCCTAAGTTTACCGATGTCTTTGGACCATTACCATTGAAAGTTTAACAAGAAAACGTACCAATCCTCAACGCAAGCATCAATAACAGTGGGATATCCGAGAAAAATGTTACCTTACTTCAATGGCCACCGTATTCTCCGGACCTAAATATTATTGAAAACGTATGGGGATGGATGGTTCGTAAAAATCACGATTCTGACCGACAATATGAGGAAAAAGAATCACTTCCTGCTGCAATCAAAGAAGCATGCAGTGCAATTTATTTAAATGATATAAGATTACTGCATGATTCAGTCTCCAACTGGATTTTTTAAGTTATTTGAAATAAAGGTGGTAGCAAACATATTAAAATATGATTACAAACAGAAAAGTACCCAATTTTAATGCACTTTTTCACTTTGGTTCCTTATTTAAGAGAATGTTTCTATTCAAGTGGCGCAAAAAAACAGTGTATTTAATGAATTAATTATAAAAGTGGTAAAAAATAACCTAATGGTATTTTCCTGAATTATTCTGTCCCCGCAGTTTTATTGGCAATAGATCCCTCTTATAGGAACTAAAAGCAAAGGGTGAATTTATAAATATAACAAGGCGCTACACGCTCAGATAGTAAACAAAAAGTTTGTTTCTATTCAAGTGGAGCGGAGCGTATCTAGGTACTAGAGTTACCAAAAATTACATTTTTACTTGCGATATATACGTATAAGGGCAAGTTTAGGAATCGTGCAAAAAAACTCGAGATAATAATTTTCCTAACATTACGATGATAGAGAACGCGAAAAAAATGAGTCTCGCAATCCTGTCAGTCTGTCTGTCTTTCTTCAAACTTTGGACTTAGGTGATTCCCTAGACTAGAGGGTACATTCAAATTTTTGTAGCTCAAAAAATAACGGTACCTGCCATACAACTGTTATGAAAAAACTAATTTAACTCAAAAACGTCGATTTCGAGAAAAAAAATTATGAATTACTTGTCAATGTATGGTTAATGTTTTGATACATAAAAAGTTTACTAATAACGGTTATTTACGGTAGCCGTAAAAAACGGATTCTTTTTTAATTTCTCGTTGCTGAACCGATTTCAACAAAATTTTTTATACTAGACTTCCTTTGCAATTTTAACAATTTTACTTTTACAAATTTTCGAAAAAATAATTTTTTTATTTTTAAAAAAGTATTGATTTTTTTTTAAATTCAATATCTTGAAAACAGGTTTAAATTTTTTTTTTAATTTGTTTAAAAGTTGGCATACCAAATTTTATTTTTAAAAATGTTCAAGAATTATTTGTATATAAAAAATTTATTTTTAAGAAAACCGCTTTGACAATTTTTGTATTTTTTGTTTTATGAATTCATATTTTATCAAACAAATCAGATGGCATACTTTTTTAGAGCTCTAGAAGTGTTTAACAACTAAAATTATAAATTAATAGTAATTTATAGTAATTATTACATATTTATAATAATTATTTCTTCTTCGTGACCTTTCTTAAAATGTTAAAATTCTAAATGGGCTTTAGAATTTTAATTATTATTTATATTTTACGTTGTTTTTAAACATTTTTTTAATGATATCATAATATGTTTTATAGAACCAATACATAGGTACTTATGTCCATCATCAATTTCTAGCTACGTTAAAATTTTTAGCTAAGAGAGCAAGTTTGTGGATACAGTCGTACCCATTTTTTCCTAAAATTGTTTGCAAAATTGTCTGTATGGATACATTTTTTTTTTTCAAAACCATTCCAACGATTTTAAACTTTTGTATTTGACCGAAGGTAAGGAAAATTTCTTGGGAAATTGGACATCCGGGAAAATTCCGTTTTTAATACATTTCTTCGCATTTAATTAATCGACAATTGTAACGAGAAATGGATTTCGACCTAGTCGCATTGGAGTCAAGCAATTCGAACAAATGTGCCAATGTTAAAAAAAAAGAACAAAATCAAGTGTACGATGAATTGATGCATGCTGTTGATAACGGAAATGGCGGTATATTTTTCCTTGATGCGACCGATGGAACTGGAAAAATATTCCTGATTTTGGTTACGATTCGTACGAGATCTGAAATTGCTTTGGTACTCGCCTTATGGGATTGCGGCTTCGTTGTTAGAAGGCGGTCAAACTATTCTGCATTGAAATTGGAAGATGAATTTGCAAGTGGATGAACACTAAAGCAGCGTCCACATTATGTTGATTTGTGTATATCAACAGTGCTGAACAACAATGTTGAGTTGGTGTGTACGTGTAAATAAACAGAGTCTTTCAACTTTTGCTGACCCGAACGTAACCCGACTCAAATGGATAGAAATCAACAAGGTTGATGAACACAGCTGTCATTTGTATTGCGCATGCGCTGTTTTTATTTGTGTTATAAGACACAGTTTTGTTTTCGTTTATTGTCTTATTTTTGTTGTTATTTAAAATGAAATGGACGTAGAAAATTGAGTAGGTACCTACGTAAATGAGTGTTTGTATGGACGCAAGACAGTATACACTTACACACGTACACACTAGCATGTTTATCGACAATTTAAATCAACAATGTTGGTCGGCATAATGTGGACGCTGCTTAACAGTTTACATACAACAATTCAAAGAACTTTACGACAACGGCGAAAGTATTCGAGCACTGTAAGATTATCATCTGGTGACGAGTGCTCAATGGCTCACAAACACCTATTGGAAGCCCTGAATCAAACTTTGAAAAATTTACGAAATGTTGAAAAACACAAAGATTTTGCTGCAGGGTGAATTTCGTCAAACGCAGCTTGTCATTCCAAAACCAACTCCGGCAGATGAATTCAACGCTTGAGGCTATATATACGAATATGCAAGTTGCTTTACAAAAAGACAAGACCACTACAGAGTTCTCAAGGCAATGGGCAATGACATGCTTCCAGTTGACTTAGTCACTGATCTAATTTCCACCGATTGTTTGTCAATTTATAGCGACAAAGCCGGAAGAGCTCATCACAAATGTTTTTTTCTACATATCGCTCAAAATTATGTTGATCATGATTGGCTTAATGCACGAGAAATTTTTGCTGCAAAAACACAAGGATTTCAATCATTTTAATTCGTCATTCAATATCAAATCAATTCAAATTCATTCAGACTGAAGAAAGAGCTAATTATACCGATCAGGAAAAGTTGAAAAAGTATGAAATTGAATATTTTTTCCTGATGGTGGTTTATAGAAGCGAAGTCAGCCTACCACCAAGTAATCTTGATTGAAATGCACACGAAGTTTAATTGCCCGCAATTCTGTCAGTGGAATGAATAAAAAATGTGAATTGACCGAATTACATGAAGTAGCATGTGCAGCATGCCAGAAATTATTATTTTCATTACATTAACGAATTTTTAAGGAACGAAGTTCGCGGGGTCAGTTAGTTAGTTCTGTATAAATCTTTCCAATACCTCTTTTACTCTCCGAGAAAAAATGTTGTTGGAATTTATATGTGTTTTTATTTTACTATTATATACATATATTTTATACTGAGGGTATTCATGCAACGTCGGAAGTTTACAAATTGTTTAAAATGATAAGTTTACACCAAAGTTTGCATGAACGAATTTTGTATTCATTTGGTTAAATGCTGTGTAATTGAATCAGCTTTTCGTTTATTTGACAGATTTGGTGTGTGACACATTAGACGTGTTTAGATTTCGTTATTTTTCAATAAAGAACCTCTCCTGAACCAACCTGAAATCCGAGCCGAATATTTCGGATAAATATCAAATACTTAACAATATACCGTGTTGTCTACTCATTAAATTTAACACAAAACCAATAATAAAGGTTTCATTTTCAATTTTCGTTTTGTAGGGCAACACAATTACAGTAAATTATTTTATATTTTTGTGTTCATTTATCATCGTTTAAAACATTAAATTATTAAACGACATTTTTCTAAAAAAAACAGGCTGAATGGATGAACCGGCTTTTAAAAAGAATTATTTCAATCAAAATCTCAAGTAACCTGATGCGAAACAGTTGGAGTTAATGTTGAGCTGGTTTATTAAATTGGTTCATAATGAACGTTAAGATGGTACGATTTTGAATTTGACTTTGGGGCGTAGTAGATATTTAGTCGTTATATTTGGTATCTATAAAAATGAATCTAATCGTGGTTTGTTCGGATGCTTAAAACATGTAAACGACTGGACCAAATTGTAAACTTGCTTCTGCGGGTTTGTTTGTAATTGCATCGCGATGAAAACTCCGAAAAAGCTCAACAGGTGGCGCTGTAGGTGTACATTACATTTTTCAATGACTTCTAAATTCTACAATGAAGCGATAGTTCTGGTTGAAGAATTGTGTTTGCATATAAGTTGCAAATAATTGACTGAAATATGCCAGTGCCAAATCGTCAAACTAGAGATGTATTGAATCGTGAGTTGGAACGCGAGAGTGCTTACAAGACGATAGCTTTGCATTTGCAACAACAAGTACAAACAAAATTTCCAATTTCGAATGAACATTTAAATAGTGCGTATGATCAACTGGTGAAGGCTGTCGATAAAGGAACCGGAGGACTATTTTTCCTTGATGCGCCCGGCGGAAATAGGAAAACGTTCTTAATGTTATTGATAGAAGTAGCAATATGTGCTCAAAGTGGAATTGCGTTAGCTCTCGCTTCAACCGGAATTGCTGCAACAGTTTTAGAAGTTGGGAGAACGGCATATTACTCACCGAAACTTTCGTTAAATGTGCAAATCAACGAAAATCTTGTTTTGCAACATTTCAAAGCAATTAGCCATGGCAAAAGACACAAGCCGATTCAAAATCAAATGCCGGGAGAACTGCGTTTACACAAATTAATCGATCGAATTGAAAACGAAGTCGTCAATTATCCAGTGGAATCCCTGAACTCCTAAGGATTTTGAAAGGGCCGTTGAACTGAGAAAAAATAAAAAAAAAAAAACGGAGGAGGAGAATGTCAAATTTCGAGAATTCCCTTGACTTGAACAGATTTTCCGTTCCAGTTCAAACGCAGTCAGTTCCCAGTGAAACTTGCATTTGCAATGACTAAACAAAAAATCAGAAGAATAGTCGCTGGAAGTGTAAGGCATAAATCTGGAATTGTCATGCTTCTCACATGATCAGCTTTATGTGGCATGTTTCCTTGTTGGGAAACCATCCTCACTCTTCATTTACGCTCTGGAGTAGAAAACAAAAAATTTAACGCATCTAACATTAAATTGAATTCAATCGTTGTTCATTTGTATAGATTTTTTTTTATTCATGACGCGTACTAAAGGGGTTCTGACTACCCTTAATTATGACAAGCACATGTGCGAGCGTTACACCCTGACTCCACAGGCCATGAACGATGGCCGGACTATGCTTAATGCAAGCAGTTGAAAAATTTAAAATTGAGAAAAAAAATAAAACTATTTAAAAAATAATGATTATGAAATCAAAAAATCAAAATTATGTTTAGTTTACGTTATATTTAGTTTATAAACAAAATGCAACATTAAGAATAAAACAAAAAATTAAACCGATCACGACAGTGGAGCACTGGTTCGAAATAACTTTTAAAGTCCTATTTTACACATGTTAAAATCAATTGAGGAAACATTTAAATTATAGAGTTTACTCATTTGGTTAAGAGGTTCATGCATGCCATAATTAGTTCTATGAAAATTTACGTGAAAAAGTTCAAATTCTCGCAGGTGGTGAGAACCCCGCGGTAGTTCAAGCCAATACAGGATAGCAAATCAGGAGCATCAATTTGACCAGTAATAAGTTGATGAATAAATATTAAATCATTATTAACCTGCCTCTGATATAAAGTTTGGACCTGCAGAAGCTGGATCCTATGTTCATATGGTGGCAGATTATATGGATCAGTCCAGGGTAACCCTTTTAAAGCAAATCGAATGAAGTTATGCTGTATTGCTTCAATACGGTGTTTATGAATAACGTAAAAAGGAGACCAAACTTGTGAGGCATACTCAAGAAGGGGTCGTACATAGCAATTGTATAAGGAGAGGGTGACATACGGATCGTTAAATTCCTTAACCCACCGTTTTATAAAACCAAGCATGGAACTTGCTTTTTTTACAATGTAGTTAATATGCTCTGTGAATTCTAGATTAGAACTAAAGTTCTAGTTGTGCTGTGCGACTAAATAAAGAATCTATACTTAACGAGTCACCCGAAATTGGGCTCAAGGGTAAACCGATGAGTATTCCTAAAAGCGCGAGCATTACGGTTGAATTATTTAAGGGGAGGAATGCAACTGGCTATATCACTTGAAAACTGTTTACAAAAATAGTGATAGAACAGTGAGAGACAGATGTCATTGCGGCGCTGTTCGAGGGATGCTATTGTTGCCGTAATTGTTCAGCCATCATTTTTAGGGCCCTTTTTTGTATTCTGTCCAACAAGCTCATATGAGTAATAGCAGCACCAGCCCATACATGTGAATTATACTCAAGCTTTGGACGAATAAAGGCTTTGTAGATCACAGCCAGATCAGAGGGGATAAAGAAGTTCTTACATCTTCGGAGATAACCTAGGCACTTAACAGCAGCGTTACCACTTTCGGAAAAAAATTCGAAGTAGATTTGAAGAAAAAAGTGAAGTCGATTGAGAAAAATCGAAGTAGTAGAAAAAAGGGGAAACCCAACACAAATTCATACATCCCAGCGAATTTTTCATAAGATTCGTGTCCACATGAGTGTAGTGAGTTTCAATGCTTTGTTGCGTATGTGTATTTTGTTACAAGTTCATTTTTTAATGTAAATTCTGGGGTTCCGTACCTACTAAATTGAAATGGCGAAAATACGTATTTTTTGCCTTCTTTTTGTAAAATTGAAGTAGGTTGAAGCAGTGATTTTAAAAAAGAAGTAGATTTCAATATTTTGGCTATGATGCGAAGTAGGAAGTAGATTCAAAAATAAATTGAAAAAAAGAAGTAGATCTACTACAATTGAAGTAAAGTGGTATCACTGCTTAACAGCGTTTTTAGCGACGTCAAATATGCGGTCAATCCACATTAGGTGTTCTGTGACACACATACCGAGGACTGAGAGCTGTTCGGTTTACTCGATGCAAGTGCCGTCCATGGAAAGCGGCATTGAGGCTTGGGGTGGGTTTCGCTTTAACGACAGGAGGCAGCATTGAGTTTTTGAAGTATTAAATTCTACGCAGTTTTTGATTCCCCATTGGACAATGCAGTTGAGATCAGAATTTAATGAGCTTATCATACGCTACCGTTAAAGTTCCACATCTAAAGGACATGGGTTCAAAATGTCCGTCAAACGCCATAAAACTGCTTCAATTTATGTATGTATTTATGTTAATGTAGCCTCCTATTTTATCGTCATTTTAAGATCTCAGTCTTAAAGATCCGACCCGTAGAAGTCAAGCTATATGCTTTTTACCCGACCCATATCACTTTTTTTCACAGTATTTTTAACAAACTACCTAAAATAACACGGCGACCACCGTGTTATTCCGTCTTATTTTTGTTAAACAAAGAGAGGAATAATACAACACTAATGAAAAAAGGGATGCAAAATAATTTAGTTCCAATCCAGTATAAGACGGCCAAAAGCGTGTTATTCATGTCGTTCGAAAAGAAAATTTGTATGGGTGACGAAGCCAAAGAGGAACAGCGACAACCGCTTTCGCTGCCAGCCGCGCTGGAGCGCTGCTCGATGACAAGAGATACACACACACAATACATGTATATGGCAAGGTCATTTTGCAAGAAGTGTTGAATGTGGATTTGCATGTATCTATTTTTTTTTTTAAATAATTATGAAAGAACAAGACGCTTTTTCTCGGCTTATTTATCTTAACTTTGTTCAAAATGTTAGAAAAGAGTGATATGGCTCGAGTAAAAAGAGTATAACTTTAGTTCTAATGGTCGGATCTTCAAGATTAGGATCTTAAAATCTCAGGAAAATAATAATCTACAAATATATTTTAACATAATTCAGAGAAAAAATATTTAATTCGAATTTTATACCTAAAACAAATTTATTGAAAAATTTTTTAAGAGATAAATTTTATACTGACAAATCTAATATATATAATATGTTTGAAATTAGATTAAACGCATATCAAACTATTGATATTTCCATATATTCCACAAAATTTCGGATGATGCACAAAAATACATTTAATTAACGTGATGATTGGAACTTTACAAAATTAGTATTGAAAATAACCGCATAAGAACATGGTCAGAAAATTAAGGCTCTTAAACTTGCGACTAATTTGATTGATTTTGCTTCGTCTTCCCAATTCAAATAATTCACACCACGCCACTGGAGGGTACTGTCATCAGCAAAACAATTTAATTGATTAGAAGTTTCAGATAAAAGATCGTTTATGAATATAAGGAAGAGAGTCGGAGACAGAACGGAGCCCTGGGGCACACCAGCATTTATTTTGTGAATTTCAGACTTGAAACCGTCCAATACAACTTGTATTGAACGGTCCGAAAGGTAATTTCTAATCCAACGAAGAAGAGATTCATCGATGCCAAATGCACGCATTTTCGATAAGAGAGCTTGGTCTGGCAAAGCTAATCTTTTGTCAAATTTTTCTCTGTTGCCGTTGGTATGCTGCTTAACATTCTAGTTGACGATGACATTGAATTCCAAGCTTATGTAGCTACATAATAAAGAAACACTCTTGGAATAACAAAGACCATCACGTCTAGGGCTGACCACGAAACGAAGAAAAGTCTCGGTCTTGATCTCGGTCTCGCATGACGAGAACTACTGACATTTTGTTCCCAAAAGTAGAACAAATTCGTTCCAATGATATGTGTTCCTTTCTCTTCCTCTTCTCGTCTGTCAGTTTTTCGTTCGATGATCGACTCTAACCGCAAAGTTGGTTTTTGTATGGGAGCTGGAAGTTTTAATGAAAGAAATTTTCATGATGGCTGTAATTTGTCAAAAAATATTCCACCGTTTCACTGATTTGTGTTTTAATGATGGATTTCAATGAAAGCTATAACTGACGCCTTACTTATTTACTTATATGGTGGTGCTACATCCCGATGTGGACCAGGGCCACAATCAAGAAGCCTTTTCCACCTAGCTCTATCGCTAGCTAGCTGTCCAGTTTCACACGCCAAGTAGTTTGAGGTCCTCTTCCACTTGGCTAGGCCACGAGATTTGTGATCATCCTTTACTGCGCCGCCGCCGTCGCACTATCCCTCGGAAATAGATCCAAATACTTTTTGGGTCGGAGCATTGTTGCCCATCCTCTCTACATGACCCAGCCACCTCAGTCGTTACATTTTTACTTTTGTGACTAGGTCCATGTTGCTGTACTGTACAGCCCGTGCAGTTCGTTTTTGTGTCTTCTCCACTTTTCCCCAATTTCCCGTCTATAAATACGGGTGTGAAGATTACAGGAACAAATTTTCTCCCAAATATACCTAAGGGTCTTAAATTAACGCGAAAGCGGCGCAGATCATTCGCCGACGGCAGTTTTTGTTCTTATTTAGCATTTTTTTTTTTTTATCATTGTGAATGGTTCGCCTTGCATAGAGAATGTTTCGCATCGGTTTGGGCAGCTTTAAAGTGTACTCATTCGCAACTAAAAGAGTCCATGCCTCTGCACAATACACTACGTTTCTTCTTCGTTCTCAGCGCTGGTATTGTTGTCAAAGTTGATAGAGCGGAGCCCAGGTATAGACAAAGTCCTTAACTACCTCAAAAGATAACATTGTGGCCATGTCGTCAATGTTGAGTGTCCTATCTTTATGACAGCCTATAAAATTGATTTTGTCCTCAATCACCGATATGCCAATCTTCGCCGCTTCCTTCTTAATGCTTACAAAAGCTCCAGTGACATCAACCTTTGTTCTTGTAATCATGCCAATATCGTCGGCTACTCAAGTAATTGGAGGGACTTTTGAAAGATTGTGCCTCTAGTGTTGGTGTGAGAGTTTTTCACTATTCTTTCAAGCATGATGATAAAGAAGTCGCACAACAGCGAGTGCGTCACCTTGCCTTAATCGTTTTTTGACATCAAAAGTGTCGGTGAGGTATTTGCCGTCCTTGATGAAGCAACGTGCGTTCTCCATCGTCATCCTGCACAAACGGACGAGTTTGCCAGGGATGCCAAAACTATAGACATTGCTCTATATAGCTCGTCTCTATTAATGCTGTCATACGCGGAACGCGGCCTTGAAATCGATGAAAAGGTGGTGAGTGTCGATTTGAAAGTTCCTTTGGTTTTTCCAAGATCTGCCGTAGTGTGAACATTTGGTCGATGGTGGATTTTCCTGCCCTGAAACCACACTGAATACTCCTCCTTTGAATATTTTGACATTAAGGCCGTCGGCTCCAGCAGCTTTGCTGGCTTAGATAAATGCTATCTTCACTAAATCGAGGGCGGATACGGATTTATTGACCTGCATCGTCTAGGTTGATTGCCAGCGGAATTACATTCGTCATCGCCGTTATACAGTTTGCAAAAGATATTTTTCCTGTTGGACTTACTTTTCTTTACTTTAGATGGCGCTCTTAGCCCAGGGTGTGCTTCGGCCTCAACTACCAAGCCCCTCCAGCCAGCTCTTTTCCTGTTGGATTCAAATAATTTTTTTTAATAGTTCGATATTTTCGGAGCAATTTTAAAAAAACAGGAACAAGTTCAAAAAAATTTTGTGTTTTTTCCTAGAAAACATGGATTTTCAGCACTGTAAGCAACCCAAGCATCGTACTATCAAAATATCCAAACATACGTTTTTGTGCAAGAAGATTTAAATGAATTTGGCTACACTAATAATCTACAATTTTTTCATAAACATTTTCTTTTTAAAAAAATGTACAAACTATTTTTTCGCACAAGTGCCAATTTTTTAGCTAGGTATATTTTTTTTTTATTCTCAAAATTTCGACGTAACGGCCAAATGTTTTTTTTAATTTTGGTATGAAAAATGAGTCAAAAATAAATGTCTACTTGATGAGAGTTCGGAGATTATTTTTACAACTTTGAAGGACATCCCGATTTCCGACCTAGGGTAACCAACTTTCAAAAGAAAAGGTCACTGCATTCATTATTATTTTTTTTTTTTTGTTAGTAAATAACTTTGCCTATTTATTGAGTTTCTTGCTATCCGAGCATGATTTTCATTTGGGAATATAATAATTGTAGGTATTTTCCTATATAATTTTACGTGTGTAGTTTTAAGGTATACATACGAATGACACAATAATATCTACAACCATTCAATTTCATATTATTTTAAATAGACTTTGAGCGTGGGGTAGGTACGTACCGTATATTGAAGAAACTTTTGAGATACTCGTACTAAAAACGATTTTGCTTGCTTAATTTCCATTTTCTATAGAAACCCCATCAACGACAACTAATTCTTGATTGGTGCTCCCTGGGACTGCGAGATAGCAATAGAAAGACCATATTATAATAACCCAAGAGAAACAGAGATAGCAAAAAAGGTGGTCAAATTTTCTAAAGTGACCCACATGAGCTCTCAAGGATTTTGCTTTGGTTCTGGTTCTGGCCTGGCTCTGTGCACTATCCATCCAGAGACTTCTTCTTCTTCTTCTACTTCTTCGCGAGCCAAAAAGTAGGCAAAATCCTTTATGGTGAACCATTTTCTAATGCAAAGGACCTGCATCACCATCCTCTTTCTTCTTGGAATCACTATCACATGTTATAGGTAGGTAGAGGTTTTTAGATATTGGTAGGCATGTAGATGTAACTTACTTAAACTGAAATGCTATTCCTTCGAAGGATCAGCACCAAAGCAATATATATGTAGAGCTCAATATTAGAATAGAATTTCGTGTTTATAACCATCTCTAGGATACGACCACCTCTCTCTATACTACCTACCTATACCTACTTGAAATCCTCTTATTTGTCCTTTTGGAAACGATGACTCTACGGCTACGAGCTACGACGACTACGATTACGACTACGACGACGTCGACGACGAGAAGAAGACGAGGACGTTGCTGTTTTGTTATAGAAAGGCCGCAAGGCAACACGATCGATAATTTTCCATAGAGTTTGACCAACCACCACTGAAAACACCGGGTGGCCCTGGTCAAGTTTTCACATCCATCTGGAGCAAACTAGCATCGGCAGCAGCTAGCAGCACCACCAAAGAAGAAGAACAAGAACAAGAAGAAGTCCAATTCCAGCTATATAGTAGCTTCAACATCGAACAAGCAAGCAATGCAGAACAGAACAGAAATCTGGAGTACGAGTCCTGGAGGTAACTCAAATTCATCTGCACAGTCTGTTTAACTGTTTTGGTCGATTCGACCCCCCTCCGATACACTCATTTCCACCCACTCGGGAGACGAGAGTCGGGAATAAGTAGTGCGGGGAGACCCTTTATGTAAATAGACGAGGAAATTTTCCATGTACATATTGAAGATGGTCAAGAAGTATCCGAATTCGAGTCGTCCGAGAACGTAACGAAGAAGCTGTGGACACGACGGACGTGGACGTGTACGACATCGACCAAGATGGAGTATTATTAACATTGTGTGCGTATATAGGGGTTCCTGTGTGCGTGTGTATTTTTTTTTTGCTTGCTTTGTTGGATTGGGTGTGTGTTTGCCTAGAAATATCCTTTCGTTTAATATCTGTCCTTTATTTTTCGCTTAAGTTAGTTCCGTTCGACTGTACGACTGTCGGACTGTCCGTCTGTGCGGCCGCCGGAAACTTGGTTTGCCAAAGCAGAAAACGAAAATGTTGGTAGGTGAATACATTCAGGCACCTACATATGTATGTGTGTAGTAGCCCCAAAAAGGATAGTTATATTTACATGACGTTGGACGGGCGGCACGGTCTTTTGGAGAGGTTGTATAAGCACGGGTGGAGGAGCATTTGTGTGAGTGTGTGTCTGAGTGTGTGAGCGAATATGTGTGTATTAAATTTCTTAGAATGAAATTTAATTATATGGATGCATAGCCAAGATAGGAGGCTTAAAGGTATAGTTGGTACCTTACCTCCTTACCTACCAACATATATGTATATAATGCCTTGGTTATGGGTTTTGTTTTGTGGTGATGTTTCCTAGAAAATTTCTAAGATGAGCCCTGGTCAGTGTTCGATATAAAGTTTTTGTTAAATATTATAGAAAATAAAACAAATCAAGAAAACGAACGCATCAAAACGAAACAATAGAAATGTTCAAAAGTTTGCTTATAGTAAATGTATGTACGATAGTTTTTGACAGTTTGTAAAGTATCAAAATGTTTAGTTGTTGGTTTTGTTTTTTTTTTCTGTTATTTGTTGTTGTTTTGTTTTGTTCAAATTATTGTGTATATGTGCGATCTGATGTATGTTTTTGTCTTAAGTTTTGTGCATACAAACAATACAGTAACGATATTTTTGTTTTATATTTTTGCTTCCAAATTTTATATGTTTTTTATATACGAAAGGATATTATGGAATCAAGAAGTTTTAAATTTGAAAGGAAATAGAATTCTAGGTCTTGATTTCAAACAGCTTAGGTATAGCATGAATATGCTTTTGTTTCTAAAATAAACATTAGGTTATTATTTTTTAGTTGTTGTTTTTTAAATCAACTGGAAATTTTAGTTTTTTTAACTTTCAGTTCATATAAGATAAGTTCCTCTATCCAAATATATGCTCTTATAAGTTCAAGTTAAAAGTTATTTGAATAAGAATACAATTACTATTTTATAGGGTGGCGATTATATTGACAATATACATATGAATAAATAGTTCTGTAAGTATCAAACGTTCAAAAAACAAATCCTTTTCAGCAGCTGAATAAGCGCCAGTGGAGCCAGTAGAGAAGACAGTGGCCTCGTTCAGACTTATTTAAAACGCTATATAGATAGATTTTCGTTGAAAATTTAATGAAAAATTAAATATTTTTTCTACCACAACTTTTAATGAGAGGAAGGACAAAGAAATTTTAACATTTCCAAAACAGGCAACTGTCAAATATGATTGAAGGATGGCTATGATTATGACGAATTATACAAAATCTTTTCAAAATCCCAAGTTTTTGAGAGTATATGTTTTGCTTGGGAAAAATGAGAGTTTTGGGGATTTCGGGTGACATTTCGGAACTTTCTGTCACCGATTTGTCAAGCGATAGACTGTCAAATTAAATTGAAAGATATCTGAATTTTTTGAGATTAAATTTTTTGCTTGAGAAAAGGCGATTTTAGTGCCATTGGGTGACATTTTGGACCCAAATATTCCTCGTACGACGTAATTTAGTTTCTTACCTATCCGCCAACGTACGAACTGTCAAATTCCATTAAAGGACGGCTACAATGATGATGGATGAAAAAACCTCCAAAAAATAATTTTTTTTTAAATTATTTTGAAAAAAATCTAAAATTTTGAATTAGATGAAAATCAATCCATGTTACTTTGACGCAACAGAATTAGCATTAACAGTATTTTGCATTTACCATCACAAGACTTGATGTAGAATTCGACGTCATTTTTTGTTAAGTAAGAAAAAATTGAAGTCCGATACCAAAGCAAATTCAATAAAAATGTGTATTGAGAATCCTAGATAGGCTATCCTAGTAAAAGCGGAACGTGACCGCAGATACTTGAAAGCAACTTGCTTACAAGTTGCGTGCTGCCTACGTCACAGCATATTCACGTATACGAACTTGACAGTCAATCTATGTAGCCAACTGGCTTGCCAGTACTGGCTCGTGTGGCCTCAGGGTTACTTATCGAAAATTGAATTTATGTTGCCACTTAAAAGTCCTATTTCGCTCGACAATGTATCCATTGCACTTTCTGTTGTACTGTATAACTTACTTCAATTCTTAAAAGGTTATTGGAATAATAATGTGCTTACATATGTATTTATTGTTTTGGTTTAAGAAAACCATGCTTCTTTCTCAATAGTTTTTTTAATAACAAAAACAAAATGTACGACAGGAAATAAGAAATAAAAAACAAAATTAAAATCGAACAACTAAACAAGTATACAAAGTAACATTCTCCTTCAAGACAATCTTGCCCTCTTCCTTGGGAGATCATTATCTACGATCAATCATTACGATCAATAATTGCCCGAAGGACTTCGATTACTTCCTTAAAAGGATTTGCTATATTCTTGAGTCCGCAATTAAGGAATGCGGCCAACCTTGTTAGTGTGAGATTCTAGACCACTGTGAGATTTTAGACCATTATCACCATTGGTGATAACTTTTGTTGCTGCTGGCGGCAACACACTCCCCCCGTGAATTCTCTGCTTCACCTTCCATTTCCACTGGCAACAGAAACAGCTTTTGTATCGGACTCTCTAAGATTGAAACGTACTCTTTTTTCTTGCTGGTTTAACCTTCCAGTCCGAAGATACCACTCGCAGCCGTACATTATGCACTAAGCTAGCTGCTCCTGCAACGGTCTTGATCACTCGTGCTGTCTTCCAAAATTTTGGAAGACAGCACGCTTCAGATTTGGTTGCGGTTGTCACCAATTTGTCCGCTGCTGTAACTGAGCAAATAGTCTTGAGCCCATGCTTTCCAAGTCACTTGGCTTTTTTTTTTTGATTTTCTGCACCGATTTCAAACGGTTTTCCGGTATATTTGAAACGTTTGCTCCGAAAGGTTGTGTAATCGGCTCTCCAATGAGAAAATGAGCTGGAGTAGATAAGAAAAGGCAAAACTTCTGGGTCCTCGGTTAGAGCTGAAAGTGGCCGGGAGTTCATTGCGGCACTAGTCTGTGCCAAAACTGTTTGGAACTCACTACTTGTTAGTTTGTGTGGACCGATCACTCTACGCAGGTGATATTTCATTGATTTCACACTTGCCTCCCAAAGTCCTCCTTGATGTGGTGCTGCAGGTGTAATGAACAGCCACTCGGTACCATATTGCTGCAATACTTTTGCCATATCCATTTCATTCAAACTACGTAACATTTTTTTAAGTTCAACGCACGAAGTTCTTGCCGTTGTCACTCCATAATCATAAACAAGCACCACGAATACTGGTGAATCTTAAAAAGGCCTGTATGGATTCAGCTGTTGAAAGACTCTCTACTAAGCCTTAGTGACCTTTTCAATGATGTTGCATCGTCCTCCTCGAGCTTTCAGCATGTTTGGCCTTTGACCAGCATAGTCTACTCCTGAGTGACTAAACGCTCTTACGCTCTACATGAGGTCACTCGATCTGCAGGTAGTTCACTTATCATTTGAGTAGTTGCCTGGTGTCTAAACCATGTGCATACCACACAATTCAAATTATGCTTTCGAACCGCACGGTGGTGTTTTTTATCCAAAATCCTCGGCGAACAAACTATTGTTTCATTAGGTTTCACAGCTCAAGCAGTTTAGAGACACGTTTGAGAAGATAAACACCATGTAGAATAACACTCATCGCTGCCAACTCCTTGTGGTATTGTCTGAAATGTGTAATATTGTCAACAAATCTCTTCTCCTTTGCAATTTCCGAATTCATAAGTATCGTCTCATTATTGTCTTGGTCTCGTCTGAGAAAATAACGATTTCAGGGCAACTTGTTAACTAATGGAAAGAAATATTTTCGATACGTAAAAGTATATACCTAGTTTGGGTCACATCTGTGAAGCCAATAACAACTTCCAAATTAAATTTCAGGGCAACCAGCTGACTGTGAAGAAGAAAATAAATATTTTAATTATTCAATCTTTGAGCATTTTTAAAATGCTTTTTTTCTGACGAGATAACCGAAACCGACGAGAGTCTCGGTAGATTTCCGTCCAAATATACAATTTCGACTCGGTCTCGTCTCGGATTCTTAAAAGGTTGTCTCGTCTCGTCATGTGAGACCGAGGTTTTTCTCGTCTCGTGGCCAGCCCTACTACAAGTGTGTAACAACTATTAATATACAATTTAAAAACCATTGATGTGCAAACGGCATAAACGGCACTTTGCATTGAGGAAACCGAAAAACTTTAAGTTCCCGATATGTGTAACACAGAAAACACCTTCTGTGTAACGACCACGTATTCGACTTCACTAGTTTTTTCATAAATTTTTGATTTATGAATTGTAAAGATGTTCAAATAGTAAATTAAGCTATTTTTCTTTTGTTGGATCCCGAAAAAGGGGGGGCAAAATAAGAATTTTATTTAATATCGTAAAAATCCTTTTTTAGCTGTAAAATCTTTGATTATGGTTATTTTTCACGAAATCTTGGAACAATTACATTTGGTTGTATATCTATTTGGATCCATTTTTATATTATGGGTTTTTGGAAAGGGGGGCCGTGGGCGTGTTTTTTGGAATTTTGTAAAGACATAAGATACTTAAAAGTCACAGGATTTTTAAAGCGTGTAGATAATTGCTAAATGAATCAAGTTTATTTTTTCAAATTTTGGAATTTTCAAAGGGGGGAGCAAATAAAGTGATGTATTTGTTTTTATGTGATAAGCCTTTCAATTATTTATATTTTTGGTTGAAATTTTGGAGGCTATTAGGCAAAATAAGTTTTGACTTGGAACAAGTTTTGGATTTTTGTTTTTTTAAAAAAGGGGTGCCCATATATTTTTTTAAAGTTGCAAAAACTTAAAGATGTTTTTTTAAAGACCGTTTTAAGGCTGATATAGTGTATTCTAAGACACAAAATTTGTTCAGCACATGTATTTAATGACAGATATTTGGAATCAAAGCTTTTTAGAAAAATAAAAAGTTTGGGGAGCCGTATTTTCCATTTTTGAAAAAAAGTTTCGAAGGTCATACCTTTAAAAATACACACTTTTCAACTTTAATTTCTTGGGAAAATTGTGAGAACACTTTTCGAAACCTGAAAAAAATATAAAAAAATGGAATTTCGAAAAAAGGGGGGCTAGAATTTTTTTGAATTTTGCCATAACTTTTGAAATTGTGAACAAAGAGATCCAATAACTTGGAACAATGTTCAGAACAACTTTTAGAATCTGGAACAACTTTTAAAATTTCGATTTTCGAAAAAAGGGGGGCTAGGTCAAAAACGGTTCTTTGGCTCTAAAACCCTCATTTTTGAATATTTTTCAAAAAAAAACTTTGAACAATCCGGAACAACTCGGGAACAACCTGGAACAACTTTCAAAAATTTCAAATTCGAAAAAAGGGGGGCTAACTTCACACACTTAAAATATAATTAATATTATATTTAAATTTGACTT
Source organism: Melangyna quadrimaculata (assembly GCA_949320155.1). Lineage (NCBI taxonomy): Eukaryota > Metazoa > Arthropoda > Insecta > Diptera > Syrphidae > Melangyna > Melangyna quadrimaculata. The sequence continues at coordinate 399,685,718 of OX439483.1, forward strand.
TTGATAAATAAAACTTAATATTTTAGCAAAATTTTAAAACTTTATTCAGAGCTTGGTTTAAATTATACTTCCACTAATGACAAGAGAAATGTCAATGTATATCCTTTCCAATTTTCCTACAGCCTGATCCACATCTGTGTCGTGTGTTGTGGAGTCGTGTGTCGCTATCGCTACAATGTATTTCATATGCGTAGAACCATATTTGTTTCGTGTGTTGTTTTGCAGTGTGGCGCATAAAATATATTGAACACAACACACGACACAGATGTGGATCAGGCTTAACGCTCGCACTGTTTAAACACTTTTAGGGAAGGTAGATGAAGTTGCAGTGGATAAACTCCCACGAAACTATCCCCCGCGGGTGTTAGCTCCAAAAAAAAAAAAAACCCGCGGGTGTTATAGTTCCCAATTTAAAAAGGAATTAAAAACCGCCGGGGTTATTTTTTTTTAAATTTAATTCCTTCCTTTAGTTTAATTCCTTTTTCGTGCTGGTTTTAATTTTATATGAAAAAAAAAACTCATTCAGCAAAATAAGAAAATCCTTCGGGGGTTCAAGGGATTTTATTCCCTTTTTGGAACCTCTATCCCCCTCCCGCGACTCGGTTGCCGCGCTAAGGTCAGTCGGTCTGCTCTCAAAGTGTTTGTACTAAACTGTGATTTGGGTAAAAGTTTTTAAGAATCATATATGCATAAAGTGTGAGTTTTAATTAATGCCAATTCTTAAAAGCAAAAACACCCGTCAGTTTTAGTTCTATTTTGTGGTGGGCTTTATTTTATAAATAAAGAAATTGGGTGGCGCCACAGTACGTGAAGAACCAGGGCCTAGTGACTAAAACTATTACAATACGACTACAATTTTATGCCGAATCCGAACGGCTAGACGAGAAGCACTTATTTATGACAAGTGATAATCTTGGAGGTTTTGTCAATTCCTCGCAAGAGGCAGTAACCCTAAAGTTTTTAGGTGGATGAGGCTGAGAAGTGAACCCAGACCTCCAGCCAACGTGAAAGCCCAAAGCACTAACCGTTACGCTACGGGATGCTATTCGGTGGGCCTTATTTTTTTTCTTCATTTTACCGGCTATTGTCATGATCTCGACGGGGACCACAACTCTCCCACTCAACGGCTTTGCCTAAGGTTCCACTTGTGGGGTTCGCCGGGTTGACCTCAGAAAACGTCGACAGGCCTCCCGGTTTTGGATTGTTCCATTTCTGAGGCCAACTAAATGCATGTGTCGATGCATTTGTTTCGTCCAGGAGTTTTTGCGCTTGCCTTTCTTCCGCGATAGTGTTGGTACGTCTTGTGCTATTGTCTGTTGAACTGGGTTCTCATGGCATCTTTTTTGTACATGACAGTATCAGCTTAGTTGGTCATGCTGTATTTTGTCCAAGATGGTATTCTTGACGTGTAGGCTTCCTCGGATTCGCTTGCTTCTTATTCCATCACGCTTTGTCCCTCATGCTGTCATGCGAACCATCTTCATTTCAGCTGCCGTCAATTTACTCTCATACTTCTTGTACATTGTCCAATAATGTGAACCGTTTGTAAGCGCTGGACGAACAAATGCCGCGTAGAGCTTTCCTTTCAGCTTAGGGGACATTTTTCTATCACAGAAGATGGCAGAGTTTTCCCGCCACTTCACCCACCCTACGCTTACGCGATGTTTGGTGTCGTCATCACAAGATCCTTCGCTATTGATCATTGATCCAAGATATTTAAACTTTTCGCACTTGGGAAGCACTGTTCCATTCAAATAGACGTTCGGAATAAGCCTGTGTGAATCAGAAAATGGACAGCGCTAATGCGGTATCCATTTCCGTCGAGAACATCCACCCATACATCAAGTGTTCGTTTCAAGGACGCAGCAACTTCACTTATGATGGCTCCATCGTCAGCAAAGAATAACTGATTCACTTTGGGGTTCGTCACCTTATTCTGAAGCAGAAAGTCAAGGACATAAACAAAGAGCAAAGGACTCAAGACGCTTCCCTTGTGCACACCTACTCTAAATGGGAACTCTTCGGTGATTCCTGCAGGGCATCTTACATTTGTTTTAACATGCTCGTATATATCCATGACCATCCGCACGTAAACTTCCGGAACTCCTCGTAGCCTAAGTGCACCCCATATGAGATCTCGTGGTTTTCTGTCGAATAGTTTTTTAAAATCAACCAATACAATATGCAAATTTCTCGAGGAATCCCGATATTCACCCGAAACAAACCCGCACTGGTGTCAGATAGCCGTATTGTTTTTCGTAGGCGGCCATCCAATATACGCTCAACGGTGTGTGACATCAGCTTGATCGAACGGTAGCTGTCGCAATTTCGTGTATTCCCTTGTAGATTGGAAGAAGGTTACTTTCCCTCCACTGATTAGGCATTCTGTCGCCGCAGATAAGTTTGCAGATGAGAATAATGAGCTATCTAGACCCGATGTCTCCCATCTTTTTCCAGAACTCAGAGGGTATCTCGTCTGGCCCAATCGCTTTCCCTTTTTGGAGTTTTTCACTGCATCGCTTACTTCTTCCTCAACCACCCCGATAAGGCGACTTTATTTTAAAAAATGTAGTTCTTTAAATGGACTATTTTTGAAAATTATATTTTTCGAATTGAAACTTTTGAAAAAAATAATAAAATAAAAAGCCAATTTCAAGCTTATTTATACCTCGCTAGGGCGATGCAGGGCGACCTGCATCGTGCCTGATCGGGAAACTATTGATTGCTCAGAACTTGGTCTGGGCCAGTAGCGCAACAATCAGTCACGATGAAGTGCTTGTTTTACCTCCTCGTGGTGGTCCCCGGGCAACTATTTATGTATCCCAATATACATAAATAGGCTAAAATTACAAGTGCGAAAAGGCCTAGCTTTCTAGGATAGGTTACGGAGGTTAGCATTCTCCGTAACTGAAATCAACCCGCTACCGAAACCAACACTACGCCTCGGATAATTAATGATAACTCGTTGACGACTTTTGGCTATTGTACCCGGACAAAGATTGGTTTCTGGAATGTGAAGACGCTTCTTGATAATGGAAAAGAAGGTCCTCAGAATGCCAGATTCCTGCAACTAGAGAAGGAATTCATGCGGTATAGGATGGACATCTTAGGGATAAGTGAAGTTAGATGGCTGGGTTCGGGGAAGTTCAAGTCACCAACCCGTAACACTGTACTATTCTATTCCGGAAAAACACCTGGAAGCGCTCGGGAATCTGGCGTTGGATTGCTGCTTTCCAAAACAGCTCTCAAAAGCCTAATTTCCTGGGAGCCTTTAGGTGACAGGATCCTGAAAGCCAGGTTCCGGACTAGAGTACGTCGCGTCACCATCATACAGTGTTACGCCCCAACTTTGCTCTCTTCTGACGAGGAGAAGGAGGCCTTTTATAACCGGCTGAGTGCTGCTTATGATAGCGTTCCACGAGGTGATATAGTAATGGTGATGGGAGACTTAAATGCCAAGGTTGGCAATGACAACACTGGGCTAAGGCATGTCATGGGAAAACATGGTGTTGGTAACCGAAACGACAATGGCGAACGATTTGTCGATTTCTGCAACGCCAACGGCCTTGTTATTGGAGGGACCATGTTCGAGCATAAGACGTGCCACAAAGTCAGTTGGGTGTCGACTGACAGACAAGCAACTTCCAACCAAATTGACCACTTCGCGATCAGCCGGCGTTTTAGAAGCAGTCTCCAGGACGTCCGTAACAGAAGAGGTGCTGACATGGGAATGGCCCGGGACCACCATCTGATGGTTGCTACCGTAAGATTGCGTACAGCTGCAGTTCGGAGATCCCAAGGAAACACTCGAATGCCCAAGTTTAATACAGATAGACTAAAGGATCCTGCAGTAAGCCAACAACTAGGGGACCACCTTTCACAAGGATTGAACGCAATCAGCAGCACGGAAACCACATCCATCGAAAATCATTGGTGTGCTGTGAAAAATGTGTTCATATCCGGTGCTGAAAGTATAGTCGGCCGGGCGCAAGGAAGAAATAGTGCTTGGCTTTCCGACGAAACTTGGGCAAGGATCGAAGAAAGGAAACACCTTAAAGCTCGCATCGCAGCTACCCCAGCAGCAGGGAGAAACGAGCTTGAGTCTACGTACCGCATGAAGATGAGGGAAGTTCACCGTAGTGTGCGACGTGATAAGCGTAACTACATCAACGCACTGGCTACAGAAGCAGAAGAAGCCGCTAGTAGGTGTGACAGTAGGACCGTCTACAGAATTACCAAAGAGCTCACTGGTGTCCAGAGCTCTAAACAACACCTGGTTAAAGACACAAACGGATCCCTGCTAATTTCGGATGAGGACCAGCTCATAAGGTGGAGGGAACACTTTTCTGCGGTTTTAAACCGCGTTTTCGCAAGTGAAGTGAACCCTATTCCCACTGAGCTACCCGAAGTAACAATTTCCCGAATACGCACCGTACCCCCCAGTAAAGAAGAAATTATCACCGCCATCAAAGCACTGAAGAACAACAAAGCGGTTGGACTTGACGGTATTCCTGCAGAGCTCTTAGGAGCAGCCCCAACGACATCGAGCGAGCTACTGCACCCACTTATTAAGAGAGCCTGGGAAGCAGAGAGCTTTCCTGAAGAGTGGAAAAAAGGAATGATTGTCAAGCTCCCAAAGAAAGGAGATCTCACACAGTGCGAAAACTGGAGAGGAATATGCGTGCTGCCTGCAGTAGCCAAGATAATAGCAAGGATAATATTGGCCCGAATTAAAGACCACCTCGAAGACACACTCGACGCCGAACAAGCAGGTTTCCGCACTGGATCTTCCTGTGTTGATCACATCAACACCTTGAGGATCATCATCGAACAGTGCGTTGAATATCGATCACCACTTCACCTGCTGTTCATCGATTTTGAAAAGGCGTTCGACAGTGTCAATAGAGAATTTATTTGGCTTGCTTTGCACAGGAGGGGCATCCCAGATAAATTGATTGCTATTATCAAGGCTACATATGATGGATCCAGGTGTCACGTTTTGCACAAAGGTAGGCTGTCAGAGGAGTTTGAAATCCAAAGTGGAGTTAGGCAAGGCTGTATACTGTCACCAATACTATTCCTGTTGGTGATAAGTGACGTACTGCACGCAGCTTTGTCAAATGGAAATGGGGGAATTCAGTGGACTCTGCAATCTCACCTCAAACATCTGGACTACGCGGACGACGTATGCTTACTCTCTCATAGGATCATGGATCTCCATCAAATGACAACAAGGGTGGAGAGAGAAGCAGAAATCGTAGGGCTTAAGATCAACTCGGCAAAAACTAAAAGGATCAGCCTTGGAACTTCCTCATCAATCCAAGTAAATATTTCTGGACAACCGGTAGAGATGGTAGAGGATTTCCAATATCTTGGGAGTATTATCTCTACGGGTGGCCGAACTGAACTGGACGTAAACAGCCGAATCAGAAAAGCAAAGGCTGCGTTCGGAATGCTGTCCAAAATATGGAGAAACAACTCTTTTAGCTTAAAGACCAAGCTACGACTGTTCCGCTCCAATGTTGAATCCGTTCTGCTTTACGGCTGCAGCACTTGGAAAGTCACTGAAATTGTCACTAGAAAGCTGCAAACCTTCGTTAATAGATGTCTACGAAACATCTTGAGGATTTTCTGGCCCAACCGTATCTCCAATGCCGAACTTCATACGAGAACGGGTCAGGAGCCCATAGACTCCATTATACGAAGAAGAAAGTGGCAGTGGATTGGCCATACGCTTCGAAAAGGCGATCGGTGCATTGCATCTCAAGCAATGCAGTGGAACCCGCTCACACAGGAGGGAAGACAAGTGGGCCGGCCTAGAAGTACATGGCGAAGAACGGTCGAACAGGAATCGGCACGACTGGGGAAAAGTTGGAGAGAGCTGAAATATATTTCAAGAAATCGTACACGATGGCGCGTAGGTGTAGTGGAGGCCCTATGTCCCGTAAGGGAAACATCACGGACGTAATAGGTCCGAGGACCTAAGTAAGTAAGTAAGTAGGGCCGAATATTCAACATGAGAAAGGCATACAAAGAATTACTTGCATGAAGCAGTTTTCAGTAAGTTATTCGCACACAAAACTCCCAATCAGCTATGGATAAGCGACTAATATTGGCGCTTAAAGTGTCATTTCATATGATATTTGTAGTTTAATGCGTGTTCATAACAACAATTATAAAAAAAAAGATACAATTTTTAAAAAGACCTTTTTATGTAGGTACCTACATTGATATAATCCTTCGAAGTCGCGGAACTCATCAACTTGAAGATAAAGAACAATTGTATCTAAATCTGAAGCAATTGTTGGTATTTCAGTTTTTTTAATTCTTAGTATTGGCTCTTGGTCAAGCTTTTATTATAAAAATGTGTGATATAGTATATAATGTATCTGATTCTGAACACGAGAGAGCCGACTAGTAGGGCAAATAGTAGAATATTTTTGCCTGCGAGTAGCCTGCCAGTTATGCTATTGTAGTGTATTATTTTCATTTATGTGTGTATGTATTTGTTTTGTTTTCATAGTTCCCATATTTTGTGTGTTTTTCTGTATGAATTATTTTCTTAATATCATACTATTTGACAAAATGTGGAGAGAGCTACTAGTCCCATATAATATACATTCTTAAAACGAACACTATGATACAAATGCTACTATAAATCTACTCGCTTGTCTTAACTTCGGGTAAAAATATTAACGATTGTTTCTAAATGAATTATCTAGAAACTAAAGTTCTTTTTTCAATTTTAATTTTAGAACTGTTGAAAATCTAAGAACTACCGACTAAAAAAGTCCCAACCATACTATTTTCTTTTGAATTTGTACCATAACTGCAGATTTCAAATTTGTGGCTTTGCCTTAGAATTTTGTAACGACTGCTAACATAAAAACAAGGTATACCTTAAGGTTTATATTTAATTAAACTACCTTTTTTAATGATTTTTCAAAGAAAAATTGGAATGTAATGAGATAATTAACATTTTATTCTCAATCCACTGTGCTAAAAAAAATCTTTCCTTTCCTTCTATTCTTTCTAACTAATGCCGTGCATTGCGTTTAAAAGACCTGAGGTCTTAATTCTTACAGTTTAAATTTATATTATTATAATTTTTAAAATCAAAAATTAAAGCACACAATCAGTAAGGTGCCTAAGTTAAGTAGGTAAGAATGGATACATTTAAAGTCATTTAATCCTACAAAATCCTTTCTAAATCAAAGTAAACTTCTTATTGTGCTGAGTGTTTATAATATTAAACAATACAAAACACTCCATTTAAATTCATTATTGAAATGCAATTTACTGAACATGTCACACTTCATCAAAGCAATGTTAACATGGAATCTTCACAGTTAATTCTAAACAAACCAAAACCTATATATATATAGGTAGGTATACGTATTTATATACATGTTTTGGAATTAGCTCCAGTTCACACCCTATACTAGTAATATATGTAGGTAGGTATGCCCTCCGATGATATCACCCTTCAAACATTATCCCAATTTGCATAACATTATCCTCTCAAAACTCAATAAACAATCAACAGATAGTTTTGCTTATTGCTGCTGCTGCTGCTGCATCCACCTAATTATGTTCTAAGGTGTATAAATGTATATATATGTTTAACGAAGATGTGCTTAGCTTTGTATAAATATAGACGCACCATATATATATTCCTATTATAATTCAAATATTTACCAAAGAATATATATAGGTTGAGACAGACACCACCTCTATAAATTAGGCACAACATCATTATTATCCTCATCTTATAAGTTTAATGTACCTATTTATGTATAGATAATGATGTAATGACAAAACACCCAAACATTCACATACCTACCTACCTACTTAGGGTGTATTAATAAGTTATAGATCTATATTCATTGGGTGCTGATGCACGTGAACTTGAAATCGAAAATGAAATAATATAATAATAACAATAACAAGAGTCAATGGCAATAATGTTATGTCCTGATTATGGTGAAAGTTTAATGACCTTCCCCCTCTGTCTCAAGGAACTTTGAGTGTGTGTATAGGTATAGGTATGTCAACCTTGCCGAAAACCCCCTTTTAACGCCCAGGCTCCCCCCAATAATCACATATTTGGTCTGTGCACGTTAACTAAACATATGATTGGGGATATATTAATACCATAACATTATCTATTCTAACCACCTCGCCTGCTGCCACCCCCTCATTTTACTGTTATATTATTAAATGACCCCACCTCACTCCATTCCACCCTACCCTATGCCATCACCGTCTTCGGTCGTCTGTACATTATAAGTGAATGGAGTATAATAATCACATGAACGTATAACATTCGTCATGACATTAAGTGAAAACTTTCCCTTTCACGTGGCTTAAAGATATACCTCTATGAGTATAGGTTCCAGGATATACTATATATGAAATAGAGAAAAGGGGGGTTGTTTTCTCTCGAAAGAAAGAAAACGTGCACCAAAGTAGTTTATTTAAGTCTGCAGAAAATGTGAAGAAGAAGAAAAAATGCCGGCACAGAATATATTCTTCCTTCAAATTTATATAAAATAACATAACAACGTCACAGACGTTTTATCACCCCCTCTCCTATCTCCTCTCTGCCATTTAATGCTCTACTATCAAAAAGAAACGAAAGAAAACTGAAAACAAATTGGAAAAATCTTTAAGCCCCCCTCTCCCATAGTACCTAATATATATTATACACAAGGATAAAATAAAAAGGAAGAATATTTTCTAGAAAAAAAAAAACAACAACAAAAAATAAAGAAAACTGCATCCTTTTTGCTCATAAAATTTCTAGATCGAATGTACCTCTCTACCTACTACTATACTTCTCTACCTTAGCTATGATATGCGGCACTCATACTATAATCAAAAGAAAAATATAGGACAGCAGACAAAAGAACGAAAGGACATTGAAATACAAAACTTTTTGATGGTCCAAAGTGTGTGTATAGACGCATTAATCTTCTCAAAATCCACAGGCAAAAAAGGATAATGCACTCAACTTAAATTCAATGTAGGTATAACTCTATACCTATAGCTCATTCATACATATTTTGTTGGAAGCTCGCCTCTGTTGATATGCCGTCGGTAATACTGTAACAACACTAAAAGGACATGCCATAAGCACAGAAGGAATATTGACACAAAGAAACAAAAAAATAGATGTATAAAACACCTACACACAAGAAAAGATATAAAAATTATACAAAAATCCGAGAAAGAGAGACGATAAAGAGAATAAGAACAAGAAAAAATCTGCAAAAAATGTGTAAAAACCACATACAGATAAAAAAAAAATATAGGACCAAAAAGGAGAACACTTTTGACACAGTAAATCAACACTTTTACGACATTGACCTAGAGAGCATCAGGCAACACAAACGACGCGATATGTCTTCCTCCCTAAAAAAAATATATACGTTCTCCTACATACATAGCCATATTCTTCCAAAAACCTTTCCTTTTAATTCCAATACACAACCGGCCCACCTTAACCCACTATCACCCTATACCATCTATTTAACCTATGAAAGGGCCTCTCTGTCTTCTTCTTCTATGTGTATAAGGCAAAAATAGGCAATAGTGGTTGCAACTTTTATGCAACTTTTACTTTTGTCCTGTGTATAGGTTTTGAAAATAATTCCTTTTTTTACACAAACCCCCTAGCCCCTTCTCAAATCCAGCCTCAAACTCCACTCATCAACCTCATCGCACATACAAAAGAGTGTAAAATTTTTTCCCAAAGCCTCTCTGCAACAGTTTTTCGTTTTTCCTTTTTTGCTCACATTTTCTCCTCTTTTTACAAATTTTTATGTGTTAGAAGTATAATCTGTATATATTTTTATGTATTGTATTTTTCATTTTATATTGTTATATGTATCCTTGGCTCTTTTGCTGGAGCTCCCCTTTTTTCTATTTCCCCCAAAAAATCAAAAACACTCACGATTTCTCTTAAGTTCTCTTTGATTTTCTTTTTCTCTTAATAAAATTTTAAAGAATTTTTGATTTTATTGGAAAGTGGGGTTGTGTGATGGTGTAGGGTGGTAGGAGTTTTTGCCTTGCATCTGACAGTTGGTGGTGTTGTTGGAGCAAGCACATGGCACGGCTCCAGAAAATGAAAATAAACAAACAGAAAAACAGGACCCAAAAAGGACTCAAAAAAAGGACGAAAACAAAAATTGTGGGTGGATTTATTTACAACAAGAAGTATACGCGGGCTTCGGTGAAAGAGGATTCTTCTTGTTCTTCTTCAACTGCTGGTGATGTTGATGCTGCTGGTGCTGCTACGCATGTTCTTACCTTGGCCAATATGCGAGATACGATCTTAGCTATCGCATTCATTAGCATGGGTCGTACAGCTAAGGGTTAGTGTTGGCATTTCATTGAATCTGCGTAGATGTGTGGCCTATAGGAGGCGTACATTTTGGATGATTTATTATAAACAAATGCATCCCATGTGCAATGTTTGGCTGGGTGCAGCATCAAAACAATGACCGACATTTTTCTTCATTTTTTGGAGGTGGACTGATAGAAAAAAATCCAGGGATGGTATATATTTTTTGTTTGGAAAAAGAAATCGTGGATGTTTTTTTGGGAATTTGAAATTAGCGTTTTAGATTTATGTATTTTCAATACCAACATGAATTCTTGTAAACATAAATATTAAGCATTGAAGAAAAAGAGTTTAATTTATTTAAAAAAAAAATAGAACTATAATAAGTAGGTACTACAATCAAAAGCTTCTAATTTCTTATTTCTAATAGAATAGGGTGGGTCAAAAGCGAATAATTAATTTTGAAATTAAAAACTTTTCCTGTTTGATGAATTCTTATGAAATTCCAAGAACACTTAATCTTAATTTGTTTTTGTTATGTCTAAGGTAGGTAGCTTATTTTAAATTAAAAAGCTAAGTGATCTCAACTTCAAGGTGCATTTCTGCTAGCTTTGAGAGTAGGCAGTAGGCTCATCAGTTAGCTGCTGTCAAACACTTCTAAGACACAAATTCTGATAGATGTTTACCAACTTTTTTTAAATTAATAGCATGAATATACTGTGAATTTTATTATTCTATTCTAGGGTAATTCGTTTAAAATTTTCTGAAGTGGTTCACTCCACTCCACTCCACTCCACTTTTTTTTTTTTATATATTCCACGCGCGCAAAAGGGGTTATGGCTACCCTTAAAATGTAATTTTTATTTCCTAAATTTCTTCATATTTGTTATTGGTAGTACATTGGTAGTATTGTTATACAGCATAAGTTTAAGAAATAAATTTAAACAAATAATTCTTGATAAGATACTTGGAAGCCATCAGCGGGTGTGCTTAATCTCTATAGTTCAACCGGCAGTCTATTACAGAGTCCAATTAAACTTATAATGACTGCTCAGCAACATGACATGGTGTGTTTGGACTTGGAGGCAATATATGGCATCAATCAGATTCATGTTTGGCAAAATTAAGGAGAATAAGACTGGGAAAAAGTCTGATACTTGCCAATCCAGTATAGTTTAATATGGAAATATGTTTCCATTAACATTATACTGGGAAATTTTTCAGCATTACCATCTCTCCTTGAACATAGCATCGATAAAGTTTTAGAAGAGTTAAGTTTTAGATTATCTGGACTAGACTTTAGGTGTGTGTATCCTTGTGAAGTCGTCATTGACTCTTGGGCTTGCTACTTTTAAGGAGATGAGTTTCTCCATGAGTTCCAAACTTAAAAGGAATGGAAATAAATTCCACATCATTATAGTTAAAGGGTATCAACCATCTATATGGCACTATGAGAAAGCCAACTGGGATGGTATCAATGATTACTTCAGGAACCTTAACTGGTCAGTAGGCTTCCTTGATAGTGACGCAGACACGAGTACAGATATGATAAGAAAGTTTGTTCTTTGTGGAATGAGAAATTTTATCCCGAAAAAAGTAAAATCTGTGGCTTGAATAGATCAGTTTGTCACTAAAAAGAGCATACCTTCTTCACCCTCAAACAATCGACCAATTAGACTTACGTCCCTCCTTTCCAAGTTCATGGAAACGCTGATCAATTTTCAGCTCAAGAAATATCTCGAAGAACGGAAAGGGTTCTTAATGACTGGCATTACAACTTTCGTGGCGATAGGTTCACCGGTGATCTAGTTGTATATCTCCCGAGCAGTGGACCCAATTAAATCGTTTTTGAGAAAGTAGATAATTTAGCTTAATTAAATTTTACTTGCGATTTAAGTATATATTACTCGAATATGTATTCGTTAAAAAATAGAACTCGAGATAATAATTTTTACTGACGTTACGATGGTAGAGAACGCCAAAAAGTGGGTCTCGGGATCCTGTCTGTACCTCGACCTGTAGGATAAACCGCTGAATCGATCTTCCTTAAGCCTTGGAAGGTTCTTGGGTGATTCCCTAGAAGGGAAAATAATTTTTTTTTTATGAGAATTTTTATGTGACCAATTATTTTCAATTATATTTGTAAGTTGTTCTTTGTAGGCATTTTTGGTCAATTTTTTCTTTAATGTAATTAAAACAAGCCTATTTCATCTTTTCCCGACGTTTCATCGTTATCCACGACTTCTGCAGGAATGTTTTCGTAGATCTTTATTAAATTATTTAAATTTTTACTGTTGAACTGAACTGTTTATATTTCTTTTAAAATTTTGAAAAACTTACTTATTTTAAAATTTGTTGATTTTACATATTTTAATTGTCTTTGTTTTCTTATTTTTATATAATTAACTCTGTTAATAAAATAATTTTAAACAGCACAAAATAAATTAACATTAAGCAGACTTACAACTTTTAAGAACAAACTAAAATAATCACAGTCGTGTTGATTATCAGGTACTTTATTTAATTGCCAAAGCATAGCTCACGATCGTATTTTCTCTATCCTCTTTTGTTTTTATTGTTTTTGGCGTCAGTTTTTGTTGAATTCGTAAGCTCTCTAAAGTAAATCTCCCGTTTGTTCTCTTCTCCTTATCAAGTACTCTTACATCGTCAAAGTTGCCTATGTGTCCACTGTCAAGTATATGTTGTGAGAAACCCGTTAATTCTTTTCCTTTTCTAAAGTCTGCTTTGGAACAACTATAAGACCATAAGGTACAAGAATGACGGAGCACAAAGCAGACATTACAAAAGGAAAAGAATCAACGGATCTCTCACAACATAACTTGACAGTGGACACATAGCCAACTTTGACGATGTAAGAGTACTTGAGAAGGAGAAGAGAACAAACGCGAGTTTTACTTATGATAGACTTGTTTTATTTGCATTAAAGAAAAAATTGACCAAAAAAGCCTACAAAAATCTACATAAAATTTTTTTTAGCTCAAAAAATAACGGTACCTGCCATACAAAGATTATGAAAAAAGTTATGTATGTATTTCAAAAACTGTTTCATAACCCAATAAAAAATACGGGAACTCTTTTGTCTTTACTGGAAGAAATTAAGTTTTCTTCGTCCAAAGTTGTTTTGTGTTGTGATTTGAATAGTGATTTAGGTACTTACTAAAGAAAATTTATTGGAAAGCTAACCTTAAATATATCCCGGTCAATATGTAATGTCCCACACACTTCAGTGTTCATGCTACTACACTCCTTGATGTTTGTTTCATTAGTGAACCAAGTAAAGATGTCATATACGATCAATGCTCCGCTCCAGCTTTCTCCAAATATAACCTTATCTTATATCCACCTGACTTTTGATATTACGATTACGAGCTCACCTTCGACCTTTACTTACAGAAATTATCTTATATAAAAATGGATCGTGGTTTGTACGGATGCATAAGACTTGAAAACGACTGGACCAAATGGATACATGCTTCTGGGGGTTTGTTCGTAAGTGCTCCGCGAGGGTTAATGAAAAAAAAAATTCTTAAAATTCTCAACAGGTAGCGCTGTATGCGCACATTTCGTGTTTCAGCAGGATAACTCTAGAATCTATAACATGACGCAGGTGCCAGTCTCGGAATTATTATTTTTATCACATTAACAATTTGGGCGGAACAGAGTTCGCTGGGTCAGATAGTTATCTTATAAATCGTGCTGCTTTAGAGGGTTCGGACCATAGAATGGGAACAAATATATATCATGACCTCGAGTAATGAACAAATCGATTTCCTGGAAACTAGTCTTAGTTCTCTATTTGATGTGCATGTAATGTTCTGCTAAGACCCAAAGCTTGTAATTCTGGACAGCGACCTTGTCTCACAAACGTTATTCGTTGACATTTGTGAAAAACGTCATCTGGCTTATGAACTTTGGAAAACATAAAAACTTCACGAAAACCCTACAGAATACTGATATCTTCGGAATAATATTGTAGCTCTGATTCGCTCCACTAAAACTCTTAACTTTGCTAAATGGTTAGTCCCTTCTCTAAGTAAAAAAAAATTTTTGGCAGAACTTAGGCACTCAAGGGCTGGGTAAACAGAAAAGTCAAACTTACAGCAAAATTGATAGAAAGCCCTCAATAAAGAAACTCTCGAACGAGTTTCGGCCAAATTTTCTAGGGGAACTTTCTCTTGTTGATATTTTTGAATCTAGCAATAAGTTTGAATTTTCAGGAAATGACCAAGCTCAAGTTGCCGAAAGCAGAAAGCATAGTTTCTGCTAAATCTAAAACCGTCGGAGCAGGGGGTGTATGCCCAGAATTTATAAAAATAAAATGTTAATTTATATTACCTTACCCTTTGCCCTTAACGCAATTTTAACAACAAGTGTATTTCATAAGACTTGGAAAAAAGCCAAAATTATACCAGTTCCTAAAAATTCAGGTGGCAAATGCCTATTTCTTTACTTCTTTTTCTATCAAAGGCTTTCCAAAAAAAATTGTCCAATTACTAATGAAACCTTTATTGAATTCTTTTCGCGTCCTCTCCCTTGTGAAAAACTGCGGTATTACAGCTCTTCTGACAGTTGAAGATGAATTCCAACAAAATATTGATAAAGATCCAATAATATTTCTCTTAATGCTTGATTTTGCAAGAGCTTTTGATCACTTTATTCTTTGTAATTAACTCCCATACAATTTTAATTTTTCACTCACTGCCACTAAACTTTTGTTTTCCTATCTCCGAGAACAATCTGTTTAAATGAATATTGTTTTTTTCGAACTTTGTCGCTGTACTTACTGGTGTACCACAAGATTCTATTATGAGGCCCATCTTCTTTTCCCTGTATATCAATTAGCTGCCATCTATTATTTTTATTACTAGCAAGAGTGACAAACAAAAGACACAACTCTTTGTTACAAAAATTCAGGGTTTCCGGAACTTCATGGCAGCTCTGGAGTCCAGTTAAAATATTCCGCCAACACCAACAATACAAATAAGACTCCAGCTTTTAAAAGACCATCATAAATCAAAAATTACATTTCATTTAAATAATGCAAAATACGTATCAATAAGCACAGATGGATGGTCATCAAGGGCACACGATGCGTACATAACTGTCAACGCTCATTTTATTTTTTGGGAAGGGAATTCTCAAACTTTACACTGTCAACGCCAACGGCTGCATTGATATAGGGATAAAAAAACTTCATCAAATATTGAAATGCGTTTGGCAGAGGCAACGGATTCTTAGAATATACAAACAAAATATGTAGTTGCAGTTGTGACTGACAATGCTGAAAATATGAAAGCTGCAGTTCGAAGATGCGGCTTCGTAGAGTATACTGACGGTTTCGTATTCGCGGGACCTACATTGCATTTATGTGTAACAAAATCCCTGCCGCAAGTTGCTATAAGTGACGTTATAAACAAAGGGAATAAGCTTGTGCCTCATTTCCAACATTAAAATACTGTTAGAACAGTGCTTCAAAAAGTATCAAGGATTTAAAGAACAAAAAACTGGTTCGGAGTTGCTTAAGTCAATTCAGAAAAGGAAGCTTGCTATACAAGCTGTTCTAAGTGAAAGAAAAATAATAACATCAGTTGCAATTGAAACGCGTCTTTGTTGAACAGATGCGAATAGAAAATCATAGAAAAAAATTTACCTATTTTGGAACCCTAACACCTGGACATGACGATATTATCTGGATCTAATGCCCCGACAATCCATTACCCATTTTAGAACCCTAACACCTGGACATGACGGTATTTTCTGGATCTAATACCCCGACAACCTTGGTAGGACTTGTCGTAAGTAGTCTTCTAATGCTGCCTCTGTCTGATAGTGAGTCGACAAATAATAACGCACTGGGCACCATAGTGATGAATGACTGGTCCTCAATTGGTGTCGTCTTTTCCGTCGGGCATTTTGAAAAAAATTACCAATTGATTTGAAATTAAGACATTTAGCTTCTTTATTAGATCCCCGCTACATAAACCTGGAATTTAAAGGTGGTGAAACCAAGATAGCAGTGATTGACAAATGGCACTCCATTATTGTTGCTTCAAGTAGTAACTGTCACCCAGATTCAATTGAGAACACGACTCAAAGTCAGGAATCAGAAGCCAGTCTGAAACCTGTATAGCGTTTGACATTCTTTTTAAAAAAAAGACAGTAAACATGATTCGAAAAATCAATTCGAAGACTACTTTAGGTGAACAACAGATCAGTCACAACGCAAATCCTTTAGATTGGTGGGAACATACACATATACATCTAGAAAATTGAAGTGAATTTAATATATATGAAGTATGATATCTAAAGTGTTGCGTAAATAATGTTTAATAGTTTAAATCGAATTTAAGCTTTGTTTTGTTTTGCCTTTTTAACTTTTTTCTTTAAATTGATGTGTGACATATGAAAAGTCAAGTGTACTTTTATTGAATTTTTAATTTTTTTGTTTCGTTTATTCGTTCTTTTAAGAGCGAAATTGACTGTCGAAGAGATAAAGATTGATGCAGACAAAATAACATGAAATCTAGCCATACAAAAAAGATTGATTTTCTTAAAAGTAGTGAAATATTACAAAAAAGTATTGAAATATTACTAAAAAGTATTGAGATCCGGGATTCACTACATTTTGTTTTATTAGGGATTTTGCCATTCGGGAATTTGACATTCGAGATTTTGACAGTGAGGATTTTATACATTCGGGATTCTGTCCATTTTGGCATTCCGGATTTTGGGATTCCGGATTATATCCCCTTACCAAATAAAACAAAATATATTTAGTCAATATTTGAAGTTTGGATATTTGTCATATTAATATAAAAACAAATTAATTTTCATCCAGAATGTAATATTATGTTTTTGTTCTGTTTGTCTTCAGGGTATTTTTGTTTCAATAAAAAGTTCTATTTGCAAGTGGATGGCGTTGCCATGGGCTTGCCTTTAACGCCCCTGCTTGCAGATTTATGGATGGAGGATTTTGAAGCAAAATCCTTATGCAGTCTTACAGAAAAACACAAATTTTGGCTAAGGTATAATGTGGACGACACCTTTTTAATCGCTCTAGCATTGTGAGGTTTTTGGAACAGCTGAACTCACAACATCCACAAATTAGGTTCACTATGGAAGAAGAAAATTATAGTTTATTTTTGGATGTGAAGGTGACAAGACGAATAGATGGTATACTGGGACACACAGTCTATCGCATAGAAACGCACACTCATACCAACAACATGCTACTTCCCACCACAACCCGGCAAATTTAAGATCAGTTGTCTCGACACTATTTCAGCGAGCCCACAGAATATGCGACAGTAGTGACCAAAGTGTTACCGCAGGTTTAATTTTTAATGAGTCCTGGGACGCTGAAAAATGAGTCATTTTGAAAATAAATGAATCCTAATAAAAAATCTGTTCAAGGAGACTTTTTTCATTTTTTAATAATAAAAAAAATTACTTTACTTACTTTGAAATCATAAATCAATATATTTAATTCATAATTATTATTAAACTAACTTATTTAACATACATTTTTTTCAGCAAACGAAATAAAAGCGCTTGAACTTAAAAATTGGCTTAACCGTATTATATAAAGGGCCTTACCAATAAACATATTTAGGAGGGAGTTAAATATTCCAGTAAATTATAACCTTATTTTTCTTGATCCCAAATAATGTACTATTTATGGAATGTTTAATTTTTTGAAGTCAATCCCATATATGATTCACTATTTAGAGTTAACATTAATATTAAGGTCGTACCATGTACACTGAGAAAAATATTAAATATGTTCATATTTAAATCAAACTCAAACACATACGATTTGGCATGGAACCGAAACCTTTTAACACATTGTTGACCCGATTTGAACATAATTTTGTTTAAATTTACTTAATTTAATGTTGATTCAAATAGATTTATATTACTTTTTTTGAATATGTTTCCATGTTTGATTCAAAGATGATTATGTTTAAATCAAACTCGTTTCGATTTAAATTAAAATATTTTTTTAAATATGTTACCTATGAAGGCTTTTTTATAATTAAGTTTTTTTTTTATAGCCAGTTAAAATAAATTTGAATAGCCTTGGTGCAAAAACATTTGCGTTTTGTACGGGTGATCCCATAGTTGACAAGTGAGGACCTTGGCAAAACGCATTTTTTATTAAGTTTTAACTTACCTACATTAATTTTATGACAAAGATCAAATCTGAACTATATCCAAACAAATGAGAATTCAATCATCAACTATGCCTTTCAAAAATCAAACTCAAACAAATTTGAATACCAATACAAAATTTCGTGCAGCTTCAAATCAAACATGAATGCTTTTGATTTAAACCAAATTGTATTCAAATAATAGTTTTTTTTGAATGTAAATAGATTTTAATTAGATTTAAATCAAATTCTATTTGTAATTATTTGAACACGAAGTCAAAAATGTTTCTTTTTAAATAACTCCTAGTACAATTTTCTCAGTGTATGCACAGTTAATTAGTTTGATTCCATGTCATTATGGTTCATTTTACAGAAATATTTAAGTCTTCATTAAATTTGATTATTGGTAAAGCCCAAAGTTTTTATTTTTACTTTTAAAAAAAATGAGCCATATGAAAAAAAGATGAGTTCCTGAGGCAAGTTAAACAAAAATGAGTCCCTTTTGACTCATATGAGTGCCAGTGGTAACACTGGTGACCATCTAAAGGCTGAGCTGAATCTGGTTGACAACGTTCTGAGAGGAAATGGTTATGCTAAAAAGCAAAGAACGTGGAAGCCAGTTGTGTCACGGGAAAAGAACGAGAGCAACCTAAACAATAAAGCTTTTCTGCCATACGTGAAGGGTGCAACGGACAGAGTTGGCAAAGTGTTATACCTGGGGTAAAATCCATATTTATACCACTAAAAAAGGTAAAAAAAACTACCTCCGGTCACCAAAGGACCACTTTCCTCCCCAAACACCGGGCGTACATGCAGTCCCTTGTAGCTGTAGGTCTTCGTATGTGGGACGAACCCAAAGAAGCATTGCCACCCGCTTAAAAGAGCACATTAGTGCTGTAAGTAAAAATCAGAGGGAAAAGTCGGCAATTCGCGAGCATATCTTGGACAATCCAGATAAACACCACTGGATTCATTTTGACCAAGCCAAGGTTTTAGTTCAAGAAACCCACTACATCCCACGTTTGGTACGCGAGGCGATTGAAATTAAGTGCCACCAAAATTTCAATCGGGAAGACAGTTTTAAGCTTCCTCTTCATGGGACCCGCTCATTAACACCTCACGGGCATCCCAAATCAAACTTCCCTGAACCGTCTACATACCGCTACAACCTGCGTGCCAATCTAATGCATAACATTTCAACAGCAGTTTCCCGGTGACCACGCTCAACGTAATTTGTTGCGAAACGTTCGGGGTGAGTACAAAATCGCACTCTAATTTTAAATAACGTGGCTAATCCGAAAATTAATTATTTACGTCTAAAAACAACCGTGAAAACCTCAAAAATTATTAAATACAAAAGTTATCTGTATTTGTTTTTTAGGATCGTCTTGATTTTTTTTTTTATTGGATTCCGTATTAAACATTAGCCTGAAAGTATGTGACAAATTTTATACTGCATCAAAATTGCTCATCAAAAATCCCTCCCAAACAAGTCACCCTTGCCCTAAGGATTATTGATGTTTTTTCAACGTTTTTGCCAAGTTTTATAACAATAATATCTTTCTTTATTGCTCTGATGTTTCACCTGAAATAAACATAATTTGTCAAACTGGATCCGCATCTGGATCCGAAACTATCCGGAAAGTCCAAGATTTGGAACCGGATTATCCGGATATTTCGGATCGTGGATCCGGATCTGATTCGCATTTTCGGATCCGATTCGGATATCCGGATAGTTGGAGGATCTGGTTCCGATTTGAAGCTCTACAACAAATGTGACGCTGCGATTGTCAAGATTTTTTATATGAAAACTGAGCCCGAAGGAAAATGGAAATTTAAAAAAATTGCAGTTTGACAGTTCAACTACAAAGAGTACGTATCGCAAACAAATACCAAAAGTGCTTATGATACTTCATCCAAAGTCAAAAGTGCTTTAGTAAAGATCATTGTGGGCGTCCTAAAAAAAGGGAATCCCGATGAAATATCAGTTAAGAATCTTGAAAAAAATTTTGTTGGCAAATGCGCAAATTATGCATCCACGACCACGGTGTCTAATATTTTGGATACCGCATAATGATGGTGACAGTTTTTAAATACCTATATGTTACAGTAGTTATTTATTTAAAAATTAAGTTAACTCCTTTTACATAAGAAATGTTTTGATTTTCGTATTTTTATATTTTAGTTTTCGATAAACTGCGTCTAATTTCTCTTGAACAATCATAGATATTGTCGGCGTGGAAAGTTTGGTTTCCAGAGCCAAGTATAAACATCCGCCAACGAAGTTGTGCCACCAATTTTCTCTTGATTTGCAAGTCACCAGCTAAAGACATAGGGGCGTATTCATAGTCATATTTAAACTGTGACTAAGTTAAACCTAGGTTTAGTTGAATTTTCGGACGTTGATTCTATTTTTTTAAGTTTATCATTTCAAAATATTTGAAGCTATTTGTGTAGTATAACAAATGAATAATCTTATAAAAATATAAAACCAACAATTTGTAACCAAAATCGGTCTGTATTCATTGAGCCAAAATTGTCTTAAACTGTAGTGTTAGACTAAAGACAAACAAAATAATCCAAATGCTTGAGTTCTTAAATGCTAACTTGACTGAAATAATTGTAAAAGGAAAGCAACATGTATCTCTTCTGCATTTAAAAAAAAATTAATTTTATTTTATAGAGAAAAATACCTACCTGAATTGTTGTTTTTTTTTTTTTTTTAAGTAATAATTATAGTAGGTAGACATCCTTCCAGTTAAATTCATGCTTCCATGTTGTATTTGTAACCTACTTATTCTAAGATTTATTTCTTGAATTTTTGACCCCCATGTTGATATACCAACATGTAAAATTAAAGTAGAACATTGTGACCTGCGAAAAAATGCAAAAATTGTAGGTTTTGTTTTTCGTTTGTGCATGACAACAATTATTATTATTAAACAATACCACATGTCGGTCGACCAAAACTATCGCACTTATCCCTACAAATACCTACATACACAAATAAGTGTAATTCCAAGAATGTAATTGCTCCTTAATCATAATCTTGCGGTTTCTCATCCTGCAGGCGCTACCAGAAAAAGAACTTTAATTCTCCAATACATACCTATCACCTCAGTGAGATGTCCAAGTTGTCAATCAGCGATCAGAAAAAAAAAAACAAAAACCAATGGATGGACGGTTGGATTGGAATGGAAACCACTTGCACGCAGTTCAGCGATTTTTTGCTCAGATCGTGGTGGTGAAGAATTTCAAACAGGGATGCGTGCCGTTTTTTTTTATTGACCGTCTTTTCCAGCAAAAGTCACAACACAGTGCCTTTAATCACCGTTCAAGGATCGATCTGCCGGTGACGGTTGGCTGTTGTATTGAAATGAGCTCCGCTTCAGCAGCTACGAGTAAGAGAACTCAAGGAGGACAGACAAAGCGAAAGGATGGCAATTAGTTGAACGTAATTTTTCGCATGCACGTCACTATTACCTGTCGAACCGTGAAAAATATTGGGGACTTGGTCCGCCGGCGAACAGATGTAGGACATGTCAAAATTAAAAATTTCCAGAATCCGGCTATTATCTCCACGACATTATAAATGTTAATTGGCTTAAGAAGTGTATGGAATGTTAAAGGGACGCTTTTGTGTTGTGTGTGCCACACGCTCACGCTATGCTTCTTGGTGTCGGAAAATTGATATGGTTAACATATTTCGCGATTTTGAAGTAAATACACTTTTATTACCTATAGGTATTGTAAGATGTAAGGGATAAAGTATACATATGTAGGTACTCAACATTGATATTTTTTATGTGTGCAAAAAATTCTTTAAAGAACCCGGGTAGTTTCACAACTTTCACTTAATAAAATGTTTTGACACATGTTTGTGAGTTCCCCAATTGAACGCACAACAAAACCTCTAAAAACTGGATTGTGCAAATGTGAATGGACCTATAATATGTAGTAAGGGTATTCATGCAACGAGATAATTTTCCGATTTGCAGAAAATTCTAACTTTCCGCAAGATGTTTATATGAACACCCTATTAAAAATACTTGCTTAAACGTGGGAAATCACCAAATTAAACGTCACATTTGACTTATCGCAGTGTATCAGATTAATTTCTTCGCTTTCCGTTTGAAATTTGTGAGATAAAATTCTATGTTTTGCAAAATATTTTACCCATACAAATTTTGACAGTTAATTTTTACCGATATAAATCCTATGGTTTATATAAGCTTTCTTTGGGTTTTCCGCGTTTGCATATGAATACCCTTAGTATATTCGTCCATGGGGTTGTGGCTTGTGGGACGTGTTCGGTTGGTGGAACGCAACCAACTTCGCTCCGTGAGCGATCTGTTCGTGTTCATTAAAGTGCCATTCATATGAAGCCGCGACCTGCGTCTGCGAACTGCGAATAGTCGCAGAATTTGACATTGCATTCATATGAGTGGTCGCAGAGAGCTGCGAACTGTCATACAAAAAAAAGTGAAGTTTCAAATAATAACAAAAAAAAAAATTATTGTTTGTGTTTAGAAAGCAAAATGAGAGCTTGAGAACATTAAAAAAAAAGCCCTTTTTATTCAGTTTTTTTTTGTTATAATAAGCTAGGAAAGAAAGATCATTTACTACTGCACCCACTTAATATGGATCGAAAAAGATATATCACTGAGGTGCCTCAAAGTTGCAATACCCGACAAAAGAATACAATCAGATTGGAAGAAATCCAACGACTTCTTACAGCTTTGGCATTTTCCTAGCTGTTTGGCGGCTGTGGACGGGAAGCATGTTTTGACTTTTGCACCTAAAAATACTGGAAGTTGGTATTTCAACTACAAGAAAACATTTTCACGGTTTTCGCTAGTTCGCCGATCGGAAAGGCATGGCTAAACAATCCTGCCCTTCTAAATGTTCCAGAAGATGCACCACTTCCTGGAACTAGGGCAAAGTTCCTCTTGTTTGAATCGGTCATGAAGGGTTTGCTTTAAAGCAAACAATTCTTCGACCATATCCAGGCCAAAAATTGTCCTTTTAAGAAAGACTTTTCAATTAATTACAGGTATTATTTTCTGAATATTCCTTCAAATATTGAACTTAAAACTATTTGTGTATACTTTATTAGATTATCAAGGGCAAGAAGGGTTGTAGAGAATGCCTTTGGTATAATGTCTCACATCTGGAGGATACTATTGAAACGTATTGAGGTACAAACACATTCGGAAAAAAATATAATTCTTGCCTGTTGCATTTTGCATAATCTTTTGCGAATCGAGATATCGGAAAATGCAAGACGATATGACAAAATAAATGAAGAATCCGAAAACGCTGTTCAAAATAATGAACGTATATCAACTGCGACTTCGAGTGGATATGATGTGAAAAGTCAATTTGCAAATTGGTGTATTTGCGTAGGAGACTTGGAATTCCAGTATAGAATGATATGATTTTTAATCAAATGAGTTTTAATAAAATCAATTCATTAAATTCTTTTTATTATTAAAAAAACGCAATTCATTATGTCAAAAAAAACTTAAAGAAGCAATTCAAATAATATGTACATTAAAAAAAAAAACAAGATTACATAATAAATAAAAAAAGGACTTAAAATTAGTGCATTAAATAATAAGTTCATTATTAATTTTAGGTAGGAACTTTGTTTATATAGGTATGCTTTTTTATCAAACTATGAATGATTTGCTAATGGAATCACAGCAGACATTGTTTTTGTTTTATTCCTCCTCGAACTCGACTTAATGGAAGACCTGTAAAGTTCGCATTTCGAGCCTTGATTGCTTTTTACGTTTCCAATCACTTAGACGCGATGCAAGAGCGGAGACAAATTTCTTAAGTTGTGATGAATTTGGAGGCGGCTGCAAATTAGAAAGTGCTTCGTTAAATTTGTCGCACTCTGATTCTTCAGTCTTCCTTTTTTTTGAGCTCCTACTCTTAGTTGGGGAATCATGAATTTCTTCAATCAATGAAGAGAATATGTCACTATCGTCTGCTGCAGTATCTAGGAACTCATTTTCTTTGTCCTCGTTATTTTTTCAATGCTCGAAGTTTCCAGTTGTCCTAGATACAGATTTTTTAATTTTTAATTAATTTAATTAAATTGTATATAAAACATACCTACAATATAGTTTTTGTATTTTTTCTTACTTTGGTACTCAAAACTGCATGCAGAATAGGGTAATAACACCACTGGATCTGGTTCGATGCAGCAGAATCACTTGGTACATTCTTCTCCTTCTTAAAGTTCTTAGAAAATGTGGCCTTTAGATTCTTCCAGCGATCCATGTATTTTTTAACTGCAATATCAATGAAACATCCGTATTCAAATTATTGGCAATTTTTTGCCAATCTTGTTCTTTTTGGTTCCTGTTAGCATATGATTTTCAAGCCTTGCAGTATGTGGACGGATGGGCTTCAACTTCATTTATTAACTTTTCATCAAATTTCTGGAGAATTACATAAATTGTTCATTAAAAAAATATATATAATTATTTGCAAATAATTTTACATTTTTTTCTGCGGAGTCATTCATTTTTGTTTTATCAACCAAAAAACACGAAACAAACCACACAAATAAAAGTGACATTTTATTTTTGAGGTTATATTTGAGCGAATTGTTTGTTCGCAGCTTTGTGGAATGCGTCTTGTATTTGTGGACGTGAATTTTCATTTCACAGTTCGCAGTTGTTGGTCGCGTAGAAAATATTAAAAAGTATTTTGTTTGTTATTTTAAGTAATTAAACGCAATGTTTTCTATTTAAACCTTTAAATATTATCATTTATTCCTTTTATTAAACAACAAGAATAAGTTGATATTTGCTTCAGAAATAGCTTTAAAAGAATTATTCGCAGACGCAGTTCGCAGCTCATATGAATGGCACTTTGGTGTCAGTTATAGCGATCAGGAAAATGCATCAGAAAAAGTTGAAACAGTATGAAATTGAATATTTTTTCCTGATGGTCGTTTATTGCGTAAATTGCGAAACAGGACAAAATATGTCAGCCTACCACCCAATGTGGCAAAAGCTTAAGTCACTTCTTAGCTTAACTTTTGACATTAATTTACAAGCTAGTCGAATTAAAAAAAAAAAATTAAGCAAGTTACTGATTTATGAATTAAAAAACATTTAATTCATAAGCTTTTTAGTGACTTATGAATTGAAACAATTTTAAGTCATATAAGTTAGATGGTGACTTACGAATTAAAGAAAATGAATTCAGAAGCTATTTGGTGATTTATGATTTAAAAAAAAGGTATTCAGAAGCTAGCTAGTGACTTATGATATGAATTAAAAAAATTAATTTACAAGCTACATTTGCTGATTTATGAATTAAAATCATTTTAATTCGTAAGCTAGTTGTTGACTTATGAATTAAAAAAATTAATTCTTAAGCTATAGTTGATGACTCATGAATTAAAAATTTGAATTCATAAGCGAATGGGTAAATTATCAGTAAGAAAATATTCAATTGATAGTGAGTTTATGAGTTGGAAAATTAAAAGCTAGCATGTCAATTTTGCAATTTATAAGCAAGGTTTGAGAGCTGAAAACAGATTTAAAAGCTAATACTTATAGTCTATGAGGAAGAGACCAATTTTGGGCGGCGAAAGTGAACCAAAAAAATTTATATGAGTCGAAAGGTGTGAAGGCTAATAAATGGTGTGAAGGTTAATAAAAGAAATGCAAGTATTGCAGTCCCTGGTGGCGCCTTTTAGGTGGGAGGGTCAATTTTCTAAATAATTGACTTAAACAGAAAATAAATTTAAAAAAAAAACGGTAATATATACAATGCCCTGTTATATTTTTGTGAAAGGCCAGAAGTTCCTTCTTTCATTTTCTTTTTAAATAAAGTTCTTTCAATACATAGTTTTTGAAATAAAATAAAAAGAAAATAAATATAATAAATAAGATTTTTAATTATTTATTATTTAAATAAAAGAAAATTAGAATTAAACAATCTGTTAAAAAATATATAAATTAAAAACCAGTACATGTAAAAATGTGATCACAAAAAAAATTATTTTAACGCAAAAAAAAAAATATAGATATAAAAAAAAAACAAAAAAAAAAAAAAAAAAACGTAAACATAAAATTAATTTATTTATATTTTTTCTGGGAATTTGCCTTACAAATAACTCGCATTTCAAAATTATTTTGTTCATCTACTTATTGTCCCTGGGCAAATCGAGCATAGTTACATAGGAAAAAACCTTTCATAGGGGCAGAAAACGGTAAGGCTGTGATGTACTTTAAAAATAACGATCGTAAAATTCTTCATATCTTCTAAATTAGAGCTTTTGTGCTCTAAAAACTTCATAAGCTCGGTTTCCTCAAATTCTTGTGGCATAAGCGAGGTTATAAGGCTGTCTTGCTCACATCACCGAAATCAAAAAATTCGTCGGGTTCTTGATTAGTTTCTAGAGTTTTCGGCTTAGATCTATTTGTTAGGCTTTGTATAAGGGTCTTTACTTTTAATTGTTTTTCGGCGCCCAGCTGATTTATCCATCACAGTATTTTGAAGCGGGGTGAGTAATTACAACTATCGCTGCAAATCCAGTCGTATAGATTATTTCAAAATAGTAGTGGAAACGTGACAATAGTGATATTTTTAATTTTTCAATGATGGGAGCACAAAACTGCAACTCCCATTTCCGCCTTATTCACAACAAAGTTGGCAAAACATAGCAATAGTGCCAATTTCCTTCCCGTTGCAAAATATCTATCGCCTTAGCTAGGGGGTTTGACCAACTCAAATAATCGGCTATATAGTCAAAATCGCTAATAAGCTAAAAAAAACTAATAAGCTTACAGTGTAGCAGTTTTTCTTTCAGCAGGAATACCTGTTCCAAGCAATCAAATAGACTATTCCAGCGCGTAACTACAGGTTTTTTTTGAACAACACCCCAAAAATAGTTGTAATGTCGTATTTTCGGCGAGCTCAAACACTTCCACAAGGTCTCGTATTTCTTCATTACACCGAAGTGTATGGATTTTTAAGTTTGATTTCATTTATGGCCTTGTGTGCATCGCTACTTGCGATTAAATTAAGAGTGTGATTGGCACATCGCAAATGATAAGGTAGGTGTAAGTCAACGGATTCATTTTCAACAAGCACATCGTTTTCTTCATTTTCGACGTTGTCATCATCAGTAATGTGCTCATTGTCATGGACAAGTTCCTCATCCTCATCAGTTTGAAATGGAAATAATATCATCATCATCATCTGGAATCATATTTTCTTTTTAAATTTATATTCCTTTTGAAATTTTAATCCTTCTCATTGAACAATAAGAGCCGATTTTTCAATCATCAGCTAAGCTATCAGAGGAATAAATACTATAGCAACATTGCTTTATCTTAAGAATAAGTACTATTTGAGGTTTAACTGAATATCTAAAAATTGGCTCTAAGAATGAAAATAAAAGAATCAAAACTATTTATTACAAACTCTCGAAAAGCCTTGATAAAATTGGAACCATTATCTGTTATTGTAGCTTTATTTTTTCATTATTCAATCCAAAAGATGTATGAATTTCATTAATTTTACTAGCAACGTTAATGTAATGATGAGTTCCATAAAAGCGCTTGCAGGCTAGAGCAGCGGGCTTTCTACTTAAGTCTTCTTCACTAAGCTGAAAATTATCATTTTTAATATCTGAATATATACAGGGTGTCTCACAGCCACCGGGCCAGAAACCATGAGTTTCTGACCCTCTACTGCATACAAAGCCAAATATTTCTTTTCAAGTTTACATAAACTTTTTTTCACTCCAAAATGTTCTTTTTGTTGTTTTAAAAAAAGATACCTATTAAGTTTTTCAACCTAAAACGACCTTAGGAACTTTGGCTTTTATCTGGCCTGGTGTTATGGACGTTAATGTAATCGTTAATGCATCTTTTATTTATCATGTAACTTTGGAACGACGTGACCAATTGAAATCATATTTATACAATATGTTAAGTGTTGTTAGATTATAGTTTATAATTACGAACGGATCCGGTAGGTGGCGATGTTGTCAAGTTATTTACAAAAAATCTCTATTTTGTAAGCAAAATCGCTCATATTCAAATGTAACGTTGGTTTGGCGATACAAACTTTTGCCCATACAATAAAAGGTAGTACTAATCGAGACATTTAAAATGATATAGGTCACAATGCGTTTCACCGATAGGCCGAAACGCCCATCCTAAAAAACTCGACCTCAACGCCACCTATCGGGTCCATATTTTGTGATTTTATTTTCTTGCAATAAAACAATGTTACATTGAATATGAGCGATTTTGCTTAATAAATAGAGAATTTTTGTCAACAACTTGACAACAGCGCCACCTACCGGATCCGTTCATAATTAGAAACTTTTATCTAACAACATTAAAAATATTGTGTGAATATGACTTCAATTGGTCACCTGCGTCGTTCCGAAGTTATACGATAAAATAAAAGATGCATTTACGCTAACATAAACGACTATAACACTTTCCCTGCACAAGATACAAACTTTTACTCATACAAAAAATTATAGCACTCATCGAGACCTTTAAAATGATATAGGTCACAATGTGTTACATCCATAGGACGCAGTCCATACAAAAGTGCCCATTGTCCTTTAAAGTAACTTCTCTTACTTTTAAAGGTAACGGTTTGAACACTTTTCTCTTTAACTTTGGCAAAGTTATTTCTTTTAATTTAAAAGCTTAAGGTTGTAAAACAGACACGTTTCCTTTAAACTAAACCATTTTTTTTATCTTGAACACGAAACACTTAAGATTTGCACCTTTTTCTCAGTGTAGTAAAATAAATTCAAATCCTGTTATACCCATCATCTACAGAGTTAATATTGCATGTAGTACGCGTCACTTCTAATCTGATCTCTTCAATATTTGTTCGATCTTAGAAGCTTTTAAAATGTTCGTTTCACTGTTCAAAGATTTGGACAACATTCATTTTTTTATTGATAGTAGGTAAATTTCACGATCGAATTCAGAGATGACAAGTCTGGTACTAGGTATAAAGACAAATTTTATTTATATTTGAAACATATAAATTACAAAAAAACTCTCATCAGAATTTCAAATATACACGAAAAACTTTTTGGTCCGCAATTCTGTCAGTGGAATGAGTGAAATTGGAGCTCTAATCATTGCAATAGTTTGTTCGATTTCGTAAGAAATTATCTGCAACCAGCAGACACGAAAAATGAATTTGCATCAGGAAAATAAATAAATGCATTTTTAACAAAAAGTAATGGTTCCTTTGAAATTTTTTTTCGCACAAAAAATTCTTTGAGTTATAAATCATCGATTAGTGTACCATTTGTGTTCGAAACTCACCCTTTCGCCTTTCTTGTCTAACTGTGTCTTTCAATGGCAAGTGAAAACCTAGTATTAAGCCAGAATAGAAAATAGATCTGTTCGGGCGTTGGAGCTCAAGCTTACGATATTAACGATCTGAAGCGACACAACGCCTGAGGTAACATTCATTGTTTCTATTCAATGTTTCAAAGTCGGAGTGACCTAACGCGTGATTGTGATTTAGCTAGTAGCCAATGATATTAAAAGCGGTTGGGGCAAAAATATCAAATGTTAATATCTCGAATGGCTCTTTCAAATGCACAAAATCCCGAATTCCAAGATCTCGAATGCGATGCTCCTGTTATACCTAATTAAAGGCTCTCCCAACCCGACGTGAAACATTTTATTTTTCCCCTGGACCCTTCAAATGGCATTGTTTGTATCGTTGTGAATGATTCGCTCAGATTTGGCGTTCATTTGACTGAACCTTTAAAGTTTTTAGGTAATATGATTTCTGATTAATGAAAAAATATATAATGACACCACACGCCAGTATTCGCTTTAAAAAATTAATACAGTAAAACCCAGATAAGTGCCCCACCACAATTGCTCCGTTTTGCTCCGAGGTTTGGCAGTTATAAAACAGCTTAAGTACATATATACTCTTTAAATATATTTCTTCAGAAATGCATTACCTTCACCTACAAACTTTCCGCTTTCGCAATTTCCTTGGAAATGGATACCAATACTAACCAACACTATCTATGCACTATATCATGGTAACTTTGCTGCCGTTTGAGATGGCACATGGCAAGGGCTTGTCTATGTCTAATTTCTTCTTTAACAACAAAGTAAATAGGTGTCAGTCTAGGCAGGGAAGGGATGCAACTTGAGTGGTCTGATGCCTTTTGTTTTTTTATTTAAAAGACCCCCACGTCAATCTACACTTTTTTATTATTTATTTGGATTATAAATATTTATGTTAGGTTGTAAGCATATGACTGTTAAAATTATTCCTAAAACTTTTATTTAATATTTTGTTATCATTGCCAGGACGATGTAGGTATGGTGCTTCATCAAACAGTACCAAATTAAGACATATTATTGCATTGCAGTTGAACTAGTTGTGTTATTGGATACCTTGTACCTACATATAGCTATGACTATTATATTTGTATGTATATGAACTAGTACATTACTTTTATTACTCAGTTTCTCTTTTTTAAAACAGTTACACTGTTAATTTAATTAATGCGAATTCCCAAAATATCAGAAAGTACCTCAACCCCCATTCCATACCTACAACAAATCCACTAATATGGAAAACCCAACTTAAAGAGACAAACAGAAACAGCCAATATACATTGGACCCAAAATCAGCAGCAGTCATAGGTTAAAGTTAAAGGCATCGTATGCCTTTGCTGAAGCCTAAAGTTTGAGAAGAAATAATCCAAATTCAACCTCGCAATCCGCGTAATTGGTATTAAAATGCATCAGCGCAACGGCAGCGACACTCACCGTCACTGCCATCATCCAGCTTTAGCCTGAGCGAGCCCATTATTATTAAGCCAAAGAGTAATTAAGCACCATTTAGTTGCCAATGCTCACGACAACTTTAACCGCAGACAGCCAGGCTGCTGGCTTGGCTGAAACTGGCCGCCACCACCGTCATATGATCATAGTCGTGGCAAACAGTTTGCGCTGTGCGAGCACAGTAAACCACATCTGGGAATCTAATTAAAATTTTTGTGTCTCCGATTCACGAAAAAAAAAAAAACAAATTGTTAAAAAATAAAATCATGAGAAATAACTTATTCCGGCTTTTTAGTAGGCAGGTAGGTAACAGAAGTATTGCCAAATGTGTTTTTTGGATAAAAAAAAAAAATATAACTGGATTGTGACATATGAAATTTAAGTTGGCGGGTTGTGGATCACAGAAACTGTGGGCGCTTTATGTCATTAGCTGACATAAGATCCTGAAGTATTTTTTTCACTACCATGATGATGGGAATAGGTTCACACATGAAGAAACTATTTTATGAGAAAAAACTTCCTTACCAGGGACAGGGAGTCACTTTTATTTAGTGAAACTAATAAATAGGAAATAACTTAAATTTTTTAGATTTTGCTACTGATCTTGTCGCCGAGCCGTCACAAACCGTGTGAGGTGTTTGTCACCGACGAATAGAAATAAAGAAAAATAAAGAAAAATTCGTTTGATAGAAAAACAATTACTTAACAAAAAATATTTGAAAAAATCCAACTTAAATTGTTAATATTTTGTTGTATATCCTTTATTTTGTTTAACGGCTGCACACGCACATCGGCATTGCATGAAGTCGACAAGTCGATGACATTGCTCAACAGGTGTTGCTTTCCATGATTTTTCAACCACGGCCCAGAGATCGCTGATGTTTTTCGGTTAAGCCTCCCAAAACATCCCTTTGATATCTGCCCACATGTTCACTTTACGATTTGGATCGGGAGACTGAGCAGGCCACTCCATAAGGCCAATGTTGTTGTAGCGGAATCATTGCTTTGCTTTTTTACTCATGTGCTCCTGTTGAAGGACCCATGTCGTCTTTCGCGTGTGGTAGACCAATAACTGACCAATTACTGAAACTAGCTGACCTTTTATCACGAGTCAGTGGTCTTTCGAATGGTACACTTTTTTTGCGACTATCCCATACATGAGGTGCTAAAGGTTAGGAGCCGATAACTTGACTTGAATCGTTGTCATAATTATTAAATGAGGACAAAATGCTATTCGATGAACAATAATCGGAACCACCCTCTTTTGAATAATTACTTCAACAAAAAGAAACAGTTTTTAAGAACTTAAACTGAAATTATCCTATTTCAATTATTATTGTACCATTTTCATTTCCAGCATTTTGAGGACTGGGCTCATCCATTGCAGTTCTTCAACTGTAACTTCTTGTTTAAATGAGACTGGTTCTGTCATTACTTCGAAAAAATCTTTTCATAGTTTAGAAAAATTTAAAATTTGTATGCTATACTCTTGTAAGATTTTTTTTTTATTATATGTATAAAATATTTGTTTAAATTCGTTATACCTACAGAAATAAGTACATATTAAGTTTAAGTAAAAATAATACACAGCTGTATCACCCCGTCGTTTTAAGACGAGACTCAGCATTTCAGCATCTACTGGCCTCTTGACATGTAAGAAATCTTTTAAAAAAGGAAAACAAATATAACCGTTAAACTCTTCTTCAAGCATTGACAACACTATCCTAAGTCACTACAAATATAATACAAAAAGGAACACATTATTTATTTTGTTTGTGCAGAACTAACCTATGTCCGTATTATGGGTTTAGTCTATTCGTTTTTAAAAGCTCTAAAAACCTACGTCCACTTGGACATAGATTAGTTCTGCACAAATAAAATAACGACTGAGGACATATAGTCTAAGAAAGATAGGATCGGACCAAGAACAAATTAATTCATGAAATTTTATTGCTGGTATAGGCGCAGAATAGTATCCTTAACAACATATCCAAAATCCGCGCATTGGTGTTTTGTATATAGACGCATTTAAAGAGATGGAGAGGGGGAGAAGGCAGGAGTTTATCAAGCTGAACAAATTTGTTATAATACAATCCAATCATATGATACATGTTTTTAGGGTGCTTTTCAACCTTAATTCTAAAGAGACCAAAACTGAAAAGATACATGTATCCTGTGGAAAGTTAATGTTATTTTTATGGAATGATCACTTTTTTTTTTAAAGTACAACAAGTAATATATTACCCAAAACCATTTTAGATTAATGGGA
Source organism: Melangyna quadrimaculata (assembly GCA_949320155.1). Taxonomy (NCBI): domain Eukaryota; kingdom Metazoa; phylum Arthropoda; class Insecta; order Diptera; family Syrphidae; genus Melangyna; species Melangyna quadrimaculata. The sequence continues at coordinate 399,719,336 of OX439483.1, forward strand.
TTTTAATGAAATTTGGGTTAAATGTTTCATTTGGCATGTTTACCACGAATCAAAAGAGTCCCCGAAAATATCATCAAGTGCATATTTTTCTTAGAGTTTGGGAATGTCAAGTTCCTTGAAATTATTTGCTGCTTCTTCATTAACAGAAATAGATTCACCGTGTAGCCTCTTAAAACGAATGTTTTCGTTTCTTTTCAAACGATGAGGCCAAGCTAAAACTGCTTCAAAATCAAGGATATCCGATTCGTTTGCAAATTGTTAAGCCTTTTGAAGCAATGTGGGTCCTGTTAGTTTGGCATTTTTTTTCGGACAGTTGTTCAATTTTTTTTTTGATGTCCAAATTTTTACAAGTTATTTGTTTGTTTTCAATTTCATTTGTTCTTTTCAAATATCTTATCAGCAATCCTGATAAACACCTATATATCTGTTATCATATCAGCTTAAACCCGCAGCACGGTGAGGGGAGACCTGCCAGCATGCCCAATCAATAATGCTTACACGACTTTGAGAGATAGTAGGTAGGAAAAGATAGGAATTTACCATTCTGTGTTTTGTTGTTTTCTAATATTCATTTTCTGTTATTGATGAAGAATTGCATTGTGATGATTGTTATTGTAATAAGAATGCACAAAAACTGGCACTGATTTAATATTGTACGACACGAGATGGTTTTTTTTATATTACATTTACGAGATGGTTATGATGATGTGGATTTGTGGGCAGGTACATTTATTTATTTATAGATATATTGCACAGGAAATTTTGAAATTATAGTTTAGTTAACTTATTTCATTTTATTATTTTTGTAAGATTTAGGATTTAGATGTAAGAATAATAAACGGAAAATAAACAAACAAAAAAAAGCGATGCACATTCGCGTTAACGGGGACGAACCTCCCACAAGACGTGTGCTGCCGGTGAGATGTAGCTCGGAAAGTCTTATGTATGCCTTTGAAGAACTGTAATGCTCAGAGAACGCTTAAATATTTTATATATTTTTGAAAGTCACTACAGACAACTCCTTTACGGCTTGTTTAAGAAAGTAATCGCGCATCATGAAAATGTCTTAGTTTGAGTTCCTCAAAAGTGAAGTCATGCAAGACATTTGTTTAATGTATATAAAACTCCAACAAGTTAAAAAAAAAGTTGTTCTCATATTTTTTTCCTAATAGCCTCAATTCGTTTTTAAAAGTAAACTCTAGTATCCTTCGTTTTCATTGACCACTTCACCAAAATTAAAACAAAAAAAACGAGATTCATTTTTGAAATCGGTGTATAACGAGACTGATGACGGTAATCAAACATTTTGCACGAGTGGGACTTGTACTTTATTGACTTACGTAAGAGAACATTATAGCTTTTGCATTTTGTTAATAGCTTGCTTACAGAAATCAAAAATGAAAGCTAAGAAAAAAGAGGAATTTTGTTTTTTTTTTTTAACATTTATTGCCTCCCCTAATTATATCTTTTGTATTTTGTTAATAAGAAAACAAACTTAGGTATATCGGAAAATGAAATATTATACATACCTAATTGTCCTCTTAGGTGAGACTTTGATAGAATTAAGCAACTTAATTACACTACTGCATCGCACATATCTACTTGCTTAAAAAAACTATATAAGAACTTTTTTCAAACATATGGTACGATAAAAAAGGTCATGCATACCTTATGTTAATGTGAGTTTAAAATATAATACTTAACTTATGGTATATAATTTTCAAATACTTAAAGAATTTCATGATTGATACTTTAAATTCAATCTTCTAAAACCCTGTTATGGGTACCAATGTTTAATGAAAATTTAGTTTGATTTTTTTGTGCTGTTTAATGTTTAATGTCCAGTTTAAGTATCAACAGGCCAATCGGCCTGGTGTGTTGCGTGGTGGCCTACTAATAGAGAGGAGCTGAGTTCGATCCCTTGATTCTGAAATTTGATGTGAGTAAAAGTTGAATTTTGTCAAATAAAATAAATTTCTATACATTTCAGAATAAATAGAAAAGCGGTTCTAACACCCTAAAGTCATGGGAAAATGGAAGGAAAAATAAAAACAATAATAATAATAAAATTTAAAGCAACAATTTTTTTGTAAATAACACACTGCTTTACTAGGCCATTGTAAGGCCTTACAATGTGAGTCATTTCATTTATGCGACCTGAAAGTGAATTTCTTATAAAAGTCAGACAACTTGTTTAGTGGAGCAATAACACTGTTTTGCTTTGTTTATTTTATCAATAAGACTTTCCATGGAAAACTATTTAATTATATAGAACTTCTGGTCAAAGGTCTTAAAGGAAATGAAATAGCTTGTATAATGTGCGCCAAACTTAGTTGCATAATTGTTATTAGTTACTATACAAACTAGAAAATAGCTTGCGTAGACACTTAAACAAGTTAAATTGTTAGTTGGGCTCTTTTCTTTAAAGATGAGCCCATCGTATTGGATAACTTCTATCGCACTTTTTTTTCGTTTTGTTGGCATTTTTGTTCGAAGAAGCAGAATAAAAGCAGAACGTATGCCTATTAAAACAAGTTAATATCTTAAAGTGTATAATAAGGTGTTACCTTTACGCCTTACTCTCATTTTCCGGGTATTGACACGTAAGATGCGGTTCCAGTTATCGAACTTGCGGAATCTTCTTCAATTCCCTGCACAGGTGACTCCTTGCTTATAATATCAATAATAATATTTCCAAGTTCACTCAACTTGTACTTTGATCCCCCAGCAGATCCCGTCTTTTTGGCATTGTCCAGTTTAACCTGTTATTAAAGAAATATGAAAATAATTAAATTAAATATAGTAATAAATTACTTCTTAGGCACTGTATGAGTTCATTTAGATTTTTTTTTATATAAAAATAATTGTATTTTAAATTTTGAGTAAGAATTTTCTAAATTTTTTTGTTTTATACCTATCATGCTCCCTGTCGTAATAAAAATTTGACCCTATCTATTTACATATTTATTAGAAATATGGAGGATCTTCATTTGAAGAGGATATTTCGTTCTTTTTAATAGGTATATGTACTTGGTTTAAGGAGGATATAATGTTTTATAAGGGCATCTGGTTTTTTATATTTTTGTTTAATTGAACTTTTGCTGCTTCTAAGGAAACAAACGAAAGCAGGAACGTACGGTCACTCACGAAAGTCTGTATAAAGCTATGAAAAATGGTATATCAATGCTTATATACAAAATTTATATTAAATGATCTAGCTAAATAACAAGAAAGTGACATATTTTGTTTTTCAATTACTATCTAAAAAATAAATATTTATATCTCATTTAAAACAACAAACAATGCATTTTAACTATGAACCCAAATTAAGCACTTTTAAATTTTATATGTAGACTTTCGTGACTGACTGTATGTATGTACCAAAAATAAATAAGTTCATATAATTTATTCGCCTAAACACATCATTACCTCTATAAATAACACAAGCAAAATAAAGAAAAACACTTTAATCCAATTCAAAGATTAATTATGGCAACACCCCAAAGAGGAAGCAAAGCGCCTGCTGCATTGCTTACTGCATATAGGTACGTGTATTTCTTCTGCATCACCGCTAAAAACCCTTCATTAAATCCTTTAACGATACTCAGTCGAGTTTGCATTTCATTTCATTTTTTTTTTAATCGTTTTCTTAATTCCTTTACTCTTCTTGCCCCTTCGACCCGGACAAGACGCGGAATGCAGAATTTGATTAAGTGTCCCAAAAAAGGATTGTCTCCCTTCTGTCTGAGTAACAATGCCAAGACTTTGGCAACAGCGAGCGAAAAGGTTAGGTAGTAGGTACTTTTGGGCTCGCACAATCCAATGCATGCAATATCTCAAGGTAAACAATTTAAAAAGAAACAAACACAAAAAAAAGAAAAGCGGAAAAATCAACACAGAAATGGCATCCGTCGCGGAATGCAAACAAACCAATGCCACTGCGGCTAATAATAAAACAATTAATCTTCTTAGCGGTTTACTGTAGGCATGGATATTGTATATATGTAAGGAAGGATACTAAAATGCGCGACTGAAGGTATTCTCTTATTGCATTACATACACCGCTAGGGGGATATCCGGTTGAATCTATAGAAATGCCGCGTCCCTTTTATTTACATTTTCCACCACCAAAATAGAAATGCATTGCGATCCTTGCGATGATCCTTCATTTATTTTTTTTTTCTTTCGGAATTATTATTGTTACACATTCTGACATATCTGTTTCACGATCTTGTTTTTGCTTTTCATCAGTCATTAATCAAAGAGCCTCAGTGAAGTGAAAACTCCAATAATATGTGAGTCCTTTTCATTCTATTCTATTCCTGTGACTGTGATACAATTTTATCCTGCGTAATCCTAAGTAATTATTGAATCATTAATTACAGTGTCTCGGGCTTGGTCTATGTATATTGTACAGATATGGAATATGTGGATGGGCTATCCGATTTCGGATTTTTGATGGTTGCAAAAAAAAAGGAAAATCTAATTGTGTGAGCTACATGTACGTTTGTTTTTTCCTAAAGGTACCTGGACTGGGATATGGGATGGAAAGTTTTGTCATTATTCGTCTTGGGCTTGAGTAAATATTTGTTTTGGTCTCACACACAAGACAAAAAAAAAGAATAAGAAATGATAATGAAGGTAAATTTAAAGACGAACCCAATTGAAAGAGGCACGTTGTTCATGGAGATTTAAGTTTGAGAAGAATAATTCGGAGTAGGTAACAGAAACGAGTTTTTTTTTGAGATATAAAATATTAAACAAATACAACCAACAAGTAAAAGGATTAATTAATTTTCGTTACAGAAAAAAGCGTTACATAGCTCCATATTTTTTTTTTCTTGCCCATTACCTACCTAAGATTCACGAATTTAAAATTAACTGAAAATGTTAACTTTAACTGATGGCAAATTATGTGAGACAAATGTGAAATACTAAGGGATAATGGGAAACACACTGAATTTCAACGAATAACGGTTGAAAATTTTGGATACCATACAAATCTGTATTTATTCAAGCTATAAATTCTAACTAAACGTCTAAATGCACTAATGATTTGGGTATTGTTTTTTTTTAAATTACTGTTTGTTTGTTTGGACTTTGATATTTTATTTAATGCACTACCAATCAAACTCCATTCTTGCCTTACATGTAATGCAAAATATATAACTGAACGGTTTAAATAATTTGTTTCCCAAAGAAGTAACAGAACCTAATTTGAATTTTGAGAGAGAAAAATTTAAGATTTCTTGGCAGCACTTACCGAAGTTTGGGAAACTTGGTGCAAATGTTAAGTTATGAAACAGAACAGGCCTAAATGTCATTTCGATCAGCTGTGTTGTGTTATTGTGAAAATTATTTTCAATTGTTTTGACCGTTCATTAAGAAGTTTTATTTCTGCAAAAAGTGTGCCTACATAACATGCAATAATTATAAATTAATAAAAATATTTGTTTTCGTAAGGGACTGTCACAAAACAGCAAATCAAAATGATTTCCTGTTACATGTAAACACATCCCGAGCTGGCTAAGTCCTATAACGCCCTGTCAAGCTTGAGGCGATCATATCAAAAACATAAATGGGAGGAACTAGTGAGGTCGTTAAATGCAAATGGGCCGCCAAAAAAATCAGTTGCAGAGTGGAAGCGAGTAAGTAACAAACACAAATTTTCAGTGTTAATGTAAATAATATTAAAATTAATATTAAATTAGGTTTGGACACTTCGCAAATATAAAAGAAAAAAAAACCTCAAGGACAACAAAAATTTAATAAAACAAACGGTTGGCGGCCCATTTGATTTAAAGCAGCTGGACGAAACGGACGAAGCTATTGTTGCTGCTTGTGTGATGGAAGCTTCAGTGACAGGCGTTGTAGGAGGCCTAACCTTAGGTTCCACCATTTGTACAAAAGGTATGTTTTTAAGATAGTTAAAGTTTCTTGTATGTTCATTAAAGCATTATCATTTTCTACAGAGCCAGAAAATAGTGAAATGCCGTTGGATGATATTGATAAACTCTTTCATGCACTTACTAACTCACCAAGTCGAGCCACAGATAAAGTTCTGCGAGACACATCTAACAAAAAGTATCCTTCCCCAAGAAAGGGACCAAAGAAAGAAAAAACAAAAAACAGTCGATGATGTTCTACAACAACATTTGCAACTGCAGGAAATTTTTTTCTTAACAATTGGATGCTCAAGATAAGACTAACTCAACTCTGGTCGAGATAAGGGATGCCATTCTTAAGCTCGAGGAAGTGAAAGAAAAAGAGTGCGATCGATCGTTTTCTCTCAAAAAAGAAAAATTGGACATTCAAAGGAAGGAGCTACAGATAGCTAAAATCGCCAACGACCTAAGACGTTTAGATTAGAAATAAACTGAAAGATTTAATTAGATTAGCATGTATATAGAGTGTCCATCTGGGTACGTTACAAAAATAGCACATTTAAAACAAAAAGAGAACAAGGGACAAAATAGAGAACCAAAAAGAGAATATAACAAAATTAAAAAAATGTTTTTAAATACAAAAAATTAATAACTTATACAAAAAATATAGCTAGAGTTGCCTTTATCATCATTAATATCATCTTGATATTTTCTCTTGTACTTTTTCTTATATAACTTTATCGTTTAGAAATTGAACAGAAGTTTTGACACCGTATTTCATACTTATTATAAAATTAACCAAACAATGAACTTTTTTTAAGTCTATTAATTGACATTGAAATACAAATTATTAGAATAAAACAAAAGTTTCATTAAAAATAATAAGAGAACAGAAATAGATCCCTAAAGAAAAAGATAGTGTAAAAAAGATCGGAGTGAAAAAAGAGAACATGTTCTCTTTTTAAGAGATAAGATGGACACCCTACATGTATACCTATTTTTTTTGTTTTTGTTTCCTGTTATGAATATTCATCAAGTTTTGTTTTAGTACAGGTAAAATAGTACACAAAATCGTTCGAAAAATGAAAAAATTCGTCCACTCGTGAAATTTGGTGAAAACGTTACTTTTACCATAAGAATGAAGAATCAGAAGAGTCTATAAAAATATCTCGTGACAAAGGGTGTTTTTTTTTGAAGGGGAAAGGGGGATAGGTTGCGGTGTATGAAAAGGAAAAATTTTATTTAGCACAATATTAACATGTGACACATGACTTATAGGTAGTTTTTAATGCTTAATGTAGTGACACCAAAACCAAAACAATACCACTCTCGTGAAAGAAGTTATGGTCCTTTTTGTGTAGGGAACGTTATATTTCAACGCAACAGGTAAATGGTACAGAAATCCTTTTTAAAATAATGACTCATTGATGAAACTTAGTAAACGTGTTTAATTTGGCATCATGAATATAAAAGGTTCATGCAAATATCTACAGTTAAAGAGTGTTTTCTTTAGGGGGAGGGAGGGAGGGGGTTACCAAAAAACCTTCGATGCAAAATCTTACCTTGGTGGAACTTGGTTAAAATCTTAAAAAGGACATTTTTATGAAGAATTAAAAGAGTCTATACAAATAAAATTCAGGGAAGGGTGATTTTTTGCGCGGCACAGAAAAGAGGCTACCGTTATCGAGCTGAAAAATTTGCTTTGGTAAAATAAATGCATATGACACATGATATAAGGGTAATTTTTAATGGTGAATCCAACAAAACAAAAATGAAAACGGTAGCCTCTTTTCTGTGTCGCTCAAAAAAACACCCTTCCCTACAATTAATTTTTAAAGACTCTTTTGAATGTTGATTCTCATGACATTTCTAAGATTTTATCTAAGTTTCATCAAGGTAGTATTTATTTCAAAGGTGTTAAGTAACAATTCCCCATTTTACACTATGGTTTAAAAAAAACACCCTTTAAAAGTAGATATTTTTATAAACTTTTTTGATTCATGGTTCTAATGACAAATGCAACATTAACACTAAGTTCTACCAATGGGTCATTATTTTAAAAAAGGATTTCGGTGAAATTTACCTGTTGTACTGAAAATATACTGATCATTACATGTTAAAAGGACTCTCACTTTTTTAAGGGGAACTGTATCGTTTTGATTTTTATTTTTGTTGGATTCATCATTAAAAAATACCCTTATATCATGTGTCATATGCATTTATTTTACCAAAGCAAATTTTTCAGCTCGATAACGGTAGCCTCTTTTCTGTGCCGCGCATCAACCTTCCCTGCGTTTTATTTGTATAGACTCTTTTGATTCTTCATAAAAATGTCCTTTTTAAGATTTTAACCAAGTTTCATCAAGGTAAGATTTTGCATCCAAGGTTTTTTGGTAAACCCCTCCCTCCCTCCCCCTCAAAAAACCACCCTTTAACTGTTGATATTTGCATGAACCCTTTATATTCATGATGCCAAATTAAACACGTATACTAAGTTTCATCAATGAGTCATTATTTAAAAAAGGATTTCTGTACCACTTACAAGTTGCGTTGAAAATATAATGTTCCCTACACAAAAAGGACCATAACTTCTTTCACGAGAGTGGTATTGTTTTGGTTTTGGTGTCACTAGATTCAGCATTAAAAATTACCTCTAAGTCATGTGTCACATGATAATATTGTGCTAAATTAAATTTTTCCTTTTCATACACCGCAACCTACCCCCCTTTCCCCTTCAAAAAAAACACCCTTTGTCAGGAGATATTTTTATAGACTCTTCTGATTCTTCATTCTTATTGTAAAAGTAACGATTTCAGCAAATTTCATGAGGGGACGAATTATTTCATATTATATGTCCTATTTTACCTGTACTATTTGAGTATGTGTTGTATTTAAAGCTTTAGAAAACCAAATATTTTTTTTATTAGACTGTTAATTAAGTATTTTTTAGATTAGTATTTAGATTTAAGTTTTTGTGATTGTTTCTTGTTAGGTGTATTCATTAAGTTTTTTTTCATTTTGTTTTTAATAAAAAGGTTTAGAAAAGCAAACATTTTTTTTGAAAATTATTTTTTGTATTTTAACCTTAACTATAATCGAACTAATTGTTCACAAACAATTCATCCCTAATAAAGTCACGGATTCTTTTAGCTTCTGTACTCGAAGCGTTTTCTCCAGTCTCCAGGGGATAGCCACTGTAACCTTGAAAAAGAATTTATAAGAATGTACAATACGATTGACATACATTTTATGTTACCTAGCAGCCATGACGATCTCCTACCTGATAAATAATTCCTTTCCATTGTCGCTCTCTCTTCACTTTGGCGCCAAACGAAACTATCGTGAGCACTTCTAGCCCAGGCAAATTTTACTTTTTCTGCCAAAAAAATCCAAGTGAAGATTATTAAACGCAATTGTCTTTATTTTAGCATAACAAATACTGTCGCGAAAGTCTATTGCCAAATCGTGTGCTCGTCAATAGTTATCCAAGGTTAAATTTAGAAAATATCAGTTTTACACATAAAACTCGGAAACGGTAAATGCTATCGAAAAGTTTTTGTTATAAAACTTATAGATTATGTCATTTGCCAACAAAAAAGTTATAACTGTTTTTTACTTACGACCCATCGTTAAGAAGATATAGACATTTGAAAAAACGTAAAATGTCGAAAATGGTCGTTTTTCACGTATAACTCCTTAACGGTTCAAATTTTTGAAATTTTCTGAAGGCAAAGTTTGTACATTATGTAAATTTCTACAAGAAAAAATTATTATTTTTTTCTTTAAAACAACCGTTTTAAAGATATAATTTTTTTAAAAGTTTGACAAAAAGTTAAAATTTCTGTTTTTTTTTGCTTTTTACTCTTAAAAACACAAGTTGTCGAAAAAAATCGTACGCTCAGTTTAAGTATCATAATATTCTCTTAAAAAAAATATGAATTTTTTTTCCACACGAGTCATAAGTCGCAAGATATTGTGACTTCAATAGTGTCAACTGTCAAAAAAATGAATGAAATTTTTTTCCACACGTGTCATAAGTCGCAAGATATTGTGACTTCAATAGTGTCAACTGTCAAAAAAACTATAGAATATATCTTTTAAACCCTTAGCCTAATCGAAAAATTATATTTCCAAAATTTGTACATTATGTAATATTATATAAACGTGCATTAACAGTTTTTTTCTATAAGCCATAATTTTTACGATAGCATTATTTAAATAAAAACACCAAAAGTCTAAAATACCTGTTTTTGGCTCTTTACTTTTAAATGACGAAATTTTCGGAAAATATTTTTTACCTACTTCTCAGATTTTTATATTCCCTAGAGGAAACATTATCACACTTTTTTGCGTAAAACGCATCAATTGCAACTTCAAAAATGGACAACTTCGAATAAACAGGATTTTGTAAGAATGTATGTACAACTTTATTTTCGAAGTGTGACCATTTTTGAAGTCGCAATTGATGCGTTTTACGCAAAAAAGTGTGATAATGTTTCCTCTAGGGAATATAAAAATCTGAGAAGTAGGTAAAAAATATTTTCCGAAAATTTCGTCATTTAAAAGTAAAGAGCCAAAAACAGGTATTTTAGACTTTTGGTGTTTTTATTTAAATAATGCTATCGTAAAAATTATGGCTTATAGAAAAAAACTGTTAATGCACGTTTATATAATATTACATAATGTACAAATTTTGGAAATATAATTTTTCGATTAGGCTAAGGGTTTAAAAGATATATTCTATAGTTTTTTTGACAGTTGACACTATTGAAGTCACAATATCTTGCGACTTTTGACTCGTGTGAAAAAAAGATTCATATTTTTTTAAAGAGAATATTATGATCTTTAAACTGAGCGTCCGATTCTTTTCGACAACTTGTGTTTTTAAGAGTAAAAAGCAAAAAAACAGAAATTTGAACTTTTTGTCAAACTTTTAAAAAAAATTATATCTTTAAAACGGTTGTTTTAAAGAAAAAATAATAATTTTTTCTTGTAGAAATTTACATAATGTACAAACTTTGAATTCAGAAAATTTCAAAAATTTGAACCGTTAAGGAGTTAAGGCTCTCCCAAACCAATGCGGAACATTCGTTGCGGCGAAAAAACATTCGCATGTCAAAATTTATTTACATGGTGATATATGAGAGTGCCCACACCAACGCGGTGGAGAAACATATGAAATAATTTTGACTGACGAATGTTTCTTCGCCGCAACGAATGTTTCGCATTGGTTTGGGAGAGCCTTTATTCGTGAAAAACGACCATTTTCGACATTGTACGTTTTTTGAAATGTCGATATCTTCTTAACGATGTGTCATAAGTAAGAAATAGTTGTAACTTTTTTGTTGGCAAATGACACTACAAGTTTTATATGAAAAACTTTTCGATAGCATTTACCGTTTCCGAGTTTTATGTGTAAAACTGATATTTTCGACATTTAACCTTGGATAACTATTGACGCGCACACGATTTGGCAATAGACTTTCGCGACAGTATTTCTTATGCCAAAATAAAGACAATTGCATTTAAAAAACTTCACTTACACTGCCTGGGCTCTTCCACCATATCTAGCATTTACGGCCATAATTTTTGTGTTTTTATAGCATATCTAGAAAATCTTAAGGTTTTTTTAGGGTTGATAGGTTGGTACACATAGTTATCTACTTTAATTATGTCTACAGAGTATTCACAATCATTGCATTTATGATATGCCTTCCCTTAGGATTGAAGAACATGTTTCCATTTTCTGTTGGCCTTAGAATCATTATGTGACTGTCATAAATACATCCTATAATTACAAAATTAAAATATAATCATTATAAGGTTATCAAAATTATAAAGTTAATACAATTTTGTTTAAAGTAAGATTCTACCTCCAGGAATTTAATATTTTTCAAAAAAATATTCTTTTGTCGAACCGACTGAATCCTCTTAATAACTGAAGCGCTTATTTCAGCCACAGTACTTTGACCCATCGGTGCAGCCCAATCAGACCCAACTTGTCGTTGATAACCACCACCTCCAAGAAGATTTAAAGTTGCAGCTAGTTGAAGCATAGGTGGAATATGTGTTGATCTTATTCCTGATGGTAAATCAAGCAACCGCAAAACATACGCAAACGTTTCTTTGTTCAGTCGAAAGTTTTTCAAGAATCTGAAATGTTTATTTTTTGTGTTGAGAACAACTCTAATGAATATTCATAGAAAGTCTCAAAGGCACATAAATACATTCGGTTTGGAAGTTCCGAAATATTAGCTTTATTCCTTAAGTTGATTCTCAGCAATTGAACTTTTTTGTGGTCATTTCTCGTTTTGTTCGCCTCGTAAAAAAATTTGCATTACATTATTTGCATTTACATTACCTTTCACTTTTTTTAATTTTAACTTTGTTTTTTTTTTCACTTTTTTTCACTTTCAGTTTATTGTGAATCTAATTTTTCAAAAAAAAAAAAAAAAAAAGTGTGAAAGTGACACCTAAATAGCTGTCGCCAACAAACCATAGCAGAAAAGTGATAGTCAATTTGATAATCACCTTACGTGGAGCAAAATCATTAATTTTGATGATCAACAATCAACTATCGCCTTACGCGATTCCACACCAGGTGTTTGGTCGCAAATTTCAACACAACTCAGGCGGAATTGAGTTGTTTCAAGCTTATTTCAACTAGATTTGCCTTTACAAAGAATCAGAACTTGTTTAAATACCTCGTGTAAATGTAGTATTTTAAACGATGAAGCAAGCGTTTTGACTATTTTCGAAGATAAACACAGTTGATTGAAAAATATGCACGAACAATTTGAAAAAACATGCCATCTTAAAGCCTTCATTTCTAAATGTTGTCAGAAACAAAATGCATTTGCAGGGAAATCCGAGCACCAAGCGTTCTCCGCCACGCCGTCATTTCACATAATTGTATGAATATGGCAGTGATGCAGAAAACTAGACATTAATCAGCATAAATTTTGGTCGCCTCTAAAGATGTTTTATTATGTCCTTGAATTTGATGAAAAGGTTATGAATTTATAGTTAAATTTTCTGTTTTTTTTTGCAAGATCTGCCCTACTTTAAATATTTCATTGTTGGTGGACCGTCTTCGTGTTATGTGAACGACGCACGGAGAAGATATTGTAAGTGATGTTAAGGAAAGAGAGAGCGTTTGTAGTTGGCGCAGTTCATAATGTCCGCTTTCCTGAGAATCTGGTAAATAATGCTAAGTTGCAGTTCAGTTCATCTTGCATAATTCTTTCTTGGACTAAAATTTACAGATGAGCTGGTGCATACTTCTAACCAAGTTAAAGAGTTGGACAGTAAGGGCGTCAGCTCCCAGCTGTTTTGTTAGAGTTAAGCTAAGTTGTCAGAGTTAAGTTTAGTTACAGCTGAGGTTGGGTGGTCGGAATCGTTTATAACAAAGGAATTACTGCTAATCAAGGTCATTGCTGTTTTATAGTTTCCAGAGATGTATTTTCATATTATCAACCAACAGTGCGATTCTACCACGATGTTGCTTTGATCCTATAGGCTTACGTTCGGGCCCAAAAGATCTTTGTAGCTTCATCTTTCAATAAAACTTTTGAACCTTATTCCTGTTAAGACGTATTCTTATTTCCTCAACGGCGGTGGCGTGGTTATCATGCTCCTTCATTTTATTTCTGAGAAGCCGGTATTAATCTGTTCTCTTATCTTGTGATCATATACCGCGTGAGCAGCTAGTGTCCTCTGTGGAGCACCGCTTTGTATGCCTCCTGTTTAGTGCCATTTTTGTGTAGCACTCATTAAAACCTAAGATTTCTTTGTGGTGGTCGTCTTAAACTCAGCAACGCCTTCGCGGCCTCTAGTTTCCAATACGTGGTGGTATCATAGAACTTCTTAAAGTGGTATTGAAGACTCGATTGCAAAAATATCTGGCTATCTTTTGCGAACGCAGCCTTTGAATTTCCTTGTTTTGACTGTGTTCACGATATCTGCAACCGTACCATAAAGGTTATATTGTCAGAGAGTCAATGTCATCGTAACGTTCGGGTATCCATAATACACTCTTTTAGCCTTGCGTTGACCGATATGGCCAATCTGGTGCTTTATTACGTTAAACGATAACGATCTAAATATATTATTTTGGCAATAGATATCCCTATCATATCTGTGAAGAAAGAAGGGTCATTTGTATCGCTAAAGCGATATCGTTCGATCATTATCGTTTAACGAAATATGACCCCTGGTTGACCGCTGATTGATCAAAAGATTCGTATGTTCGTCTCTGAGTATTGAAATGTCAGCATTGTGTAGCATTTTCTTCCTGCTTTCTTTCGTTTTGCGTATGCTCGGCCATAACATTTCTTCGATGCTGGTGAATTCTTCATTGCAGCAGTCTAGTGCCTCCGCTTATTATTAGACTGAACGTGGCCTATATAAGTTTGTTCAGATCGTTGCACTCATTTTGTTTGCTTAATGGTTCGCCACCAATTAATCCGTCGGAACCCAAGACTTGTGCTTCGCAACTAAATAACTTAACGAGACCTTCATAACTTACCCCAATGGTATGACCACCACCTGATTTACCTGCGATATCAACTAAATAACTGCTAGGATAGGGAGGTGGACCAACCGCTCCTTATAGGCGTGAGCTTCGAACTGTCTTAGTAGCTCATAAAACGATGTCAGAAAGAAGTTAACCCTGACCGGAACCCTAGACGCCACCGTTTATTCAATCCAGATTCCGCTTCCACATGGTTAAAAAGAAGAAGTGAAAAAACTCTTCTCCTACTCCTACTGTTCTTATCCCCTAAAAAAAATTATTCCAAAAGAAAAGTATTCCAAAATGATCCAGATAAAAACATACATTATTCGTCCACATCCTCATCGTCGTTTTCTAAAATGGAAACACAAAATAGTCGTACATACGAGTAAGTACTCAGAAGTCAAAACTATTCCAGCAATGTCAACGAAAAATGGTCACATATTATACGATATTTTAGCAAAAAGGATGTCTGCGTTATGCATAAGGGATAATGGCCTTAATTTTGGAGACTTTTACTCGCTTCACAAAAATAGACTTTTGTTAGATTACAAAACTTTTAAAACTAATCTCTCCCTCATCGGTCGCTACCCTTGACAGTAAAATGCTGCTATTCATTCACATTCATCCATCAAAACCACCAACACAAAGAAGCAAACTGAACAAAAAAAAAGGACGAAAATACGCACGCAAAACAGCCAGTAAGTTGATATAAGCCCAGGCCCGGGACGTAGACGACGATGCCCAGGTTATGTTATTAATAGCATCACACTATATGGTGGAGTGGAACTACTGCAGTGGGACAGAGGGTGTAAAGGGCGATAGTGGGACACTTGGCCAATTCCAGCATTCGAGGGTGGAATGATGAGATTTTCGTCGTGGAGCAGTAGTTGAAGTTGGAGTGATAACCCGTACACGCAAATGGCCATAAATATGAAATTGTTGCTCCGGGACGAAGTTGAATATACATCGGCGACGACAAGAACAACGACGACAATGAGCGACTTTCCTTTTGTCACAAATGAGTTGGGTCATTTTCTGTGTGATTTGACTCTTATACTTTATACATAGGCACATATCTACATACCCTTACTGCTGCTGTTCATGTTCATGTAGTGTTCTGCAAATGTAAAAGGATTTTAACAATATCAATTTTTTTTGGTTGCGCCCGAGATTGCTCTATACGCCCAACCAAAACCCCCACTATAAAAAGCAAAAGATTTGTATTTGAATAAGATGTGAAGTATGTATATGGGAGAGTGGGACATTTGAAATGATTATATTATACTGGCGGGTTAACAGGGTGGTCCAGAATTTAGAAATTGGTTGTTTTCTTATAGTTCCTGGTAATTTGACAGTTTTGATGTTGGTAAAGTAAGTCAGGGAAGACCGAAATAGTCGTTCGTTCATATCAGTTTATTGTATTTGAGAGTTACGAGCACCTCTAAAGGCTCTTCCAAACCAACAAGAAACATTCGGCGCGGCGCCGCACCGGCGGGCGTGTCAAAATTTTATTTTCAATGTGACATAGACATTCAAACGGACTATCTTACACCGCGCATAGATTTTAACCCAGTGGTTCTAACACAGTAACAGATATCCCAATAATGTTCCTCTGGAGAGAAAACCAGGGGGCCTACTCTGAAAAGCGCGGCGGATCGTATTGAAAGCGATATTTCAATTTCGACCGTCTTCACTTTAGGTTATTCTCAAAAGCGAAGGTGGAAAAAAGCGATCCTTCCACTTTTTTTTTATTTTAATGTCAAATATTTCCAGCCCACTTCCATTTTTACTTCCACTCTCTCAATTTTTCCAAAATAGATTCCATTTTTACTTCCACTTCTCAATATTTCCAAACAGAAATGACAGTTGTTCTTGGCCGTCGAAGAATTTTTTGATGTGAAACTTCTTTATTAATATTTTGTGCCAAAAGAATAATTTTTTGTATATTTATTCGATTTTGTTGCTATTAGTCAAAAAATAAAACATTTAAATGATCCAAATAAGTGTGATTTAAAATGATAATGTTAAAAAAATTGCATTTTTGTTTCAATTCGCCAACAATCCGTCAACTAGAAACCTATCGCTTTCATGCAAAAGCGCTTTTGGGAATAAGAAAATGCAAATCCGCCAATAAAAGCGATCCGCCGCGCTTTCCAGAATAGGCCCCCAGGTCCTAAATACAAATCACGTTACGCACCGTTTCAAAACAAACCAGGGCGTTGGGTAAGGCATCTATTCAGATAATCCACCCCTTAATAGATCAATACAACTTCCAAAGTTCGACATCTTGCCACTTGTGAATTAGCCAATATGAAATGAAATAGCAGATGAACTGGCCAAAATCACGTCATCTCTAGACCCGAGCCAAACCGACCCGAGCCAATGGAGGAAGAAAACAGTAGAATCCACCAGAATTTTATGGCCGCAGATGTCAGATGGTCAACAATCGACACTTGTCGGGTTTCAAGAAATCTATGGCCAAATATTTCGCCTTAAAAAAAAAAAAAACAGAATACATATTTAAGAAAGGCAGGCCTCATTTATCCCTATTTGTTGGAACCCTAACGGGCCTCAACTCGATGGGTACCCACATGAGCAGAATGGGCATAAGCACATCTGACTTATGTAGAGGGTGTCAGGATGAAGAGGTAGAGGAATACGAATGCCCTAGCTTAGCCAGAACCAGAAAAGAAGCCCTTGTAGAATATCTTTTCTATGAACTGAGCGACATCTCAATCTTTCCACTGAAAAATATCTTGAAATTCACTCAGAATTCAGGATGGTTCCGGGAGCCCTCTCATATCTAAGTTTCCCTCATTCCTCTCCCCACCCCACCTCATACTTTCCTTTCCTTCTGTCGGGGAACGAAATGGATTTATTGAGATCCGAGTAAGATGGTGTGGCTTGCCGCACATCATTATCATCAATTAATTGTGGGAAGAAGGAAGATGTCCGATGTTGGACTTTCAGCTCTATAGACTCGAAATTCAAAAAAAAGGAGATAAATTCCCTTGTAAGAACTTGCGTCTTAAGCCGTTCTTCTAAACTTTAATCCAATGGTTTTCAGCTTACTAGCTCGACTAACACACTGAAACAAACCCTGGAATAGACAAATGAATTTCCAGTCTAGACCCATCATCCCTTCGTCGACCTTATATGACGATAGGCATACTCGGGTTTACTGTCAAACTTATACAGTTGTGGTGCGTGTCGCGATAAAACACATCGTGTAATGTGAAACTAAAAAATAGCTCTTTTGAACTATTACTTATACAAATATGCACAGGTTCTAGGCAACGAGATGTGCTACCATGTGGCTTCTTCAACCTCGTTTTGGAACAGGGAATGCTTTAATGGTCTGAGAAGAATTTCTCTGGAAAACGACTGCTACTTTGATTTGGCAAACAAATGGGTTCAATCCCCTTTAACCTAAGATGAAGTGCATGCTCTACAAACCCCTTTCACCTACAGTTTGACTTTAGATCCTTGAGTGTTGGGAGATAAGCAGAAAGGAAGTGTCGATATTGATTTCTTTTGAATGAAAATTTCTTCCACGGATATTTGGAGAATGGAGACCACGAACTGTATGAGCTGTGCAAATATGTGAATGTAGTCCAGAAAGTCAAAGCACGTCGAATATATTGACTCGGGCACATCAAGTAAATGGACTGCAATGATTCAGGCAAAAGAGTCTTCCGATACCAGAGAATAGTTTCGATATAACATGGAAGACCGAACGACCTCTGGTTTAAAGGTCAAGACATAGGGAATACAGTGTGCGTTACATCGAAGAAGACGGACAGCAATCGTGTCTCAGGCAGTGCTTCTTGATGGATCGGGAGACTGGTTAAGTAAAAAAGATTCTTAGAAGGGTAATGCTTTTCCACATTAACATGCCACCATTATCAACTACCAAATCTGTGGATGTAAATCGTAGAGAAAGATTAAATAAATACCTAATAAATAAAATAAACATGTGGCTGGATGGTTAAGAGCCATTTTCACAGTGTACCCTTACCGGAATAAGCTGCTCTTAAGTTTTACATAATGGTACTTTCGTGTGGTAACTTTCGCAGTCTGAGCAACTTATTCAGGTAAGTGTGCACTGTGAAAATTGTCCTCGGACCTATTACGTCCGTGATGTTTCCCTTACGGGACATAGGGCCTCCACTATACCTACGCGCCATCGTCTACGATTTCTGGAAATATATTTCAGCTCTCTCCAACTTTTCCCCATTCGTGCCTATTCCTGTTCGACCGTTCTTCGCCATGGACTTCTAGGCCGGCCCACTTGTCTTCCCTCCAGTGTGAAAGGGTTACACTGCATTGCTTGAGATGCAATGCACCGATCGCCTTTTCGAAGCGTATGGCTAATCCACTGCCACTTTCTTCTTCGTATAATGGAGTCAATGGGCTCTGACCCGTTCTCGCATGAAGTTCGGTATTCGAGATACGGTTGGGCCAGAAAATTCTCAAGATGTTTCGTAGACATCTATTAACATAGGTTTGCAGCTTTATAGTGGCAGTGTCAGTGACTTTCCAAGTGCTGCACCCGTAAAGCAGAACGGATTCAACATTGGAGCGGAACAGACGTAGCTTGGTCTTTAAGCTAAAAGAGTTCTTTCTCCATATTTTGGACAGCATTCCGAACGCAGCCTTTGCTTTTCTAATTCGGCTGTCTACGTCCAGTTTAGTTCCGCCACCAGTAGAGACAATACTACCAAGATATTGGAAATCCTCTGCCATCTCTACCGGTTGTCCAGAAATATTTACTTGGATTGATGAGGAAGTTCCAAGCCTGATCCATTTAGTTTTTGCCGAGTTGATTTTAAGCCCTACGATTTCTGCTTCTCTCTCCACCCTTGTTGTCATTTGATGGAGATCCATGATCCTATGAGAGAGTAAGCGTACGTCGTCCGCGTATTTATTTTTATCTTGGATTCCCCTCCTGCGCAAAGCAAGCAAAATAAATTCTCTATTGACACTGTTGAACGCCTTTTCAAAATCGATGAACATCAGGTCCAGTGCGGAACCCTGTTTGTTCGGCGTCGAGTGTGTCTTCGAGGTAGTCTTTAATTCGGTCCAATACTATCCTTGCTGTTATCTTGGTCACTGCAGGCAGAACGCATTTTCCTCTCCAGTTTTCACACTGTGTGAGATCTCCTTTCTTTGGGAGCTTAACAATCATTCCTTTTTTTCACTCTTCAGGAAAGCTCTCTGTTTCCCAAGCTCTCTAAATAAGTGGGTGCAGTAGCTCGCTCGATGTTGTTGGGGCTGCTCCTAAGAGCTCTGCAGTAATACCGTCAAGTCCAACCGCTTTGTTGTTCTTCAGTGCTTTGATGGCGGTGATAATTTCTTCTTTACTGTATCCACCAGTAAAGAAGAAATTATCACCGCGTGCGTATTCGGGAAATTGTTACTTCGGGTGGCTCAGTGGGAATAGGGTTCACTTCACTGGCGAAAACGCGGTTTAAAATCGCAGAAAAGTGTTCCCTCCACCTTTTGAGCTGATCCTCATCCGAAATTAGCAGGGATCCGTTTGTGTCTTTAACCAGGCGTTGTTGAGAGCTCTGGCCACCATTGGGTTTTTTGGTAATTCTGTAGGCGGTCCTACTGTCACACCTACTAGCGGCTTCTTCTGCTTCTGTATCCAATGCGTTGATGTTGTTACGCTTATCACGTCGCACACTACGGTGAACTTCCCTCATCTTCATGCGGTACGTAGACTTAAGCTCGTTTCTTCCTGCGATGCGAGCTTTAACGTGTTTCCTTTCTTCGATCCTTGCCCAAGCTTCGTCGGAAAGCCAAGCACTATTTCTTCCTTGCGCCCGGCCGACTATACTTTCAGCACCGGATATGAAAATTGGTATTTGGTACTCCCTATTTCGTACTTAAGTGCCATTACTTTTACTGTGAAACAGGCCAAGAGTTCTTAATTGGGAGGATTTATTGGCACCTTTTCAAATTTTATTTTATTTATACAACCAACCAATCAACCAATATGCTTATGCCTGAGTTTTTTGAATTTTTCCAACAGCATTTTGTATATATGTACATACTTGTTTACTATTTGATTAGATATTTGTTTGGTTGTAGTTGAGTCACCCTGTATTTCTTTAATATTCGCGGGGGGCTATCAGTTTGAATTACCAAATGAGCTGGATATCATCTCGACATAGGGGTTGATAAAGACACTCGCATACTTAAAATGTTGGCTCGAGGCATTTTATGTTATATGTGGACGCTTAGATCTCATAATGTTGATGATCTGCCATGGACTTAGAATCTAATACAAAGGTTCCGTTGTTCTCCCTAACATAGTCATCAGCGTCGTCGTCGGTCGCTCGTCGTCGCACATATTTTAATAGGCCTCTTCGAGATAATGTCACGCAAAAAGTTGAAATCTAAATGGCGGTTGCTGAAACTATTTTAAAATAGAGATACACATACGCGATTGTGTTTTGTTTGAATATTACTAAGAGAAAAGCTATAGAAATGAGGTTGGGTCGTCGTCGTAGTTGGGTGGGGTAGAGTATATTAGTAATTTAGGTTGGGATAAGGTCAATCACAAGAGTTAGGACAAATATACACATTAGGGTTGTTAATATGGGTACATTATGAAAGTTGTTGAATTAAGGGTGAGTACTCGTAGAAATATGACTTGTTTAGTGTATGTGATGTTGAATATGAATTCACAATTTAAAACAAACAAATTTTCAAATAAGGTTTTATTTGGATGATTTGCATTAACGAATTCGATTAAAAAGTAAATTTTGAGGTGTATATTTATGCCTAAGATAAACCTACATTACTTTATGTTATTGCTAAAGTATACTTATATGAATGCTGAGTGAATGTTTTCTTAGTTAAAACTAAAGATTGTGAAGTCTTAATGGTGGAATGAGGTAAATTAGCTTATAAAAATTGGCTGTTAATATTTGCTTGATTTAGTGAAATTGGAAGCGCTAGGTTTTTGAGGATTTATTTTAAGAATCTAGGAGTTATTTATTAAATTTACATTGTAAAATAGAAAACTTAATAGTTTAAACTAAAACAAACACGTCAATACCACACTTCGTACGGTTATAATTATTATTTATTTTAGGCTTCCACTCTTCGTGTGTAGAGGGATCAATGGTTGGATCGTAATGCATTGTTGAAAGTTATATCTATTTTGTTTTATTTTTACGACAAAAGACGCAAGAGAAAGAAGAAAATTAAACTCCTAATTATTCTACCTTTAGAAGCTATGAATTCCTTTTAGGTCTATATTAGCTTTCAATGTACCCACATTTCATTTGTGTTCTTTTCCACAACAGTTCTTAAGCCAGAGTTATTCTTAAAATAATTATCCATTGCCACATAACTGCCTAATATTAATATTGTCCACAGAAAAAAGTATCGGTGAAACTGAAAATTGTCATCTTGATGAACAAAATTTTCAATATGACAACTTGTTTCTCCAATTTGATGATCGCGATTGTTAATATGAAAATTTTAAGTTGTCAATTTGCGATTATCAATACGATGACCGAGATTGTCTTTATGATGATATCGATTGTCAATACGATGATCGTCTTTCTACAGTTGTCATATTGACCATCGTGATCTTCAATATGAAAACTCAGATAAATTGAGAGAACAAAGAAAAACAGTAAATCTTAAGAGAAACAAATTCCGTTGTAAAAGTTTTCATATTAACAACTCTAATTGTCAATATAATTATCACATCTTTACAGTTATCGTATTGACAATCACGATCGTCAATATGAAAATCCAGCACAAATAAAGCGGTTCTCCAGTTTTTATTTTTTATTTCGATTAAAGAGCGTCATTCGGCTTGTGAAAGTTCCAGGAATTGGGTCCAATTTCTTTTGTTTAGGTTTCAGTTTCAGTGTTGTTTAACAGCTTGTCGGGGTAAGAAAGTGTCTTTCTGATAGATTTTATTTATATTTTGTTGATTTTATAATAAACCATATGCTTTTAATTTCAGATGTTTTCTTTTCCAGCTTACTTTAATAAAATTTATTTTCATCTATTTCCATTCCTTTACAGCTTCCTTTTTTATTATTTTTTTCTAAACGTTTGATCTTATTTTCCTATTTTAATTTGTTTTTTTATTTTCAGATTTCTTATCGCTATAGCATGTATTCCCCTTTATTTTTGTTTCGTATGTTTTAAATTATTTAATGGTGGATATCAAAAACAAACGTAGGTCTTACAATCGCGGTTGTCAACAGTGTTGCCGTTTTGACCTGTTTCATGTCAAATTTGACAACATGTCATCGCTGTTGACATAAAATGAATTACAAATCTTGTTAAAAGTGTTTTGACTTGTGTTTTGACATTACTCAATAATTCAATATGCAACTTAACTTTTTGTTAAAATATTTTAAAATACATTTCAACTTCAGTGTGTGACCAGATTTATTTGAAGCAAAAGAGGGACACATTTTCAAAACTTCACAGGAAGTAGAAATTATGATTTTTATAAAGTAAAATTTAAAAATAGTACGCAACATAAAACGACAATTAAAATGACATATTAAAAAACAATTTTTAGTTTTGAACAAAAAAAAAGGATCAGTAAAAATGTATATTATGTCGTTTTCGGTTGGAAGTTTGGAGTTACTCCCTTTTGGACTCCGGTTACACCAAAATAATTCGATTGGCAGTTCCGAGTAATGTTTTCGGAGTATTTTTCTGTTTTGGAATTAATAAAGGAGTAGACCCGGAACACACATATACATACATAAAAATCCTTTCATCGGATTATTTGTCAAATTATTTTTACTCGACTGAACGTGGAAAATATGGGTTGGCTACGAAATCTCGTAAACTAAAATCTCGCACCCGAAATCTCGCAATACGAAATCTCGCAATTACAGAAACCCGCTCTTCATAATCTTGCAATTACAAAAACATGCTTTTTATAATCTCGCAATTACTAAAACCCGCAAACTAAAATCTCGAAAACTAAAATCTCGCATTAAAAAGCAGAAAAGACTTTGTATAAATTACGTTATACTAGGGTTTTCGTTTGTGTATGTTGTCAGTTGGTGTGCTTTCTGTTTATGTGCAATAAACAGTACATTGGGTGGTCCGCTTCGCGGGTTCAAGGATTTTAACTCCCTTTTCAGGTCCTCTGTCCCGCTCACGCGACTCCGTCGCTCCGCTTAGAGTATACTCAGTCGCCAGGCAGGCGCCTATGTTGTCAGTTGGTGTGTTTTCAGTTTATTTGTAATAAAAAGTACTTTCGGTGGCCGGCGTATCGGGTTCAAGGATTTTATATCCCTTTTTAGGCCTCTGATTTTTCATTTTCTATTCGCAGGATTTTATTTTTCAGTTCGGAATTTTCCAACTTCACGTGTTAATGCGAGATTTTAGTTGAAATTTGCGAGATTTTTGGCTGTGAAATGTAAATGCGAGATTGTTAAAAGCGAGATTTTATTATTGCGAGTTTATGAAAAGCGGGTTTATGAGTTTGCGAGATTTCGTATTTCGAGATTTATAAAAAAATGCGAGATTTCGTTATTCGAGATTTTAGTTTGCGAGATATCGTAGCGCTCCCGGAAAATATACATAAATATGAGACAATATACGCACACACACATAAATATTTCACGAATTAGTCTCAGAACAATAGAAAATAATTCGATTGGAATCAAAAAGAAGTAGTTTTGTTCCAAAATCCAATCGAAAACGATATTAATCTCCCAAATTTTTTTTTTAATAAAAACTTAAAAAAAATCAGCCTTAGTATTGTTAACGTATTTAGACAAAGTCAAAATAATAAAAAATAGTTTTCTAGAAAATTAAAATAAGTGTTTCAAATAGGTAGGTATTAATTTTAATTACAAATTTAAAATTAATTCTTCTATTTGGATGCAGAATGAATTTCTTTAAGAATTTCATTATTATTTTTAATTTTTTCATACAAATTATCACAGTTATCAGGAATGTTTAATCTTCCGAGAATATACAGATACACTCCCTCTTGCATTTTTTTTTTGGCTGCCGCTGAACTCGATGCCATTCTGTTTATGTATAATGAAGCGTTAATATTATTAATTTTTGTGCTAACATATTTGAGTTGTTTTTTATTTACCTTATTACAACTACCCGTCCAATCTCCAATAAACTTCACTTCACAGCAAACTGTTTCGTTTTTGATTTAAAAATGACAGACTACAAGATAAACTGACAATTATTATTCATTTAACATGGAATATAGATGGGCTAACGCTTGTTTAATCTTCCGAGAGTATATAAATATGCTCTAACGTTTGTTTAATATGCGTCAATTTGTATGTACACGCACAGGTATGTAAAGTAGATTTTATATAATTACTTCGTTCTGAGAATTGTTGAGGCCGTTGACGTCGCGTCGTAGGAAAAGCGGGACATTTATCAGGACAGATATGGCAGTGGGACAGAGACCTCAAAAACGGGACTGTCCCGCTGAAAATGGGACGTATGGTCACTATAGTGAAGGCCGAGTGTAATGTGTACTATGAACTGCAATCAATAAAGTTACATTTTAATATATAAAATATGGAGTACCAGCCTAACAAAAACCATTCCCAAAAAATCCCAATCATAGGCTGTCATTCTGGTTTAGCTACAAAATAACTGGTTTTGGTTTACAAACTAATCCCCTCTAAGGAAAAACTTAACGAAACTTAAAAGAGAGTGCCTTTCTGGTGCGAAGTTTATTCGTATAAGGATGCCAGTGGAGAAAGTCCATTTAAAGAGTTGGCGAAGTTTTCTATATCAATATTGGTTTTGCTAATTTCCAATGTAGAAGTAGAAAGAATTTGTAGTCAATTAAATTTGATCAAAACCAAACAAAGAAACAGAATGCAGCTGTAGTTAACTAATATTCTCTTTTAACGATAAAAAACCATTTGCGCAATAAAACCTGTTGCAATAACCATGGAATTTCTGCAGAAGTAAAAAAAAAAGTTGGAACATATGCTATATACAAAAATATAGATATAACCAATGAAATTGAATGAAATAGCTCAGATTTTGAAGATGTTTAACTTTATGTACCTATGTACCTATTTTTATATAAATAATTTATGAAATGTTATTTATTCTAATTAACTCGTTGAATTGAAGTTGAAATACTTTATGTTTTGTTTGTAATTAATAAAATATATTTATGTTATCATTAGTATTTAGTATTTTGAAATTTGACTTTTTTTTGACTAGAATCAAAATTTTCAAATATTTGACTTTTTTTTTGACTTGATTGGGAAGAGCCAGATTTGACTTTATTTGGAATTTCGACTTCGCAACACTGGTTGTCAATATTATGATGGCGATGATTGGAAATTTTCATATTGATGATCACGGTCGTTGGTTGAAAAATAACAACTTTTTTCATCAATTTGATGAACAAAATTATCAATATGACAACCGTTTTTGGTTTCACCATTTTTGGATCCGATCTATCAATTCCTCGGTGCGCGTTCAGCTCATTCAGTGACGTCATCAAAATCTTTAAGTTTTTGTACGAATTTACGTTAATTGACAATCACATCCGGTGCCCTAAGAGTTATCCCAAAAATATTTTAGGTTTCGGCTTCCATTTCGAGATACTTTCATCACATATAAGAAGCCCAAAAAAAGTCCTCATTTCAATAGCGTTAGTGGGCTAGGCGTCTATGTCTCTTTAAAAATTGTCTGATATGTTATGAATGTATATTTTTAGTGCAACTTGCAAGAATATCCACATTGTATTGCGTGAAAATGTTTCCCAAACTTGATAGCGAATCCTAGCTGCTTTTATTTTTGGGCCTGCTAGTCTCACTCAAATGCTATGGACTTGAATTCGAGCTTTCCTGAAATGACATCGCTCTTACATAAACAAGCTGCGAACAAAAACATAACAGTGACAGTGGACTACTATTCAAGTAGATCCACGCATGTAGAGCCACGTGTATACTCCGTTGATAAATTGTTCCATATATAAAAAATTAATGGAATATCTTTTTAAGCCTCCTATTAGGTACATCAAGGTATTTTTGAGTCTGTGGAAAATATTTTGTTTCTAATTTTATTGCTAATTTTGTTTCTAATTTGATAGGTAGTTTTGTTTTCAATTCGATAGTTTTTGTTTTGCTTTTTAAAATTTGTATTACAACTGCTTCGCATAACTGAACTCCGATTAATTGCAAGCTGCGGATAATTGAAACGAAATTGTCTGCCTCAAATGAACGTTTTATTATTATTCAACTCCGCATAAGTGAAACGACCGTTGAACGTTGTCATTAAATTTTAGATCGAACACACCCTTTGAATTTGGAATGTCAAAATCTCAATTCTTTGTAAATTCTCTCCTGGTTACAGTCGTTTCTTTTGAATTTGGTTATTTTTTGGCTTATCCTCAAAAAATTTCAACAGAAATCGTTTAGACTGACGCAATATTTGTGATTAAAAATGTACCTTTGTTGTTTGAATTGTTTCATATGGAAATAATAACTATTATGACACAATACAAAAAATCATACCTATTTTTTGTTTTTATTTTCAGGCTTAATTAAATTTTATTTGAAAGTGTTTTCTTGTCATAACACTTGCAGTTAGGCTGCATAGCTTTCGCTCCGTCATATTTAACATTGAAGGTTTTGAATGAACAACAACCACTTGTGTTGGCTACCACCGAGTATTACATTTTGGTGGAATTATTGCAATTTCATGGCTGCCACACCAATCATCAGATTCCTTTTAGTGGTGCTTAGTCTACAGTTCCAATTTAAATTTATAAATTGTTTTGCCGTCAAATGGATTCGAACCTAGACCAAGCTACCTCAGAGGCCGTTGCACTACGCATTGCACCACCGAGGTCACCTGATCGTGCCCATCCTAATGAAGGTTTTTATAATTTACAATTGCATTTGGACAACTAGCTTTTTTACAAGCCACACACAAGTTTAATGTTATTCATTCGGGTTCTTTCTTTTTCTCTTCGTTATCACCGCAACAATTCGTTGCATATGTGTAAGGAGGGAAATTGTATGAAAGATTTGACACTGGTCGAGAATTGCAATTTCATGGCTGCCGCACCAATCATCAGATTCTTTTAGTGGTGCTTAGTCTATAGTTTCAATTTTAATTTATAAATTGTTTTGCCGTTGCACTACAAATTTTATTTGTTTTGACAAAACTCCGCTTATTTGAAACAAGTTTCAATTATCAGAAGTTCGGTTAACTGAAAACTCCGCTTAACTGAAACAAATGTTCTGCAATTATGGTGTTCCAGTCAAGCGGAGTCGACTGTACATTTTCTCAAATCTCAAATTAATTTTCATCATCTGTTGCATTTCCACTAAAAATCTTCTATCAGATTCGCAGTTTCGATACTTTGTTTTTATTTTTGTATCATTTTTAAGTCTGAATGAACTTATTAAAGGATTTGAAGAAATGAGCATTTAACGAATACATATTTTATCTTCATTGCTGAGTAAAAATGTCATAAATCTACAGTACAAACTTTTAAAAAGATCTTGTAATTGGGCTCTTAACCCTCTTCTGACCATAAATTAGCACCTTATTCTGGCAATATGTTTTTGAAACTCTTAGTAATAACTTATAAGATATTTTTTGTAAGATACACTTCATGCACCTGATTCCCCGCAATAATCGACAAACCAAAATAACAATTTTCTTCAATAACTTTTAAATCTTGTAGTCTATCTAAGTTATTCATTTGATCCGCGAGAAGTAACGGATACGAATTGAAGTTGAAGAAGTTTATCCTATTTACACATTACAAACCTTCCCATTTAGCATAGTAGCACTTGAAACGACAAATCTCGTAGCTAAGCTTTGTACAACGCCCATGTCTTGTTCAAAAAGTTATATTTTTCGCCATGTGTCGCTGCATGGACATAGATAT
Source organism: Melangyna quadrimaculata (assembly GCA_949320155.1). NCBI lineage: Eukaryota > Metazoa > Arthropoda > Insecta > Diptera > Syrphidae > Melangyna > Melangyna quadrimaculata. The sequence goes on from OX439483.1 coordinate 399,747,642, forward strand.
TTTTGACTCCATTGGATTTTTTCTGGACATGTTCATAATTCTGCCATCTGTTTAATCGAATCAGTCTTTAAAATTGTATGGTTGTCTATTAATATTTTGTATGTATTTAAATAGTGAGACAACGACCTTTCCAAAGACATCTAAATTTTGAAATTCGGATTAGTACTTTGCGATTTATAGCAAATTTTATGCAGACAAATTGACAATTTTAAATTTTTTTCTGGATTTTATCTGTAAAAAATATTTCTAATGTAAAATTTTAATATTTGAAATTATTTTGTGAAGCTTGTGAGCAAGGCGCAGTTATGTTTTATATATCAAAATTTTTATCAGATTTTCAGGATTTATAATTTTTAAATTTTAAAAAAATTTTATGGGCGTTGTGAAATTATAAAAATAAAATTCGTTGAAAAAGCACGATTTTTTGGTAAATAAATCACTAAACTAATTTTATAATAAGAAATTTTAGAGTGGTTTTGTTGAAATAATCAGCAATTGGTGTTTTAGTTTTGTTTTTCAAAATTTATCAATTTTGTATTAACTTTTGCATTTAAAGTACCAAAAATTGAATTGATTTTTCACTAAATCACATTTTTAGTATGATTTTTTTAAGAGTTTGCAAAAATTTTAACACAGAAGTTTATATTATAAATTTGTACCTCAAATTCATGAATCATTTGTTATGAACTATTAAGTATAACTCAAGTTTGAAACCTCTGAATTTGGATAAATGGAGCTTTTTTGTGATTTATTTTATTAAATTGCCCCTACTTTTTTCCCGTTAGATTTAGAAATACAAAATTATTCACATATTTATAGAAGAAGGCTACACCTATAAACGTACATCATTAGCTTTTTGAAATAAAAAAAAATTTCATCAAGTTTTGAATTTAATATATGTAATATAAATTTGACGGGTCATTTACACACCCTTTTAGTATGAAATTTTTCACCCCCTCTCAATAATTTTTAAACACAAATTTAGCCACATCTCATAGCTAAATTCTGAGATCATAACTTTAAATATCGTCCGAGTAGAAATGAAGTTATGATTTTTTATATTAAAAGAACTCCAATTAGAAATTCAATTGGTATAACGGTGCTCTCCACTGGTAGACGATTGTTGACAATGAACAAAGCGGAGAATTTCTATGGATTTTATTCGATTTTTTATGAAATTTAAAAAAATCACTTGTGACGCTAATATAGGAGGTAGCTAATAAAGGGTTTTTCAACAGGGACGCTACAAAAGTAGAGCAACAGGGACAGCAAACGACGCAATATTTCTCGCCGTTCTTTTGACATTTCTCTTCAGTAAGGTTCAGTACTACCACTTTACTTCAATTGAAGTAGATCTACTTCTTTTTTTCAATTAAATTTAAAATCTACTTCCTACTTCGCACCGTCGCCAAAATATTGAAATCTACTTCCTTTTTAAAAATCTCTGCTTCAACCTAATTCAATTTTACAAAAAGAAAGGCCAAATCTACTTCTTTTTTTGTCTGTGAAATATTTTGTATGGTAAAATTTGAGCAAGATCAAACTGTTCAACAACTTGAGGCAAATCCTTAAAAGACTTAAACTTAATAATACGGACGTGGAATTACTTCAATAACTTAATCCAAAACAAAAACATAGAAAATGGTAGTATGCGAACTATTCTGCCAATTTTGAAAGCGTTTCCATTCCATTACTTTTAAGAGTAAACAATAGATTCGTACAAAAATGTACACCTGAAATAGGTGATGTCATCTTTTGGAGTGCATTAAAACAAATAAAAAATACCGTCGAAAAACCAATGGTTCAAGAACTTTCTAAATTTATGCTAACTTGGCAGTTTTGCCCCAAAGTTCCGCAGCAGCAGAGCGAAAGTTCGTAGGAATGCACTTCATTAAATACGAACGAACCAATAAATTCCTCTGCGGAATTAGTTTTATTCCTTAAAACTTTTTTAAGACTGAAATACATATATTTCGTTTATTTTTAATGACTTGTTCTTATTTTTGTAAGAACATACTAATGTTATGTTTTATAACAAAAAAATAATTACTTAAGTACCTTAACATAAAGTCTGAGATGTTATTAAATAATATACAAGAATTTATGTATGTACAAATATAGTATTATATATGTAAAATTATTTTGCATCACCTTTTTTGTTTAATTATTATATTTAATTATAATAATTGTAATGCTCGTTTTTTGTTTAATTAAATTCAATTTAATTCAAATTTTTTTAAAAATGCATTCATAGAAAAAAAGAGTTAATTTTGGAATCTACTTCGTCTTTTGTCAATCTACTTCCTTTTTTTCTTGAAATCTACTTCGACTTTTTTTTCGGAAGTGGTAACGCTGGTAAGGTTTGCCATTTCATGATGGAAAGACATACGAGCCAACAACGAATCAAAATTATTAAAATGTACTACCGAAATTCGGAGTCAGTGGCCTCAACGTTAAGAGCTCTACGTCCAATTTATGGTTGTTATAATCATTTCTGGCTGAATGGCTTCGTCAATAAATAAAGTATGTGGTATTGGTCAGGCAGCAATCCACAAGTACTCTATGAGTCATCATTGCATCCCGAAAAAATTACGGTTTTGTGTGGTTTATGGGCCGGCGGCGTCATTGGGCCGTACTTCTTCCGTGATGATCAAGACCGGCACGTTACTGTGAATAGGGATCGCTACCGTTCAATGATAACCGAATATTTTTGTCCCCAATAGGATGCTATGGACTTGAAGGAAATGTGGTTCACAATCAATTTATTGGAAACCAAGTTTGGAGAACGTGTTATCTCACGAAATGGTCCAGTCGCTTGGCCGCATAGGTCGTGCGATTTGACGCCGTTAGACTACTTCATGTGGGACTACGACAAGTCTATGGTCTGGCTTATAGGCAAGCCAGCGACGATTGATGAACTTCGTACGAATATCGAACGTGAAATTGCAGCAGTATTGGCCGATTTATGCTTGAAAACCGTCGAAAATTGGGTTCAGCGTCTGGACTTCTGCAAGCGTGCCTGTGGTGGCCATATAAAAAAATCGAGTTCCATACATAATAGCATTAAACGTACTTTCACGGGAATAAAGAATTGCATTGATATTCGAAATCGTTTTTGTTTTATTTAAAAAATCTTTTGTAGTGCCTTTATTGAAAAAGCCGATATAAGTGAGGTATCAAAGTAATGGCTATTATATTGAGATTAAATATAAGAAAAAACTAAATCAATCCATGCACACACCCACATGTTATTAAGTAATATGTGTGAACACTATTATATTGTGAATTTCTCAGTTCAAAGGTACAATAGGAATATAATCTTTTTTATACAAGTTCCTAGGACATATAGCTATAATTCATAACTACATTGCAAACGTCTACGACTGTTAATTAAAATGATATTAATAAAAAAAAAAAAAAAAAAAATTCATATAGGCAACATTTTTTTTATTATTGTTAAAGATTTCTAAAAAAATTTAAATTTATTTTTTTTAGAAGCTATCTATCGTATAGCAGGGGGATAGACATTGTTGATGCCATAAAAAAAAGTTAGTATTTTGATTGTTTTGTTGTTAGTTTGGACACCCATACAGCCAAACTGACAAGAAAACAAAAAAAGACTTTTATATATTAGTTAAGATTAAGATATATAATTTAATATTTAGTTAACGTGATTTGCCTGAAGAAGACTGTAATCACAGTCGAAACGTCGCAATTTTCAACACAAGACCTACATATAGCTCACGTAGCAGTCATATTATTTTAATTAATTAAAAAGGTCACGTATACAGGAATAGTTCAAAAGATATATAGGCCAGTCAAATTCTACAGTAAAATCGCAAAGCGCGATGTAGTTCTCCATTTATGATATGTTGTTGGGGCTGTTAGGGTAGTCCGTAGCTAACCTTGCAGCTTAAAAAAATCTATGTGCGCTGCAGAAAAAATGCAACAGTGAAAAAAACGTTTAACGTTTTCTGATATTTTGCTTTATAACTTTGGAAATATGCAATATAGAATAAAGCCATCCACTATAAATTTGTTCGTTATAAAATTTTCTACAAGACCACATTTGTTTTAAATTCATACATGTTAGATTTGTGTTGCCGTCTAACCAAAAATTAAAAAAAATCTGAAACTCTTAGTAAATTTTGCAGCAATTCTGCTAAAAATTTGGAATCAAATAGTCTTGAGTATTACAAGACGAAATTCTGAAATTCGATCAAAATTGGTCTTCTAATTTTGGAAATAAATATGATGTTAACTAAGTGCAAAGCGCAGTGTTTGCATCATTGCTGTGGTAAAAGTAGGACATTTAAGTTGGCACTGATTTTTTTACACGTACTTGGAACTCTTTAACTAGGTATCATTAAATATTGTTATAATATTTATTTCGAAAAATGATTTGCCGGATTTTATTATTTCAAGACGTGGAGACATTTTAATGTGGCAAGCGCGGGGCCCCTCGAAGCGCGGGGCCGTGTGCGGTGGCACACTCCGCACACCCCTTCCGCCGCCTCTGATCACATGGATTTTTGAATTTAGATCTTAGAATTTCAATTCAAATTTAGATTTTAAGTTTTTCATTAAATTTTTAACTAAGTTTTAAATTTAAATTTAGATTTTAAGTAATTCCAGTTACAATTTTTAAATAATTTTAAGTACTGAGTAGTTAATTTCAATAGTGCGGTTTGATAAATTGTTTGTTCTTCAACGACAACTGGAAAACTAGTCAAGAAATATCTACCTTAGTTTCAAATCAAGAGTATTACTGTCAAAATGAATAGCTGTGAAATCTTAAATAAATTAAACATTTTATGAATTGTTTGTGCGGTCACGGCGAAGTTAATTAAAAATGATATTTTCAATGTTGTCGCGGATTCTTCAGAGATCTTTGAGCGTATATTTCGATAGAATATCATCATCAGTAATGCATCAGGATTGAAGCCTTTGTGAAACTGGAGTGATTGCTTTTAGTCATGTACATGTGCATCTATACACCTTTCGATTAACATCATCTAAGCAAATTATAAACCAACATTAAATCTTTTGTTATCCTTTCTATTGGGCTTAACAAACGGTACTAGATGACGGTACGTCTTAAGATGACAAAATATTCTTATACAAAAGTTACACAATACACATACATATAAATGTCTCAATATATTGAATTTTTCATATAATAAATGTTCTATTCGTATTTTGACGTCACAAAATTCGATCATATTTCAATTCTCTCCAAACCATGAGCATGACCAATCATAACTGTGCAGTGGGAATATTTAAATTCAATTAAAGTGTCCACAAAAGCGAGGCCAATTTAATCAAACAAATTGATATAAAATATATAAGTTTGTCAAGACTATAAAGGATAACTAAACTCCCATCCCAATAAAGTACAAGTGCAAGAACAACTGAACACAACCTACATTAACATGATGTATCACACAAATATTTGGAACCGAAAATCATCTATGAAAATATATGTTCATTCATATAAAGTACGTGTGCTTTGACTTGAGAACTTAAAAAGTGTTTGATAAATGTATACCTATACCTAGTTACTGCTAGTGCATATGTATGGAGAAGTGGTTGGAATGTCAAACTTGATACCTTCTTCTTATAACACAGAAGCCCGTTTCCGTTCCATTTGGATAGATGAGGATGACGCATGTGAAACCCTTTTGAATATCAAATTAAAGCCTATACAAAATGTTCATAAATTTCTTGTTTCACTTGGCGAACCAAGAACCACTTAAACTTATGTACAAACATACCCATAACATATGTAGGTTTGTACGTAGATGGGTACAGATTTTGGTCCATCCATCCATCCCCATATAAACCGAATGTCCATTCGTATCCAAATTAAAAATGACAAATTGAAAATTGATTCTCTCATCTGCATGTGAACCAAAAGGATTGAGTTGTTCTTGTTCGTCGTTGCGCCATCAAGCAAGCCATACCACCCAGATTCTTCATTTTAATGGAATATGTGTAGATATCACAACCCTTAAAATAATGTTTAGATCTTTCGAAACAAAGCCGGCGAATAAGTACTCATTACGATTTATACTCATACATCTATAGTCTATTCATCCTGGCGTATAAGAATGAGGTACGAATTCACTCGCTTGCTTTGACAAGGACAAGTAATACAGTAATATAAAGTACGGAATACATAGTGTGTTTTTCTGACTAGAAGGTGACCATTTTTGCTTTGACTTTTGAGTACCTTATAGCTTTATCCAAATTCCCAAATTTTGCCAAGTTTAATATGAAAATGAGTAAGTGTTTATGTTCGATCATGCTTACTTTTAAGTTTTATACTTTCAAGTAATCTTCTTCTTCTTCATTTTACCGGCGATTTTCATGATCTCGAGGGGACCACAACTCTCCGCCTCAACTGCTTCACCTAAGGTTCCACTTGTGGGTTTCGTCGGATTGACCTCAGAAAACATCAACAGGCCTCCTGGTTTTGGATTGTTCCATGTCTGAGGGCAACTAAATGCAGGTGTCGTTGCATTTGTTTCATCCAGGAGTTTTTGCGCCTGCCTTTCTTCCGCGATAGTGTTGGACCTTGTGATATTGCCTTATGAACTGGGTTCTCATGACATCTTCTTTGTACATGACAGTACCAGCTAAGTTGGTCATGTTGTATTTTGTCCAAGATGGTATTTTTCACGTGTATGCTTCCTCGAATTCTCTTGCTTCTTATTCGATCACGTTTTGTCACTCCTGCTATCATGTGAAGCATCTTCATTTCAGCTGCCGCCAATTTACTCTTATACTTCTTGGACATTGTCCAATGCTGTGAACCGTATGTAAGCGCTGGACGAACAACTGCCGTGTAGAGCTTTCCTTTCAGCTTACATGGTATTTTTCGATGATAGAAGATTTCAGAGTTTTCCCGTCACTTCATCCAACCTACGCTTACGCGATGTTTTATGTCGTCATCACAAGATCCTTCGTTATTGATCACAGATCCAACATATTTAATCTTTTCCACTTGGGAAGCACTGTTCCATGCCAATAGATGTCCGGAATAGGCCTGTGTGCATCTGAAAATGCACAGCATAGGTATTCGGCCTTTTTCACGCTAATACGGTATCCATTTCCCTCCAGAACATCCACCCATCCATAATGGCTCCATCGTCAGCAAAAAATAACGGTTACACTTTGGGGTCCGTCACCTTATCCTCAAGCAGAAAGTCAAGGACAGTAATAAAGAGCAAAGGACTTAAGACGCTTTCCTACACCTACCTAATTGGGAACTCTTCGGGGATTCCAGCGGGGCAACCTACCTTTGTTTTAACTTGCTCGTACATGTCCAAGATCATCTTCACGTAGACTTCCGGAACTTCTCGTTGCCTAAGTGTCTGTTGAATGCTTTTTCGCAATCAACCAATACAATATGCAAATCTCTTAAGGAATCCCGATATTTTTCCATTCTGATTCTTATATCCGCTTGTGCAGGATAACGATGGAGAAATCTCGCTGATTCGTCAAAATCGGTAAGAACACCATCGATTACCTTGATGTTGAGAAATGATTGAGGCAATGCGATGCGTTATCATGCAACCTATTTAACATCGTTCTTGAAGCAATTATACGCAACGCACCCGTCAACACCAGTGGTAGAATTTATCAAAAGTCCGTTCAATTGCTTGCGTATGCAGATGACATAGACATTGTCGGCAGAACAATTGTCGCATTTGCGAGCATTGAATCGGAGGCGGTTAAAATGGGATTGGCGGTTAATGAGGACTAGACGAAGTATATGCTGAGAGAGGAATCTAAATATCGCCGACTCGAGCCAAATATCACGATGGACAGATATAATTTCGAAATTGTCAAGGACTTTGTCTACCTGGGCTCCACGATTACCTCGCTAAATGACATCAGTGCAAAGTTCAAACGAAGAATAACTCTTGCCAACCGCTGTTTCTTCGGTCTAAGAAGGCATTTTAAGTAGTGAGGCTATCTCTCACAGAACCAAGGAGACTTTATACAAGACCCTAATCATCCCGGTCTTGCTCTATGGAGCAGAAGCATGGACACTTAAAAAATCGAATGAAAATCTGCTAGGGTACTTTAAGAGGAAGATTCTTCGTGTGATTTTCGGCCCGGTGTGTATCGAAGAAGTGTGGAGGAGAAGATTCAACGACGAGCTATACGGGCTATACAGCGACGTTGACCTGGTCTTAAAGCTGAAAATACAGCGGCTGACATGGCTGGGGCCAGTGGAGCGTATGGACAGCAACGCACCTGCCCGACGAGTCTTCGACTCCAATCCCGATGGTGTACGCAGCAGAGGAAAAACCCGTAACAGGTGGCGCGCACAAGTGGAGGACGACATTAACCAACTCGGTGTGCGCAACTGGAAGCGGCTAGCTAGGGACAGAGCTGGCTGGAGGGCGTGTTAGTTGAGGCCGAAGCCCATCCTGGGCTGTCATCGCCACCAAAAGTATGTTAGTACGTGGAAGCAAATATAGCCCATATTCGCAAGGAATTTCGGGCACGATGTGGATAGTTCTGGATAAATCTATACAGGGACTTGATAACGCGAACGATGGCAACACCCTTAACTCTTAGCCTAAATAACAGAAATAGACGTAGACCTATCGATATGCCAGGCTTTCAATTTGATAATTAAGGATCGGAAATTTTCATTTTGGAAATCGTGGTTGTTGGTTGAAAAATAAATTTTTCTATCCATTTGGTGAACGGAATTGTCAATCTGACTACCGTTTTTCGTTCTGTTCGTTGGCGAAAAGGTGGTGTTGTTTTCTGCCAAATTTGATACTTAAACTCCATCATGAATGAAAATTTGAATTTGCAGTCTCTTCTCCAAAAAATACGATTTCAGGACAACCTGTTGATTATTGAAACGAAAAAAAAGGCAGTCTCGTGAGTCTCGTTGCGTCTCGGTCTCGTCATGCAAGACCGAGACTTTTCTCGTCTCGTGGCCAGCACAACTTCAGGCTCGCTGATGTTTGTTTTTATCCAAAAATCTCCCAATTTCTTGCAAATTAAGCAGAAAAAAATAGAAAATAAATATAAAATTTAAATAATCTGGTCACACTTATAAAAATTGAACTCCTTAGAGGTAAATTCTGAGCATCAGCAGTGAGACTGCCGAACAGCGACAACGAAGATAACAACGACGACGACGATGGCGATGCCCAAATATTGAGCAGACATCGTCGTCGTCGAAGCGAAGGCATCATCAGCACAAGCACAGTAGAGGGATGCAAAGCAACTGTAAGGCTAAGGATTCAGCAAAAGGAATTCCTAACTTAGTTTTCTCTCGTTCGTATAATTAAAGTCCATCTTAATGGTTTTCTGGTCTTTTACAAAACCCAATCAGTGTGTGATGTGTTGTGATGAAGGAAGGCTAAGGCTATAAGGAAGAGATGCCAGAATGGAAAGGATGTGCGGGATGATGGGGTAGCCGTATATATGTATATAGCTAGTTGAATGTTGTACTTTCAGCAATAGCACATGTGACACACGTGCACTTACGCAATTTGCTGTACAATTTATGCGACTTGATGACCATATCCTTGCATGAATGGTCTTAGCAATCCGTTTATTTCACGTTTTCTTCTTCTTCACCGCACACACATATAGGGATTGCCTTATACTCGGCCAGCATGTGGCGACAACTCTGCTCACTGCTCAAGCTCGTCTCCCACTCCTATTTCCTATAATGGTTGTCTCGAGGTTCAGAGCTCTCTGGCCAGGCCACCCATCTTGGTTATATCCATCGTCTTCGTAATGTTGCACACAAAATTATTTGCATTTGCATAAACTCGAGAACCAAGAGCTCCTCGTTCACGACATGTGTGTATTGCTGTGGGTGGCTTTGCGGTAGAACATGATGTGGAGAACATCGACCATCGACAGTCTGGGAAAGAGTGTTCTTCTACACCCCTTTCGATGTGTCATCTTCTTCAGAGAACATAAATTCAATTTCCTATTCGTACGTATAGTAGGTTGCTATACATGGACTTGAGAGATCTTCATTCAATGTTTAATCTCAGCTATCGCATCCTGGCGCAGTTCTTTGCCTTCGTCTTAGCTAATGGGGGTGCAAAATCTCCTGCCACGCCTTCGTATATAGCACACAGAAACATAGTTATAGTAAAGTGCAGGCGGCATGTATAGAGATTTTGGACACCATGATGCACCAGGAATAGTATACTGACTGACCGACCACATGGGGCATTCCCATCATGAAAAGTTCCATCGATGCAGCAACTTGAATACCTATATCCTTCTGCGTTCATATTTCCTTATAGGAATTGACCATAAGATGTAGTGCAATGATGATGACGAGAACGAGCGCACCAGCCAGCAATAGGACTAGAATCAGGACCAGGACAGCAACAGCAATTCCAATGCCGACAACGACGAACACTAGAACGACCACCATCACCAACAGAGCCTTGTTGGTTGGTTTCACTCGGCACTCCGCATATACCTAGTAAAACCATCCAGGACTCTAACAAAGATGGCCGACCAACGCGAATTATTTTGACCATCTCTGGAGAAAATTTTGCATCAGCTAAGAAATTATAATTGAAATGGGCTAGTGAGCACAAGGAATACGAGTAAATATAGGTGGAAGAAGTGAAGGGGGTTGTGGGAGCTCCATAAGCAATGGATGACGACGTGCAAGTGGAAATGTTCGCATGTCATTTGTACCAACAGGACGACACCTTACGTATGGAAGGACATTCTCTGAACATTCTGTAAGGAAGAAAGCAAGATGCAAACCAAAAGAAAAAAATCAAACAAAAAAATTAAATACATATACTGTACGTTGTATCAAGAAACCAAAATTGCAGAGCTCGAGGACATTGAGGACATAAAACAGATACAGTTCGGACGGACTGGACAGGGAGTGGATCATCGCATGTACACTGACACTATACAGCTAGCTATCCAAAGTCTTAACGATGCAATATAGGCAAAAGGCGAAAGGAGTTCCTGAGTTAGGTATGTTTCCTGGGAAAACCATAGACTGCGAATGGTCTTCATATATATGTGGGTTCCTGATTTGCAATGTGGTAAATAGAGTCTTATGTATTTTACTCTATATATGAGTCTATTCGAATGGTTTAGTTGACATGAAATCTATGTATATAGACATAATGTGTAGAGTCTAGAATAATGCGCTCGTATTATAGAACATCCTGTGGATGACGTGAATTCGGTTAGAACAAGTTGAAAGTAAAATGCAAGATGTCGTCTAATTTATATTTCGAAATCAACGTACATATATTAAAAAAAATAATAAAAACACCAGTAATCTAAGAAGTGTCCAGTTTTCTTCAAATGCCATGGTGGCATTTTAATTTGTCACTGAAAATGAGATATTTACTGAGAGGATATTAGAAATTTTAAACATAGCCGAAGAGTTGTGAATTTTTAGGTCCGATCCTTTACTGTAAATTTCTGTGATTTCCTGTGCATTTGTGACTTTGTGTGCATTTTAGTCAAAAGCCGTTCCCGTTCTCAAAAATTGGGCAGTTTTTGACAAAAGGCAACGCTCACGAAATAGCAAATAATTACCCCTACCTGAGATTTTCTATCCGGGCAGAAAGTCACAGCGCAGCCAAATGTCATTTTGAGAGTAAATGAATGTAAGCCATTATCATGTCTTACTTGTCTGGCACATTATAGGTGAAACGGAATTTGTGTGAATTTGCGTTTTCGTACTTTTGCAAAGTTTTGATGTTTTTGAGAATATTTCATCCTTGCTCTCTGAAGTTTTACAGATTGTGGGTATTTTTTATTTAAGCACTGCTAAATGTTTGCATTGAGACATTCAATTTTGGATTTATGTTGATGTTATATCTTGTAGCGTAAGGAAAGGTTGGTACGTTGGACTCCTACGATGGAGCTCTCGGTTCGAATCCCAGCTTCGGCAACCTATAAGCAAACAAAAATTTTTCCAGGACCATCTTGGGAGAAAAAGACAAATTCTCCTTGCTTAAGCCACTTAGATTCAACAGACGATCCTGCCAAAACCCGCATGCATCTTTCCAAACTGTATCGTATGGAGGTTTTGAGCTTGCTTTCGAACCCTGCCTCAATATGTGTTATCAAGGATAACACTTGGTCTGTGCAGTTTCTACCCGCATAGAAACCAGCCTGTTCGATGGGTATGATTTCATTAATTACAGGATTTATCCGATTGTATAGGTAAGGCGTTCGAGGATTTTGTAGCAAACGCTTAGTACGCTTAATAGGGCGGTAGCTTTCCGGCAGGTCGTTAGGTTTGCCTGGCTTGAGAATAGCAATGATTTTCGTTCGCTTAAACGAAGTTGGAATTACACCTGTTTCTTGTATATTGCTGTATAATTAGCTAGCAATGTGTTTGTTCCGCTTTTGTGAAGTCGCTCGAAAACTGTGATATTAGGGGGTATTGTTTTTGGGGTTCTTCAGAGCCCGTTTGGTGATGACTGTATGTGCCTGGTCCACGGGGGCACGAGAAACGTCTACAATGCAGTAAGCCACTTTATTCGGGTCTATACAAGAATTTGTGGTGTTTAAGCTGCTACTTCCTCCAAATTTGCGCAGGGGGCTCCATGCTTTCCTGCAAGAGTGGGTGAAGTTGAGTTGGTTGACAGTAGATGTCCACTTCTTTTTACGATTTGCGTCAAGCAATTTTAGCAGTTCGTGACCAACTCCCGGATCTCCAGATGCCTCATAGTCCTCATAGAGTTGTTCGCTTACTTCAGTCCATCCAGGAATGTACTCCTTCCGAAAACCACGGGGAATATGTTTTTCTGGCGATTGCTTTTACAATTACTACAAATCTGCCATAGTCTTGAGAGAGCGGTGAAATGACCCTTAAGCATGAGTCGAGTTCGTTGTCGAAGTTATTCCAATTGTTTTGTTAATGGTTATTCCAATTGCGCTTTGAAAATTTCCATCGTGGCTTTTGAACTGAATCAGTTAGTGGTATTTGGATACCGATGTCGACTATGACCGGATGTTGACTTTTCGGGAAATCCGACATCACTCTTCTTGAAGCTGGTAGAGAGTGATATTCTGCATCACAGGCAACGAAGCACAGATCTGGGTTGTCACCTTTTCGCCATCTGCGAGAGTGAAAAGTTGATTTATCTTTTGCGTCGAAGATTAAATGTAAGTGGTTTGAGCCCGCCCATTCTATTAGTTTATCTCCATTCTCATCGTTATTGTCATATCTCCACAAGCTATGATAGCTATTGAAATCACCAATGAAAACTGTTGGTTGATTTGGAATGTCAAGTACGGCCATGGTGTAGCGGGAGGTTTGTATATGTTTAGAATTTGAAGGTCTCCAATTTGGATAGTAATTGTTAAGATGTTGTTTCTGGAGTTATTGCTAATAAGTTTTACGTCATCTATATCTACCGTTTTGTACATAGGTTGCTGATCCTTTCTGGAAGTAACCGGTGACAGTCCCTCTAACCTTTTGAGCAGCGACGGAGGCAGTATGTGTCTCTTGGACGACAGCTACATCGATGCTGTTTGTCAATAATAGTTTTGATAAGTAGTTACTTTTGGCTTTGGATATTAAGTTGGCATATTTGAACAGAAGGTCCGACGTGCCTTGTCAATTGGCGCTGAGAAGCAACGGTTGCAATTGCAATGGGCATATTGATATTGGCGTTGATGTTTCAAAATTGTTTGTTAGCTTTAGTTCAGTTGACTTCTTATTTGTAATATGTCCAGGAGAGTAATCTTGCTTGCCTATTCTGGCTTCCGCTTGTGATTGATCATTTAGCGTTATCCAGGGTGTACCACGAGGAGGCGATATATCTTTACATATTATTGTGAATCACTATGTAGGTCTTAGTTTTTCATGAGCTCCACCAAATTCATGTTTCAATTATTTTGATACTTTTTTACTTGCGATAGATGTAGTACAAAGGGCAAGTTTTGGGGTTACCCTAAACCGCTGAAGCAATTTGCATTAAACTTTTTTGAATTTTTTGAATGAAAATCGTGCGAAAAACTATGAACCGCATGAAACTACCACTATTGATTAGTAGCTGTTTCCATACCGTTACAAAACGGAATTCAATCCCAAGATGTTAATGCAAGTGGGCATTAATCTAAACAATAAAATAATTAACCGTTATTAAGTATATCCTGTAAGCAAGCAGAGGTAGCGCAAAGGCTGAACCCTCTACCATTGAAACTTTGCTTCAATCGAGGTTATACTGCTTCGCATGAAAAGCAACCTAAATCCATAGTACGTGCGTAGCATCGGCCATGGATTTAGGCCCAAACCTCAATTAAGATTGCCAGTGAACCCAATGATGACAACCTGAAGATGGAAGAAGAAATGATTGTTCTCTCTGGAGATGAATTTATCCTAACAACTTCAGTAGAAGGAACGTCATCAGGGGTCTAAAGACATCAAAGAAAGCCAACAAACAACTAAATGAAGACAGTGACAAATCACTTTCAACAAGCCAGAACAGAAGCCAACTACACCTGTTTGAGTAAGGGCTGGCCACGAGACGAGACTCGGCGAGGCATTTGTAAGTCTCGTCTCGGTCTCATTAAAATCGAAAATTTTCAGTCTCCTCTCGGTCTCATATCGGTCTCGTGTAATTTAGTCTCATCTCGGTCTCGTCTCCGAAATTTTTATTTTCATATTGAACTTAATTTTAGAAAATGAAATAACACCCCAAACTGTTAAACAAATACTTGAATTGCATCCTGCACAATTTTCCTGCAACAAGGACACTTATAGTTCCCCTGCCCTTCAGCAATAGACTCCGCTTGAATTTTTAGGTCGCATTCACTGCATATTTTTAGATGCCTACAAGGTAACAGAACCATATTTGCCCGCAAATCCTTACAAATTACGCAAATATGTTCATCAATGTTTGGGCCGACAGCAACAGGGCTTTCATCATCTTCAGGAATTTCCTCCCCACAGGATTCCTCCTCATCATAAATATTTTCTTCTGGAAGCATCTCCACACAAATTTCGTTTTTTTCAAAAACCATCCTGGAAAGAAAGGAAGCAACGGTTAATTTACCCTGTTGGAGCAACAAATTTGCTTCCTAAATCTTAGAGCTTCGTTCAACGTTGTATTTTTTACGTTTTTTGACCATCGAACCACCACTTTCTTATAAAATTGAAAATTGTCGGCTTTTAAAAAACTCCTCATCTCTTATAAGAGTGACGAATTTAAAAAAAAACCCAAAACACCGTTATATGCTTCAACAGCAGAAGTCGTCCGAATATTTTCCTTATAGACAGAAAAGTTGTCACACCCTATCTGAAAATTAAAGGATGAAAATAAAACAGAACCAGATGTCTCAAAAACTTAAAATTACTTTTTCAATCCAGTATTTTTCAAAATATTTTAAGAATGATGAAAAATTGTTGTTGCTGTCCATCAAAAAAATCCTGGATTTTATGTCCCGAAATGCCATTTCTATCATATTTGGTGGCAGCAAAGGAAGGGCCATTATTTTATGGAAAACCGATGATGCTGGTTTTGAGGCTTTGATATACTGAAACAAACCGTGCCTGCTTCGCATATTACGCCTTAGGGCCTGACAAAAGTGGAACCTTTAATATTAGGAATTTTTATGAAATTTAGTATGTGCACCATTATTTCTATATAAATTAGCAGCATCCAATTAATTTTGTCCGTGGGAAAATAGTTTTGACGGCTTGTCTCATTCCCTGCTCATAATCCGTCAAACATTTGGAAGGATTTAGATCAAAAATATTATCCTTTATGTACTGCATCAGATGTTCATAGGCCTTTTTTGTTCTTTTATCCATAAGAACAAAAAAAATTGTAAAAACCTGTTTACGAAATTAAAAGTGATTTTTTTCAGCTATTCTGTTACTTATTAATGCTTTTCAATGTAAAGATCGTGCTGCAAACCATCAGGGAGTAACAGAATAGCTGAAGAAAACGCGCGATTTTTTTCAGCTTTTCTGTTATTATATTTTTTCTGTCAAAATATTCTATATAAATAACCAATAGCTGTTTGAAACATCCTTGAGGGACAATTTTAAAAGTTCCGTCCATAAAGATGGTTCTGTTGGTCGGTGGAATGTTCTCTTCAATAAGTTTTATAGTTTTATGCGATGAAAACAAACAATAATTAAATTGTCCTTCTTCCATAATACATGATGTGTAAAACGGCATAGGATGTAACTCGTCCTTTAAAGTCCCAAAATTATTCCAAACGGATTCCAATTGGAAAGCCTCAATAATTTGAAGCGGATTTGTCGGTGAAGTTATAAATTTTTTGTTAACAATGTACTGCAGGCCTCTTCTTATCTTTGAAAATGATAAATTTTGCGTTTCTTCCTGAAAGCTTTTTCCAAAAAAAAAATCACACATTAAATACAACAAAATCAAACAAACAAGACTTTTACTTGTTACTTGTTACATGTGTTGCGAAAAGCAACTCTTATGGTGCTTAGAGCGTTTACTTCCGCTCCAAGTGTCCCCGCTGCATCCACGCAATCCTTTTTAATTTTATTTAACGCTTAAAGCTCATTTATAGAGCCCTCGTCGTTTTCGTGGTTATGTTCCACATAATTTTAGTTTTATTGCCTTCTGGCAATAAAACTATTCTTGCCTTACAAGAACTCCTCCAGCACACATATTTTATAACATTTTTATACACAGATTTTTTTTTGAAAATCTTTTTCTGGAAAGGAACATATAATAATTCCCTATTGCTCCTTTTTCCAACAAACTTTTCACAATTCATAATTATTATAATTACTTTTTAATATTCCGCACTAAAAAAAGCTTCGTTATACTGATTTTACCAGAGTGAAGAACATTTTCTCTTTAAGATTTAACATCACCTTGGATAAACATTGAAACATGATTGCTGGGTCCACAATAAGCGGTATTTTTCTAATTCTGGGTCCTCGATTAGCGGATTTTCACATTATTTTTTGTGAAAGACAATGTTATTTTAGCATATTCATGTAAATTATTAAAAATGAAATAAGACCCCAAATTGTTTTTAAAATATAATGAAATTAAGCCCCAAAACTAGAGTTGGGGTCTTATTTCATTGGGTCCTAATTTATAATGAAATTATGCCCCAAAATAAAAATGAAATAAGGCCCCGAAAATGAAATAAGACCCCAAAATTTGAGAAATTTCGTTGTTGTTGTTTTGTGTGCTATTTTTTTGGGCCTTATTTCATTATTTTTTTGGGGCCTAATTTCGCGGAGCCGCGGAAGCGGGATAAAATGCTAGCAAATAAAATTCCGTATCCTTTTGGAGTGGAGACCGCTCTCTAAGTGATTGAATGCGAGACCACATAACAAGAAGACACAAGAAGATGTCGGCAGCAAGGCTGATCCCAGTTTTATTGATGGAAGCGAGGCACTACAAAACGAATCTCTGGAAAAAGATTGTGAATTTTCGAAAAGCATGTTCTTCTTAACGTCAATTTATTATCTTCACAAAAAGATTATTCATTTGTTGTCAAACATATTTCTCAAAGCGCATCAACTAGGCACTACGGCAATTCAATTCAATAATCTGATCTCCATTGAATATGTGTTTCTCTTCCCCCATTCATTTTTTTTTTCTTCAGACATGTAGGGGAAGGTTGCCTTAAATGCCCCCCCCCCCTAAAGAAAATATCCCATATCTCTGAAAAAAGTAACATTCAAATTGAAATGTTATATTTTTTTCAAAGTTAAATCAGTAACGCTTAAATTTTTTTTTGCCTTACGAGTATAAAAACTTCCGAAAAGTATTTAATTATCAAAACGTCTTCAAATTCCAACGATCAAAATTGCCCGGGTAAAATGGCATATGTACATGCAAGTTAAATCTGCGCACACAGAGTGTGCCCACAAATGGCACTCGAAGCATTTAACCCAAGACTCTAAGCTTTGAGCGACTATACATCGTTGAAGTGAATGCAAGCCACTTGCCTAAAAATTTGGTTCGGTTTCGTTCTCATATAAATACTTAAAATTTGTGTAAGCTTTTTTTTGCAGCTTTTCCAATTTCAATAATTGCGTTTTTTTCTGAAACTTTTTCTGCCACTTAATGTATGTTTTTCTTTTTCGGACTACACCACCGGAAGATTGTGGAACATTCAGGACATCAACTGTAATGATTTGAAATCTTGTATAGATTGAACAGTGTGGTAGCTATCCGAATCGTTAATATTTATTGGGGGTTATGCTTGTAGGAAGTTAATGATCATTATTGTTATTATCTGATCTTCTTTCATTCTTTTTAACTGATGTCATTTTTTATAAAGTTCTTGTCATCCAAACCTCAGCGTGTTTTATTTCACTACAATGCTAGGAAATTTTCAAAATTTTGCTCAAACCGCAGAATATTTTCATCAAAACACACAATTTCAGGATGAACTAGTGGCACATTTTCATCTGGAAAAACTAATTCGAAATCAGCTGGTTGTTCATTTCCAATTGCAGATACGTTTCAGATGTTCACTTCTGAAATATTTGTTGTCTCTGCTGCAGCAAAAAAATAATATGGAAAAATATCTTTCTTCAGTGGCCATACGCCAAGTTTTTCAAAGCCGCTTACTGCATTCGAAACATATTGGCATATTGGCGCGCGCCAATATAATTTCCTTGATATATTTAAAATAAGGGGTATCTGTGCTCGGAGAATTTTCTAGATCACAAAATTGGTGATTTCAGTTTTAAGAATTTTAATTTGGAGATTTAGCTTCGGAAAGATGTCATAAAGCGTGTTTTTCGTTATTTTTGAGGTAAATTTAAACCACCAATAACATTTTTTCACAAAAATCATTACGGTTTATTAAAATACTAATCTTACCATTTATCAAAAAAAAAAAAAATAGGATCTTTCCTATTCTTTTTCTATCCTTTGGAAAATCAATAGTTTAAGACTTCGCCTCCCCGCAATTACTTCCCGAATAAGCCAAATAATGAAAACCTATTTCAAAAAAATATGTTAAATTCAAATTGCAAGTTTCGACTGATGATCGTAATGATCTTACACTATTTCCCCGTGAATTTTTTTTTTTGTTTAAATATTAAAATAACAACAACTATAACTGTTTCAAAGGAACTAGCTATTACTGTAATTTAACTGTGTTTCTTGCATATTAACAAAGTGCAAAGTAAAAAACACATCCTAGAGTCCTAGAAAATCTCAAAGGACCACCAAAGTTCAATGTTTTATGTTGCTTGCAATATCTTTATTTGTACGAAAACCACACAATCAGTGAATTTCAGGTGGCCGCTTCTCAAACGTTACGTTATAGTATTTTAGAAGAAAAATCTAACTACATATATGTAGGTGTATGAATGTACATATAGAAACAGAAACAAATACATATACCACAGAACAAAATTGAGATTGGCATCGCCAAATAAAGCATAGACTACGATGGTCATCGCCATCTTGACCGAACAGTGTTCCTTCAGAAATAAACTACTGTAGTTCTGATTGTGTGAGTGTGCGGCTACTGCAGAATCACTCACAGCTACCAGCAGAATAGCTTTTCTACATCGTCATCGCCATCGCCGTCATTGTTCACTTCCGTCGCATCTTCTTCAGAATCCAAGAGCGCCATCAGAATATCTGCAACAATCACCACCATTACCACCGTATCCCCCAGCCATTCCATCAACCCCCTCCTTCAAAATTGTATACTGATGAACTGCACATTAGACTCTCATCCGAGGAGCATTCCTGGAGAATATAACCTTTGTGCAAACGAGGAGGTTTCCTTTTCGCAAAACCACCCGGGGAAGGGCAAGGAGATAGTTGTGCCAACTAATGTCCAGAATAGAGATGTACGATTACGGAGTGTACCCTGTTCTGGGACAGGGACACAAACTGCAGCACAAATCCTGGACGATGACGATGGTATTATACATGCGGCTACTCCTTGTTTTATATATGTTTATCCAAGAGCCAGGATGGACATAAGGAAGTCGCTCTATATCGTCACCTACATATAGATTTCTATACTTAAAGTGCTTGCTTGCTGGCCGCTTGGTCCTCATCATTGTCGTTGTCCAGTATACCTACATGGTGGCCGTGCAGCATCAGTATCCACGTTGATTATTCAGGAAAACCATGCGGGAGAAGAGAACTGATCCCGATTCGAGTTTCTCCTAGCTGCGGCATCAACATCGGCACACAGCACAGAGACAGGACAGACACCTTTCATGGAAGACGTGACCATCGCATCGGATCAGGTGAACCAGTTAGCGGAATGGTGAATAAGACGCATCGAAATACAAAAGCTTTCTTATGCCAACGAGGATGAGAAACGGGAAATTACCGCTACACAACCAACGCTATCTAATGCATATAGGAACTGCTCCTGCGTTCGGGATGAGTGCATATGCCGATGCTGATACTCTGTGAATGTGGATGGTTCTGGTCGGGGATGATGATGCGGCATTCTGTGCAAATAGTGTTTTGTTCGTGTGTTCAGCGAGTGCTGGGGAGTTAAATGGTTTTTGTTTAATAAGGTTCAGCCTTTCCTATTCCTGGATGCCATTCTATCATATACCCCTTGGGTTTGGTGTTATAGGCAAGAATCCAAAGTCCATGAATTGAGTAAACATAATAATTGGGATGGTGTGTTCTTCAATAAAATATGCACACAAAGAGGACGCATCAGCATCATTGGGAGGAAGTCTTTTCTCCTCCCTCTCTCTCTCTGGAAGCATTCTGATGACCACCGCATCATATCTCAACTTGGTCATATATTAAAACACGTTTTTGCAGAGCAAGCAAACATAAGCTATTATATGTTGATGATGTATCTACAACCAATAATGCGGAATTTTCTGAAACCACCCTAAGCAGTTCCGCATTTTATCATATTACAACCGGAAGCTATAACCTTGTGGTGCATTGATAAATGGAAAAAAATATCAATTTCTATAAAGTTGAGAGTAAATCATAATGTTAGTGACATTCTTTATATTCTTTATATTAACGTATGTAATAGCCCATGGTGTTTAAGTCGTTCGGATTCTGCAGAAAATTGTAGTTCTCCTTTCTCGACTGCTCCAGACAAACGCACACAAGATTGTTTTAGAGTTAAAAGTAACTAGGCCCTGGATCACCTTTAGTTGCAGCGTCTTAACCAGCGTATAAACTTGCCTTTCGCAACACCCACCTTTAATTCAATAAGTCAAAATGTCAACGAATCTGTCAAAAGTCATCATTTGTTGATTTGTTTGGTCATTGAGCCTTGCAAGGTCACTTAAGTTTGTATTATTTTGTATTTTGTTTCCTTTAAAATTTTTATTTTCAATACTATAACTATGGGCATTATGTAGTTATTTCAACTGATAAATTGGCAGTGAACACCTTTTAAGAACTGTACAGACTATAAAAGTTCTTGTTAAATAGTTTTCTTTTAGTATTTGTACATGCAGAATATGTAGAGCTCACTGCTGACGTTGAACCGAACTAAGACAGAAAAAGTCGCGTCGACCCTTTTCACATAAACAGTAAATGATCTCACCGATTCTGCTTTTCGCGAAACTATATTTGTCTTTTCTAAAAAAAAACATAGGTACCTAGACCTACATACATTTTATTGGGTCAAATTGACAATCAACAAATGCATTTCTTATAACTACGAATATTTAATTGCAGGTATACAGCATACACCGATAACCAAAACCAAACAGCGCCACGAGGGTAAATTAACTCTTCAGAGCAGAATGGCTCAAGGAGTTTGGCGGTACGTGGACATCGAACTCCTATGTTGTTTTAGGCAATGTAATATCATAAAATTTGTGATACAGTTTGCAATTCTTTACTTTGAATATATTTTTCCCATTTCAAGTTCCTACTTCACTCTTAGCAGTTGAACGATAAACCACTTAAAGCGTGGGTCATTATTGCGGGAAGGACGGGAAGGTTGATTCCGCGCATTTCCAGTGTTGAGCAAGACTCTTTTTATATTTGTCAAACCAATTTATAACTATAAACAAATTAAACAATAAAATCTTTCATGTTCATACTAATGCAATTCAGTTTACGACGCGACGCATAAATTTGTTTTCCAATTTTCCGAATTAACTTTTTGTTTCTCTGTTGGTTCTTAGATCTTTGCTTCTCCTACGGTCTTGCAGACGATGGGTCAGCTAAAGTTTCAATAGGTGCAGACTTTTCAGTAAGTCTATGGAAGTAAGTATTATGGGAAAAAATTAATTTTATATTTGTAATATTTTATTACCTGTTGGATTATCATTATGTTTGTTCCTAAGATTTTTGGGCAACGTACCTCAACGTGACATTTCACAGAACAACAATTTGTCAGGAGGGGAAATTGTTGTACTCTCTTGCGAGCGTTCTCTTCTGCCCAAAACTACTAAGTTTGTGAGGTGTGAAACTGGATTTTGGCAACAATTGTTGACAATTGGGAGTTTTCGTCAAGGTTGGGAACAGACCTACTATCACTCTTGTGGATGATTCCGAACATATTCGTCATCTTCATCATGGTGGGAAAAATCACGTTCACTGCTTTTAACATAATTTTCCATAATAAAAACGATTCTTCGGTTAGTAATAAAACTGTGAAACAATACCTAAAAAATTGGTCTTAACTGAAAATCACACGTCTGTTCGCGAATAAAAATATTGGAAAAACTGAATATGACCATGAGACTTGTTTATGCTTCCAAGGACATCAACAATGCGAATCAATGACCTGATTTTTTTTTACCGTTAACTCAGAAACGAAATACTTTTTGAATTAGTTATACCCCTGACTATAGTAACTTTTCTCTGAATTAAGCACTAGTTCTTGGATTTTTGTATGACTTGGTTTTTGGTACAGTGTGAGCCCTCCATATTATAAAAAGTGGTCGTTTTGATAGCAAAATTATTAATGCCTCATATCCATGATTTTCAATTCATTTTCAAATATATAACTGAAATTGGATTTTTTTAATTTATTAGACTCTCTAAATTTCGGTCCAAATATACAGTCTCGTCACAGTTGCTTAGAAGCCAGTCTCGTCTCGTCTCGGTCTCATCATACGAGACTGAGATCGAGACCGAGACTTTTCTCGTCTCGTGGCCAGCCCTAGCTAGAGCCAAGTTTGGGTATCATACACGATGCATTTGCTTAGTTAGAAGCTTTTGTCTGTAAAATTTACAAAACAAAAGCTACATATCTTTAAGTAGTGCCCGATATGTAGTTTCGTTTCGGACAAGATTTTTGAAAACATTAAATGCATCTTTAGAAAAAAAAACAACTCTCTTCTTCTACAATTTTGTATATTTTAGGTTTTGTAGGTTGCCTTTTGCGCCACACAAAGTTGTTCTTCTTGTTCATTATAAGTAGGAGACATTTCAATGACACCAGCACAAAATGTTTGGAAACTGAATAAAAGTTCTTGGGGAAATAATTGAAATAATAAGCTCGAAAGTGAAGTTGCGCACAATCAATCCCTTGCATATAGTTTTTTTAGTTTTTAGTTTTATTGACTTATAAAAATAATAATAAGTGTAGAAACATATTTTGCTTATTTTAACAAAAAGTCTACTGGTTTGGCCGAAAGCCGTCTACCAGACTGACATACTTTACATTCTTGTTTAAATTTTGATTATAATAAGTAACATATTGTATATTTTTCTTTCCTTTTTTTCAAAAATTTTCATTTACAATGCAATTTCGATATTTTAATGTTTTTCTAGTGAAATTAAAAAGTACTTCCCAGCCACGTGATCCATTTAAAATTTTTAGCACTTTCTCTAATTCCAATGACTGTACTCCAAAATACTGCACTCGAAATTCATTTAAAACGGGACAGACTGCCATAAAATGAAACACATCTTCTCTTTCATAATGGTTGCATAAAGTACTTATAATAGGTAACTCTGGACGGTGTGGTATGAAGTTGAGGTTTAATAGTTCACCCCTTAATCGAAAGATTGTACTTACTAGTTCCGTAGAATAGTTAGCTAAAAAGTAAGTTCTTTCGTTAAGGTAGTGATCCAATTTGCTATAGTACATCCTGTACTGCGAATTCTGCGCTTCTTCCATGAATTTATGGTACATTCGGTTTCCTGTTTTCTTTAGCAATTCATCAAGTTTTGGTTTTAGCGATTTAATTTGCTCTTCAACTGTAAATACCAGGTTTACTCCACATTCGGATGCCAGTTTCTTCCACTCTTGGACACATCCTTCTTCAATCGACAATAAGTGCATAAGTACTGTTTTGGGTGTTCTCTGCTCATGCATTGCTAATACACGTATTATATAATTGAAATAAAGCTTAAGAGTATCCAAAAACATAGGCGGAATACCAGTCTCCAAATGTATCATATAGTTTGGGGAACTAGTGGGTATTCTAAAAAATCTCTTAATAAAATAACGTAAAAACTTCTCCACTGTTTCGAACGGTCGGTAACCCCATGCTTGTGCTCCATATAGAAGAATGGTTGTTGCAGTTGCACGAAATATCACTTGCTTTGATGTATGTGAAATACTCTTCTTGTTTATGCAGCTGCCCCAAACAGAACAGATAGCTCGCTTTTCATCTGCTAGTTTGCCTTGAAGATGTTTTTTTTATATTGGGATTTGATGAAATCAACACTCCCAGATATTTATACTCCTTTACGATTCCTATTTCCTGTCCGTTAAACGCCCACTTCTCCAGCCGTGAATATCTTCCTACGCCACTTCTTAAGATCATCATTTTAGATTTAACCAGGTTGACAGATAGATTCCAACTCTTACAATATCTTCCTAATCTGTTGATCATAAGCTGCATGCCTTCAACTGTCTCTGCGGGGAAAACAATGTCATCTGTAAATAATAAACCTGGAATTTTCATCTGACAGAGCTCAATTCCACCTTTAACAGCATATGTGATATCGTTTATGTATAAGATAAAAAGTAGTGTGCTAAGAATGCACCCTTGCTTTACTCCTACTGTTGTTTCGAAATCTTCGGAAAGACATTTTCCGTCCCAGATACGAGTATTATTAATATGGTACAAAGCTCTTAATACATTTATCATTTTTGATGATATCCCTAGCATATATAATTTATAAAAGAGTGCTTCTCGTGGTATGGAGTCGAAGGCTGCTTGAAAGTCGACAAAGACATAAAGTTTTTTATTCCTATTTTTGTATATCTCTGCTAAGCTTAACAACGAAAATATTTGGTCAGCAGTCGAATAGCCTCTCCTGAAGCCAGCTTGGAACTCATGCAAAATATGATTCTTTTCCACCCAATGAGTAAGCCTTTCTTAAAGAACGGATGAGAATAATTTGGCGGCTGTCTTCAAAAACGATATACCTCTATAATTAGCTGGATTTTCGAAGTCTCCTTTTTTGTGAAGCGGATATATAATTGTTTTCAGGAAGGTATCAGGTACTTCAGCTTTCTCAAAGATTCTGTTGAATGCTATTACGAGTAGGTTTTTGAACTCCGGTGTGCAGTTTTTGAAAAATTCAAACGAGATTCCGTCTTCCCCTGGTGGTTTTTTATTTTTGGATTTGTAAATAACCTCTTCTATCACAAGCAGTGTTATTGACGAGTCCAACTGTACCTGTACATCCATTGTAAGAGGCGCTGCGTATAGAACGGCTGGTGAGAATTGTTCTGCGTTAAGCAGCTGCATGAAATGACTTTTGAGCTGTTCTGCAGGAAGACCAACTGCAATAGAATTTCTTTTTCCTACAACCACTTTAACTGCTTTTCTATGTTTTTGAGATCATATGCTTTTTTCTTTGCGGAGCATAGGTTTTTAAAATTTTTATTTGCTGCTGCATAGTTTGCTTGTATATAGCTGTTATTCATTTTCCGAAACAGTCGTAAAAATGCATAGGAAATATCTCTTGCTTTTCTGCATTCATCATTAAACCACTTTTGCTTAATTTGTTTGCTTCTGAAAGCTAGATTGATGGACTTTGGGGCAGCGGTTTTTATCATTTCCGTTAGTTTTTCGACTTTGGTATTTTCTATACACCCTTTCGAAGCACTTAAAAGCTTGCATATAATTTGTTTATCTTTATTTATCGCTTGAAACTAGATATTTTCCTGAACGATATTTTTTCCCCTGTAGTGTTCAACAATAGAATTTCCTCTTTTTTTTTGTTGTACTCGTATGTACAAAAATTAGAACAATTAGCAATATAGTTTTATTTCATCATTTAAAATAGTAACACATCGATCATATCCGGATTCAATCAGTGATATACAAAATTATCCTCCAGAAGCCCTCGTTAAAATTTTACTATCTCATAAAAAAAAGAAAAACGCACATCTTACGAAAAACGTTATCTTCAGTAAGCAGGAAAACCCACTTCTTCCGAACGTAAGAGGGACTTGCAGCAAAACCACTTATATCTACTTGAACTCCCAAGCATTGTCACATGACATCTTTGTATTGACAGACACTTGGCTTAACTCAATTTGTTTGGACACGGAAATATTTAAGCAAGAATTTTTAGTTTATAGGTATAAAGGATCGTAATCTTAACAAACCAAAAGAAGCGGAAGGCGGTGTTTTGGTTGCCGTTCGTAATAAATTTATATTTTTGTATTTATTTTAATTTAAAAGTTCAGGTGTAATTTACGTTGACTAGCTTTATATTATAGTTGTTCTATGTTAAGGACTTAACTAAAGGTAAAAAGAGGGCCCGAGCCGAAGTTTGCAAGGGCAATCAATGAAATATATCCGAGGATCGTTGAATTATAGGAAAACTGCGATTAAGGCACTCAGGTGTCACACTCTACTTAGTGGGACGGGACGCCAACATAGTAGCTGTGCGAAACAGGGATTGTATAGAAAGGAAATAAGCGGTAGGACGAAGCTTGTTCCTTAAATCCCAGATCCACCCCGGACCAAATTGCTATGGTTGTTTGAGGCTTATATTATCAATGATGATATTTGTATCATATCTAAGACAGGAATTAGGGCCACTAGGGCCATTTTTTCGTAATAACTACGATTTCTCGTAATCTATGCATTTCAATGAAAGCATTTCAAGTCACCCAACAACTTTACAGGCTTGTGATAGTCGTTGTTTCGTGACCGATGACTACGAAAACATGTGGCGAAATGGACGAATGTGCGAGATGTTAGTGATTCAAGATGGTCGAAAGAAGAATTAGATTTAGCTGGGTAAGTTCACTTTTGACAGAGAATTTTTTGAGAGAATTCAAGCATACAATTTGATTTCGAGAAAAATCGAAAAGTACTTAATAAGTTTTAGTTGAGAAGTTGTGTAAAAGAATCTGAAAAATTTGATTTAGAAAAGTGGTTTGAGGTGTATAAGAAATGTTGCGGAAACCGAGAGAAAAATTGAAGTAATAGAAGAAAAGAGGCAGTTAAAAAAAAAAGATATGTAGGGTAGGGTGTGGAATTAAAAAAAAATAAAACTGGTTTTATTTAATCAGTTTTGGTAATTCGATTTTGTTTTGTGTCTTTGTTCAGGTTCGCATACTTTTTCCAATTTGTGGACAAGGTATTTTCTTAATTCAATTGGTAACGGTCCATTTTCGTTCTTTTCCTTAAAACTCTAGTTTCCCGTAAACCCATTTAAAATTCATAACTATTACTTTATTTCTTGGACAATTTTTATTTTAGGGAGAAGGCACGATTTACTGCAAAAGTTTTCGGACAACCTTTCGAAAAGAGCTAAGTAGTAGCCCGTAGCGTAATGGTTAGTGCGTTCGACTGTGACGCTGAAGGTCTGGGATCGCTTCCCAGCCTCGTCCACCTAAAAACTAAAAAAAAAAGTTTTTTTGCAGGGCTACTGCCTCTTCCGAGAAATAGACAAATCCTCCAAGAGTATCACTTGTCACGAATAAGTGCTTCTCGTCTAGCCGTTCGGATTCGGCATAAAATTGTAGGTCCCTTCCATTCCTGTCGAAAGACGCACACAGGAATGGTTGCGAGTTGTTAGTCACTAGGCCCTGGTTCTTCATGAGCCGTTGTGCCACCCGATTTATTTTTTTTATTTTATTTTATTCGAAAAGAGCGCTTGTAACTTAGGAGTGATCGAGACCACTCATAACTTTTGCGAGCGCTCTTAAATGTCCATTAATATTGCTTGAAGAATAAGTGTATGAGGCTCTTAAGTTATGATCGCTCGGTGAATACCAGCCTCTTTTATTATTAATCGAGTTTGATTCATAAAACGTTAGTGTTTGGTGAACCCACCCAATTGCTAAGCTACTGGGTTGCAGAACTTAGCAGGTGTTGTCAGTTGTGTAAATCCCTAAACGCACCCTTCGTATGACAGTTCGTCATCTTAGGCATGTTCGCGACGCGACACACACTGAGCTCGTGAGATTTTTTTTTACAGCCCATGATGTTTTAAATGAGTTTTATTATATGTCACATTCTTTTTCTGTAAGTTTACATTCGCTGTCCATTTGATTTCTTTTATGTCGCCTCAAAATGTAGACACAACATTGACTGGCTTCATTACAACTATTGTCCTCTACATGACAATATAAATATTTAAATTAAATGCCTATAATTTGACTCAAATCGAATTAACTGCATAAATATTCAAATAATCGATTTGTTATTTAATCATAGATTGAATTATCATAATAATCGTACAGATGTACGTTTCACATTAAATATTCAGTGTCAGTGTCAGTCCCACTCTTGCTCCCTTTTAACCATGTGATAATTATATGATTATTATTATACAGAGTTATACATAATAATGTCTGTTTGTATGTATATTAATTTTGCAAACACCTCCAAAACCCTGATAGTTCTATAGCACGACAGAGACTATCCTTTCGATTTCAACTTGAGTCATCATAAATAAATAAACTGAAATACCATAGCACAAAGTTTCGTGTGCTCTTGACCTCGAAATATTAATGTTGCAATGGTTAATGGGTGAAATACCTAATAAGAGCGTATCCATTCCGTTATGACCGTTTATGTTTCGGCATCGCAGTTAGTTCGTTGTATAAAAATGTTTGCGAAAAGGATATTTTGCGGATATGGATATTTTCATGGCATAACTTTCACTTTATAAAATGAAACTCGATTTTTATTAAAAAAAAAAAGTGATAAAATAAATATTGCCATAGGGAGTACCTACATATTGTACACTGTAAATACATATATATATCGCCATCCTTACATCTATACGTCTGGTTTGTGCTCACATCTTATAATGACACAGAGGAGGGTTGATGCTTCGAAAGCTTCATGAAAGTAAAGAAAAAATAAAATGCTATATACGATAAATGTCTCGTTTCGTGTACGTACTTTTCCTCTTTTTTTTTTTATTAACTGAAAAGGAGAATAAAATTGTAATAAAACTGATTTTATTTACTTTTATATCTGGCTTCTTCTGTTATGTTGATGATTTTGTAACTTTTGTGAAAGCAATTTGGAGCAATTAGTTGGAATTAAGTGGTAGATGCGATATAGATTTATGACTTTGGAAAACAAATAGATAAACATCATTGTGTCTTTCATGTGCAACATGTGATTTCACATTCTATATTATATAAAGACATTTTGACTAGAGATAAACACAATTTTGTGATGACACGAAACATTCTACAATAATATTTTAGTTGACTTTACTCAAATGGGTGGTCGGAAGCAATGGATGTATATGTATACCTTCAACTGTATGTGGTCTTTACAAAATTTTTGATTTAAAATTAAATTTTCGAATTAGTTTTTATCAAAAAAAACTATTTATCCATAGAACTATATTTATACCTATTTAGGTTCGTTAAGAAAGTAGCATATCTAGATACCTATCAGCTCAGCAAAAATCCTCGCATCAAAAGCTTTTAGTGGGTGCGGAGAGGTAAATGATCACCACAGTTTTTAATCTTTTGCGATGTCAAGATGGTGATCTGCTAAGGTCAGATCGAATACTTCTTGGGGCGTTCCTTTACTTCTCAATAGTTTAACTAATTTAATAATTCGAGCTTCGAGGTGACTTCGGACATATTGGTAAATAGTTTAGGGATTGTTTTTCTCTATGCTTTATTATTTTATGATTTGTGGCTTAGCGACAGATATGTTCCGGGGGCGATGTGTTTGTTTTTATTATATATTGATATATTTTTTGACCTATGGGGTTTTGGGAAAACATTATAATTTTTACCTACGAGTTTTTAAGAATGAATGTTTATTTCAGAGAGAAAAATTGAACCAACAAATAATTTGAAGGAATAATTAACATTAATTTATTTTACTGTAAAATAATTCTGGTAGGCGGCCATAGGCCAAACCATTAAGACTTCAGGAATATTTGTTTCACTATGTATTCATTTATTAAGAAATAAAGTCACTAACTAAGAGAAGTAAGTTTCCGTAGTTACAAAGCCAACCCTACTGAGGAAAACCGGAAGAAGTTTCAACAAGCCAGGAAGACCTGTAACGCTCATATTCGACGAACCAAATTTTTGCATGACCAAAAATTAAGGCAAAAAATACTACAATGTCCCAATAGTAGTAAAAATTTTTGGTCATTTGTAAAAAATATTCGAAACACTACTTCGTCTTCGGTTCCAACACTCGTCTTCAACGACACACCTGCTGTCAGCTCGCAAGATAAAGCCAATTTGCTTGCAGCACAGTTTGCTGTTAATTCGACGCTGCCAGCAAGTGATAGAACTCCGCCTGTACTTGAGAGCGTAAACGATTCTATGGGTCAAATCTTCTTTCGCACTCGTGCAGTTGCTAGAGTTCTAAAAGACCTCGACATACACAAATCCGCTGGCCCGGATAGTATCCCTCCCATTGTTCTGAAGAGGTGTTCTTCAACGCTGGCAAAACCACTGCGTAAGCTTTTCCATCTGTCCTATTCTACTGGTCTCTTTCCGAGTGGATGGAAAACAGCATTTGTCCAGCCTGTCCCTAAAAAAGGCGTATCTTCTTCACCCTCAAACTATCGGCCAATTGCATTAACGTCCCTTCTTTCCAAGGTCATGGAAACGCTGATTAATTTTCAGCTCAAGAAATATCTTGAAGAACGAAAGCTTCTTAATGACCGGCAGTACGGCTTTCGTAGCAATAGGTCCACTGGTGATCTGATGGTATATCTCACCGAACAGTGGAACAAATCTTTACATCGCTTTGGAGAAAGTAAGATTATTGCGCTTGATATTTCTAAGGCGTTTGATAGAGTTTGGCACCAAGCTCTCTTATCGAAAATGCGCGCATTTGGTTTCGATGAATCTCTTCTTCGTTGGATTAGAAATTACCTTTCGGACCGATCAATACAAGTTGTATTGGACGGTTTCAAGTCTGAAATTCACAAAATAAACGCTGGTGTGCCCCAGGGCTCCGTTTTGTCTCCGACTCTCTTCCTTATATTCATAAATGATCTTTTGTCTGAAACTTCTAATCCATTAAACTGTTTCGCTGACGACAGCACCCTCAGCTTCTCATATTCGTTTTCAGATTCACATCCATGTCCTTCGGATGTGGAACTAGAACGGCAGCGTATGATTAGCTCATTAAATTCTGATCTCGACAGCATTGTCCAATGGGGAATCAAAAACCGCGTAGAATTTAATGCTTCGAAAACTCAATGCTGTCTTCTGTCATCAAAACGAAACACACCTCCCATGCCGCTATCCATGAGCGGCACTTGTATTGAAGAAACCGAAAAGCTTTCAGTCCTCGGTATGTGTATCACAGACCACCTTCTGTGGAACGAACACATATTCGACGTCGCCAAAAATGCAGCTAAATGCTTAGGCTTTCTTCGGCGATGCAATAAATTTTTCTCCCCTTCTGATCTGGCTGTAATCTATAAAGCATTTATCCGTCCGAAACTTGAGTACAATTCTCATATTTGGGCAGGTGCCCCAATAACCCACTTGAGTATCTTAGATAGGATTCAAAAAAGAGCTTTGAAAATGATAGGTGACAGAAATATAACAGAAACATTTGCATCCCTCGAACACCGCCGCGATATTTCATGTCTAACATTATTTTACCGTTACTTTTATAAACACTGTTCTAGTGAAATAGCCAGCTGCATTCCTCCCCTTAGACAATTCAACCGTAATACTCGTACCTCTAGGAATGCACATCAGTTTACCCTCGAGTCCAACTTTGGACGTACTGTCAAGTATAGAGATTCTTTTTTTAGCCGCACTACCCGAATGAGGAATGCTTTACCCGGCTCTATCTTTCCCGACCATTTTAATATTCAGAGGTTCAAAACCAATGTGCATCGGTATCTCCTCTTAAATCCTTCCCTATTTTCCCAACGCTCGCACTGTGTTTAAACATTTTAAGGGCAGCCAAATCCCTTTAGTGCGCGCTCAAACAAAAAAAAAAAAAAAAAAAAAAACTAACTGTAAAATAATTATTATTTTGTATTTCAAAAATAAATATGAAACAAATTCATAAAATATAAATATCAATAATATACATAAGTTAAATAATAATTGTTCATTTACATTATATTAAATTTTAAGAACTAATGTCGGTTTCAGAGTTGGTTAAAGAATCGTCACCTGGATTAATTATAATTAAATCCGACATTGTGTCCCATATCAGGTCGTGAGAAAATTATTCTTCCTCAGTTCTTATAGCTTTTTCACACACTTTTCGCCAATCTTCAGCCGTTATTTTTGAAAATTCTTCCACTGCTAATTTTTGAACCTCTAATAATTTGAATGTTGCGTTGTGTCTGCCTACTCTTGCCTTGACAGTTGTCCAAATATTTTCAATGGGATTGAGGTCTGGATGATAGGGTAGTAAACGTAGAACCTCATGTCCCATGCCGTGAATAATATCGTCAATCTTATGCTTTGAGTTGTGTATAGGTCGTTGTCGTTTTATTACCTCATATAGTTCAAGTTTGAATAGTATGTGGAATATTATTTTCGGTCAGCCATTGTATCATCTCAGATTTTTTGCTAGCAGAAGTAACTTGTTTTTCATCCAATTTATTGTGGTACGAAGAGATGTCCATACCAATAACTGATGGTTCCTCCAAGTTGTTCATGCATCCATTTGTAGAAATTTTGGAAATTCATGTCGTCGTGATAGTCTCCCGTTTTCGTTCCAGATTTGAATAAAAGTAAGGCGTTTTTCAGGAAGCCTTTTTCACCACCTGCATGGGCCATTATCAACCTTTGAAATTGTCGTCTTCAATCCACTGCCACTGTCATGCCCTTGGCGTATAAGATAAAAACAACCAATAAA
Source organism: Melangyna quadrimaculata (assembly GCA_949320155.1). Lineage (NCBI taxonomy): Eukaryota > Metazoa > Arthropoda > Insecta > Diptera > Syrphidae > Melangyna > Melangyna quadrimaculata. Next base: position 399,780,820 of record OX439483.1, read on the forward strand.
GGCAACAAAATACAATTTTTGTTCATCTTCGGATATACGAAATACGAGAACCAGAACTTAATTGCCTAAGGCATGTCTTCTTTTTAACTATCGCTTGCTTGGTAGTTAATGATTAATTTGAATATAAGTTATCACCTTTCGCTCTTACATAACACCATTTTATCGCACTTTCTACTATTCGCAATCGGTATTCTTTTATTCGATTAAGTTTTCGACTGTCAGAGTTTCAGAGTTACTGATGCAGACGCGTGAAAATATCGTTTACGAAATTTGACCAAACAAATCAACTGAAATAAAGGAAGACAACCGTTTTAACCGTTCTGCGTGATCCTGATTATAAATCTGGAAAAACTGATCTAGCTGCTCCAGTTCTTCCTTCCGTTCAAAAAGGTGTGGCTTTGCTTTTTGTTATAGGTAGCCAAACCATCAAATTGTACAGGGAAACAATATCCTTCCCAATAGTGTTCTGCTCCGTAATCGAATCGTCCATTTTTTTTTTTGTTAAAAAATTTAACTATGCTATGAACTGGCCCCAAAACTAAACGCGGTGGACGACAACGAGTTGTTAACTATTCCCCGACGAGATCGATCGGTGTATAAGAAATGAAATCCGCGAAAAAATTTGAAAGCAAACGATAAGTTCACAAAAACATACATATAATATCCGTACGAAAACGGAGATTCAGGCCCGGGCAGGAAGGGAAAAAATGAGATCAAAAATTAAATACGACCGCATTTGATCTAAAGTATTTTAATTGAAGTGGAGCATTTTCATTTTCACGTTGAAACAATGTTAATTTGAATATTCTACGTAATTTTAAGAGATTCAACCTAGTTTTAAAGTAAAACGTGTTTATTTATACATTGAAATCAACTTTTGTACATTTTAATTCCGTTAAACGTTATTTTCAAGTGAAAAATTATCATTTCTACATTGAGATCCACATTTAAAGTGTGCTCAACCTTGTTTCAAAGTGAAACGTATTCATTTTTACATTGAAATCCACATTTTACATTGCGATCCACTTTTATGGCATTTAAAGTGTCATCATCGTAGTTTCAATGTGTTGCATAGTCAAGTAAACCTCAATTTATTTGTATTTGTAAGCTAAATATAAAGAATTTCGAGAGCGCGTTGTTGTTTTTCGAGGTAGCTCCCTTACATTTGTGAACAAATTAAACGCGCACTTAAAATTCACTGTCATATAATATAAATAAAACAATATTTAATTACTTTTCCTATATTTATTACTATAAAATACTCATAGCATTAAACTATTCACTTAAAGGCGTCACAAATAAATGATTCACCACAAAAATGAAATGCATCGAGCATGAATAGACATTTGTCTTTGTCTTACATAAATTTAAACAAAGAAGCGTGGCGTGGGTAGCCATTTCGAATCAATACCTAACCAAGCGAAGTTCAATCTACGTTGATTCGATAAATAGATAAATGTTGTTTTAAAATATGGATGAATTTGATTTAACTATGATTCCACTTTAAATCAACATACAAACGTAGTACAATTTAGTTCGTTTTTAAGTATGGAACCACTTTGAAATAAAGTCGCTTCACTTGTTTTGATTTAAGAATTTTCGACGTTGGCGCCAAATCGTTCCGAAAAATATAAGAATCAAAGTGTTTTGCTTTGATTTTACGTTGATTTTTTCTCTGTGTAAAAAGAATTTCATCTTGAGCGATGCTGCTAAATGCTTATCTGCAAAATTATTGCCGAAATTTATAAAATGTCGAATTGTTAAGCAAATGGGAAACGACATGTACGAACTTGAGAATCTTAGCGGCAAATGATCGGTATATTTCATGCTGAAGATCTGAAACAATAATAAATTTGCGGCAAGAAATGGTACACATGAAATCCGATCAATTAATTTTGCATGCATGTTGTCCGTTGTTTTTTTTTCCAAATCCTTTAATGTTTTTTTGTTCACATAGTACATGACTAAACCACTTTTGTTGTATTTATTTTATAGTGTTTATTCTTAAAATACCCCGCACGTGTACCTTATTTTGTTTTATTTATAAACTATTAAGTTACTTAAAATTTTATATAGTCAAACTATTTTTTGTTTAGTATTTATTTATTGTGTGCTTTAAGCTAGTCATTTAATTATGTATTCTATTCATATACTTAGTTATTAACTATTTATTTATTCTATTTAATTAATTAGTTAATCTGGTGTTTTACATATATAATCAGAAGAGATTAAAAACTATTCTGTGACATAATGATCCGCAAATATTAGAAATTAAAGTGTGATAACTTATCCGTAATGAATTCAAAGCAACTGTGATATTTACAAAAAAAAAATTGGTTAGTAAGTAGATACTGTCATATCAGTTTGATATTGTTTTGTGGTCTCTTATTTATTTATTTATTTATTTATTTAACTAATTTATTTTATTTATTAAATAACTTAATTAACGTCCACCGGGGAAAGTTATGTGGTAGTCTAGTCTCTGTCTATTATAGTTGATGGTACTTGGGAGTCTGTAAATCTTGTAGGCCAATGATTTAGCACCAAAAGCTGAAAAGAAAGAAAGTCAATTTTTTTAAAATACTACCAGTTCGGTACTAATATCTACTTACCTTTTTTTTGCACGGCGTCCTACATCAATAACGGGACTTACTAACTTTTATTTGTGCCTGGCTTTGGAGCATGGCATACTCCCCACTTTCCACCTATTTTTGGCTCGGCATCGGAACCAACCTGCTTTCCAGTCAATTAGCGTGTTCAGGCAAACTAGGTATCGGGGAATGTGCTCCATCAAAAGCTGAGCAAGCGAATCCGAACCAAATTTTTTTCCTCAGTATTCGTTTATTCAGAAAACTGGGTGTTTTTCGCTGAGATTTTCTTGCAACAGAGATTGATGAGGCCCTCTCAAGCTCCCTTTCCTGAACGCACCTATTTACTGCGGTACTCGAAGACGGCTGAAAAAAGAAGAATTTGTTAAACCTAATAAACAAATAAAACAATAATGATTAAAACTTACCGAAATAATAACAGCTTCTGTTGTACCTATTTGGTGAATTAAAATATTGTTTCTGATGCTTGTCAAGAGCGTAGCCACTGAAAAATAAAAGATCACCAGCAATTTCTGTTGATGAAAGAAATTGGAAACTTTTTAAGCGGAAAGCGACGGTGAAAGAATTTTTCAGATTTGAATGGAAATAAATTTCCTTGGGAAACCTTTCGAGCAAGATTAAAACCCAAGTTTTGTTCGGTAGGTACCTTATACTTTTTTTTTTTATTATTTATATTAAGCGCGTGCAAAAGGGGTTGTGACTACCCTTAAGATGATATACACAGCACGAGCGATTAGGTAGATTGGAGGGGATTTAAAAGGATATACCGATGCACATTGGTTTTGAACGTCTGTAGATCACAATGGGAGGGGAAAATTGAGCTGGGTAGAGCATTCCACATTCGAGTAGTGCGACTAAAGAAAGAATCTCTGTACTTAACAGTACGTCCGAAATTGGGCTCAAGGGTAAACTGATGGGCATTCCTAGAAGCGCGAGTATTACGGTTGAATTGTTTAAGGGGAGGAATGCAACTGGCTATTTCACTAGAGCATAGTTTATGGAAATAACGGTAAAATAACGAAAGACATGAAACATTTCGACGGTGCTCAAGAGAAGAGAATGTTTCCGTTATAGTTCTTTCACCTATCATTTTAAGAGCTCTCTTTTCAATTCTATCCAATTAACTCAAGTGGGTTATTGGAGCACCTGCCCAAATGTGAGAGTTATACTCAAGTTTTGGACGAATAAAGGCTTTGTAGATCACAGCCAGATCAGAAGGGGAGAAAAATTTCTTGCATCGACGGAGAAAACCTAAACACTTAGCAGCATTTTTGGCGATGTCGAATATGTGGTCGTTCCATAAAAGGTGGTCTGTGACACACATACCGAGGACTGAAAGCTTTTCGGTTTCCTCAATGCAAGTGCCACTCATGGATAGTGGCATGGGGGGTGGGTTTTGTTTTAACGACAGTAGACAGCATTGAGTTTTTGAAGCATTTGTTTCTGTTAATTCCTTAAAAATTTTTCCGTCAATCATTGCTAAAAAAAAGGTCGTGATTCACAAATAAAGTAATTTCTTCATTAGCTTGATATACTGTTGGTTGAATATCTGCTATTTGACTTTTAATATCGTTGACTATAGTATTTATGAGGTCACTTGTTTCCTTAGGGCCAGTTTCACAGTCGAAGGAGTGGCACTTAAATGTGCAAGATAGGATACAAAATGACAATTTCCGCAGTGCACACTTACCTGAAAGAGTTGCACTTAAGTCATCCGTGCTGGGCACTTAGGTGTCACTAATTCAGACTGGGAAAATTACCAAAAAGTAACAAAATGCTAAAAACAAGTGAAACTTATTCCAGTAAATGTTCACTGTGAAAATGGCCCTTAGCATATTAGAACATTATGGGTCGGCAGAAATGAACTGATGATGGGCGGGGGTTCCTTCAATATTCACCATTTAAACTATTAAGGCTGATTGAAACAATTGATGCCATGTACATGCTTGCATCTGTTTCACCATCTGTTGTTTTTATTTTGTTGCTTGTATGCACCTTGTCCAGATGATCCATCACATCTCCATGTAGTCTGCAACGTCAGACTTCTTGGAGGGGAGTAATTTGGTCCTCTAGTTTGCTTTCTAATTCCCGTCCTGTAGTATGATCAATCATGGCTAATATTTGCATGATTTCAAAGTTTTCTGGAACTGCTTCTTTGTTCGCCACTCTACATCACACTTCGTCTTTTCATGGTCCTTGTAATTCCTCTGAAGCATTGATTAGTTTTTGTTTTTATTGTGAATGTTGCACACTCACTTACTGGCTGCCTTGGCCTTCCTCTTGATGAACTTGATGTTGTTGGAAGATCACACGATTCCTCTCTTCGTCTGGTATTGATAATGTAAGATAAGAAAAGCCATTCCTCATTCTTCTTGAAATTTAATCTCAATCTTAGAGCATTCCATTCTTGTTTTTAAATTTTCAATTCAGGAAAATGAAATATCATGGGTTTCACTGTCAAAACAAAGAACAATTCAAAATTTTGTTGTTTCATTGGCCATGCATTTGGACAGTGAAGTTTCTGCGATATAATTTTCCTGAATTAGCCAAATATGTCAAGTATTTTCACATTTATAAGCCCGGGAAACTTTACCAAAAGTATGCTAAACTTCCATTTGAACTTAAATGCATAAGCCCTTATTTCGTGACAACGAGATATCAGGTATAAGGTATAATGAAGATTTCAGTATATACATACCTACAACAAACAAAAATAAACCAATAATACTTAGACTGGTATTGCAGCTTTTTTTTCATATTCAGCCAAACAGTTGAAATTAATTGTATAAACATCACACAACCATCTTCTGACCTATTCCCCGAGTTCAACCCCATCACATATCTAAGAAAACCAAAGAAAACATCACTATACACTTAATTACACCCGAAAGGATTTATTTCGCATTAAACCAACCCGAATGCAGTGGTGCGTTCAAAATCCTAGCAGCAATTTACTCTAAATTTACGATTGTCTTTGTTTTGATCGTCCTTGTCGTGGATCAGACATATAGACAACCTTCGAAAGTTGTCAAAGAAAAGAAACGAAAAGAACAAAAAAAACTTCCAAGACATGGGTTGTCTAGTGGCTGCCATTCCGTTGCATGTTTTCACAACGAATAAATCAAGCTTCTAAATTAACTTGCACTTTCTGACAGGGTCCTTTACACAAAGGAGCATGAGGCGTTCTCAGAACGCGAGCGGAAAAGTCGCATCAACTGTCAAGTTTGAGACAAGGGTCGTCGCGCTATCCCGGTAATCCGTTTCTTAGCGTATCGCGGGAAAATATCCTTTAGCACTTCCAACTTAAGGTACTACACAGAGACGAGAAATATTTTCTAATCACAAATTTAATTGCCTGGTGTCCTTAAATGACAGGGTTGGACTGGGATATGTTCCGCCGCAACCCCTTTCTTTGCATGTCATCCTTCGGTGCAAGATATGCGGTAACTGGTAACCATGGCAGGTAAGCGCATTTGCTATGCCATGGGTGGCGGGATGGGATGGGATACTAAGTGACGGCGAAAAGAACATAATACTGTATAAACATGCTAATGAATATGTCAAAACGAAAGGATAAAATATCCTTCTTTATCGTCCTCGATTGTTCGGTTTGTTGTTGCTAGGAGATTGGAGTTTTTTTTTGAGATTTTTTTTTTGTTGTTCTTCAATCCACACACGGGCGCGACGACTGCGTCATCTACGTGACATGATTTCTAACTTCGCGGTTTAAAGACAGGATTTCGAATCCTTTTCTCATCATTTAAACATGCTGGCTGATGCAGTCAAAGGATGGATGGATGCATTTGCATTGAATGTCCGGCGGCGATTTAATGGAGGGAAAATAACAGGATATAGTGTGCTTTGAGTCTATCTAGCGCCATTGTTTGCAGCGACATCCAGACATCATTTTCATAATGGACGGACATTAGTTTTAATCCTTTACGAAATAATTTTTTTTTTACCATTTCACTGTTATCCTTGTTTTCTTTATGAAGTTTTTCTACCTTTGTGTTACTTTGTGTTGTGCTATGTTTGATGAAAAGTATTTGTTGTTTTTTTGCTGTTTTTTGTTGTTTTTTTATTTGGGAAGAAATGCGTGCCGCGGAATACATCAGCGGGTATTATTAAAGTGTCATGTTAATTTTGTGTTCATTTGATGCAATCATATACAGAAGGACATAAGTTTGCCTTTGTTGCGGGTTTTTGGGGTAAAGTTTTATGAAAAGGGTTGTTTGATTTTGTTTTAAGTATTCGCTGGATCAAGGGAATTTTATTTATTTGGGTAGGTAAAGGTAATTAGCATTATTGTTTTGAGAATGGATCCTGTTAAAGAGGCGTACACAAAATATTTGATCATGTATTAGAAGTTTAAATTTATGGATTTTGTGACTTTTATTATCTCTAAAATTAATGAAAATCTTATTTATCTCGGTTAATCCTACGTTTCGCTTGCTTTTTTCCAGCTACCTCAAACGTTTTGTATTTATAAATCTATAATTTATTATATTTATAAATGTAGATTATCATTAAATTAAATAAATAAAATTTTAAAATTAAATTAGTAATAATCTAGCAATCAATTTATAGTCAAAATCTTACCTGATGTATTAACTGACTGCATGTATTTATTCCGTTTTCAAAGATATTAAATACAGCCAACCAATTAATTCTAAGGACATAGTTATATCCCTTATCCCTTATCACTTTCACTTTGTTTTTTAATCCTAACGAAACTGTTTCTTACAAGTATTTATAGGTATTTAATGCTTTTGTTTTTGTTATTTTGCTAAATTCATGCTTTAATTTTTTTATTTTGCAGAATTTATGTTCGTTTGTATCTTGTCACATAATAATACTGATTTAGCCAGTATAATGTGCATATTTATTTATTCCAAGAGCATGAAATGTGTCTAATCCATCCAAACTGCAGACATTAATATCTGCATTATCAAATTGCGTAAATCCATTTTTCTCTACTTTTACTTTTGTAAACTCTGAAGAACATTTGGTGTTAATTTCAGCCTCGTTGAATGATCCAGATATATACTTAATGCATTCAATATGTCAATGATGTGCCTCTTAACAACTTTATAATGAAGGTTAACTGATAACCTAAGGTGCACTATTGATATACTGATATGAACGATTTTGGTCTATCCGCGTATATTGTGCACTGATTGATAAACTGCTTCTTTTTATTCTTTGTTGAACTGCTTCCATTCCGTTGTTGATAGTCTCTGGTATAAGCTCTTCGCTGTCATTTTCAACATCTTCGAATGTAAGGGGTCAAATCGTAAGAAACATTTGTTGTCAGTATGGTTTGTTTGTTTCAGGATCTCGGCTTAACCAGTTGTAAATAATAAATATCATCCCATTCTCTACGAAATCTTCTTCGTACCTTCTTTTTTAGGGGCGTCCTTAATATTTCTGTTTCGGTCTAAGGTCTGTCGATTACCTGCTTGGGTGGCGGCCTTGCTATGTGAAGACAATGTATTATTTTCTTTCGTTTATTGTAGTTGACAAAGAGTTCTGCTCCTCTTGTTGTTTCTGAGTATAACGCCATGTTTATGTTATGAACATTTTTTAATTTTCGTTCCTCGCCCTCTACTTGTTGATGATTTTGGAACTTCTGTTGTTTTCGTATTTGGTGTTCGAATGACAAATCTTTAAAATGAAATATGTATGAATAGCATTTGAAATAATCCGCCTTATCGGAAATTCCAGGGGAGATCGTTCTCCCCTGATTTTCATTTTTCCCAGGAGTCGAATTCTTCTATTGTCAATCTCCCCCGGAAATTACTTCGAATCAGTCTCGAAATACTCTGAGAGAATTTATATTCTGAAATTATTTATCTGTCAAAGTTTGTAAATTATTTTCTGAAACCAAATTAAATATTTGAACTAGTAGTACAGTCAACGAAGGAATTTTGCTCAAATAGTAGTGCTCTCTGGATTTTTGTATATGGTAGGGGTTACCCCCAGGTATAACATACCCAAAGTCTCCAGCCCAGGGCCGCGGGCTAAACTCAGGAGGGGGGGTTAAAGGTACCCCTTTTTAGATTTTAGTGAATATTTCCACAACCTAGCATGTTAGCGGAAAAGTCTATACTACTTAATTAGAGACAATTTAATTATCTATAAAAATATATATTCACATTTTTTCTAGGGTCAAAAATAAAGGAGATGCGGGCGGTAGAAAAGCCAACAAATCTGAAAAACCAGTTATTGTCTTGGATATTAAACGTTTTCTGACCAATTAACTTGGAAAAAACAAAAAGCGTTACCACACATTCATTCACTGTTGTTTCATCATGTCGTGAAGCTAAGAAAGGAGTTATAATTTCCTTTTTCTTCTAAATATCCGAAACTATACGGAAAAGTTGATGTATACTAAATTAGGAAACATTTTAATAGCAAGAGTTGTTTTCATATTGCGCCAAAAAATGATAACGTTTTTTTTTAAAGGAACACAATATAAAATTTATTTGCCATAGACGGGGGGCTTTCTCCCTCCCTTTAGAGAGGAGGGGCATTTTTTTTTAAATAATATTGAAAAACAACGGCAACACTTACAACAATAAAATTTACCTTTTTTGAAAGCCAGAACTCCGTTCTTTTATTTTATTTTCAAATCAAATTATTGATGTCCATAGTTTTTGTAAAAATTACTTTCAAACTCAAAATTAAAAAAAAAAAAGTTGAAAATTTCGTTTTTGATTTTTTCATTTAAATTGTAAAATAAAATGCAGAATTGGCTCTTATTGTTCACAACCCCTATTACTTCTTAATTCAAAAACGAGATCGTTCTATGTCTCTTAGTTTTTGAGAAAATTGAAAGTTACGACGACATTTTTTTTGATTTTGTTTGTATAATGTTTCCTATTATAATTCTTTTTAGTATGTGATAGTAATGTTTCTTTGAACTTGAGGTTAATGAATGAATAATTTCTTTGAACCTGCGAAGCAAACCACCAAAGGTACTATGATGGTGGTAGAGGGGACCCTAAGGTATAACATAATCAAAGTCCCCAGCCCAGGGCCGCAAGCCTTAGACAGGAGAGGGGGGTAAAGGTTCCCTTTTGTAGTTATTCTTCCATATTTCGGAAACTGAGCATAATAGAGGCAAAGTCAATACGACAAAGTGAATGAAAATTAAATTCATAGTATTATAAAAGTAAAATAATTTACAAACATTAAATTTCTAAGGAAATACATTTTTTAAAGTTTTTTTTCGATATTTCTACTCCCGCATCTCTATTGCTTCCAGAAAAACTCCTTTCTTAGCTTAACGACATGATGAAACAACAGTGAATGAATGTGTAGTAACGCTTTTTGGTTTTTTCCAAGTAAATTGGTCAGAAAACGTTCAATATCTAAGAAAATAACTGATGGTTTTTCAGATTTGTTGACTCTTCTACCGCCCGCATCTCCTTTATTTTTGACCCTAGAAAAAATGTGAATATATATTTTTATAGATAATTTAATTGTCTCTAATTAAGTAGTATAGACTTTTCCGCTAACATGCTAGGTTGTGGAAATATTCTCGAAAATCTAAAAATGGGTAACTTTAACCCCCCCTCCTTAGTTAAGCTCGCGGCCTGGACTGGGGACTTTGGGTATGTTATACCTGGGGGTAACCCCTACCATATAAAAAAATAATCTAGAGAGCACTCTTTTTTGCATTTATTTTATAATTTTGAGTCTTCGTTGACTGGGCTATAGTTGTGGTGATAAAGACCTATTTTTCATCATAAATTCAATTTTCGTGTAATGGAAACGCGTAAAAATAGTCAAAAGTTAAAAAAAAGCATTCCTGAAAAATTTTTTACAGCGGATTCTCTGATACAAAAAACTGACAAATTTTTCGGAAGCTATCCGCAGACAATTCATCAGATTCTGTAATCGGGCTGGTTATATATAATTTTGGGGAAATTTTTGGTTGTATGTATATACATAGCTTTAACTGGATTGAATGTGTTAGGTGTTGATGATGGGATCCCAAGCTCGTGACGTTTGGAACTGTCATCAGGATTGAAATTTTGGTGGCGTTTAATTTCAATCGCCTCGCGAACTAGGCGGGGATACAGTAAGGCTAAAAAGCTAGAAACTATATTTGTTTAAAATAAAACCAGTAGTGTTCATCTGGGTTATATAGTATAAACTCACATATGGCGGATTTTTCCCCTCGGTTCTTGCTGACTGCATTGCGAAAATTATGTGCTCTCTGAACAGCGAAGCGATACAGATACTCCTTTGAGTCTGTCCTACATTATGATGACTCACAGCTACATGGGAGTGCATAAATGGCCGGTATCTGGAGTGGCAACTGGCAACTGATTGTTATGAAAATTAAAGTATGACCCACTGGAGCTCAAATGTTTCGCTGGCTGCAAGACGATGGCTTTGTAGAGATATAGAAACAATGACATTTTATATTTTAGTTTTTATATTTTATAAAGTTATGTTACCTTGTTCATATACTCTTTTCAAAGCAGAAATACTACTTTTTCTGGTACAATTTTTCTGACACTCGGTATATAACAAAATGTCTCCAACAACGAGAAAATATATATTTTTATCTTTAAAATTGATCCTTCTGTGTTAAAAACAGAAGAATTTTAAAACTAAATAAAAATTAAATAGTTCATACAAAAATCTTTCCCATAAGAAATGCATAATATAGTTTTGTTTTTGTTGAGGAACTGTGTACCTACTTAGCTTAACAAAACTGCAATCCGCTATTTATTTTAAGCGAAGTAACAAGTAAGCTATTTTGCACAGGTATTTTTTTCTTATACTGCAACAGGGTTTCGATCTGAATGTAATTGTTTCTTAACGGGACTTAAGAAGCTTCGAAAGCTGTGGTTAATATACAAATTTGTCTATGGCGCAGCATAGGAAAGAATCTGATAATTTGATGGAATTTGGTGAAAAAGAACCTCCATCACTACCCGCAACATAGGTGCCAGTTATAGCTATCAATGGAAACCATCATTTAAAAAGTTAGCTGTTGATTTTGAGATCCTTCGAAAGTTTAATAATTGAATATTTTAATGCAGAAATATTATAGCTTACGACTTCAAAATTATTTCTCCTCCCCATAACTTTAACCTTTAATTTTTTCAATGATCATTGGTAAGGTTCATCATTGAAAAATTAAAAGTCATTTTATGAGAAAAGTTGTGCCAAATTAAATTTTGTTTTACATAGAAATAAATAATAAGTCAATTACATAGCTTTACTTTGGCATCAAAATAATTATTTATTTTGTTTTCAAAATCTCTCAAAATTGACAATTAATATTTTCAATGATAGTTTTCAATGATAGCTATAACTGGCCCCATATTATGCTTCGTAAGGTAAAACAAGAACGAAGTATTATTTAACTGAATATCTAATGTGATGTGAATGTGTGTGACATGATGTTTCAACAGCATGAAACATTCATTTAAAATGTGAAATATTTACCGATTCTTTTTATTAATACTGGACACAAGAGTAATAATAAATAAATTGATATAATAGAGACACTAGCAAAAAACAAAAAAATCCATATGGCTTACTTTCTAGGGAGATGTATTACAAATGCTTTTTGAAAAATTTTAAAAAACAATTTCGCGGTCGATTTGGTCCGCGATCGACTGGTACACAAATATTTATTTTCACAGTAAATTTGAAATATTGGATCGTAAACTTATGAAACAATTATTTTTTTTTAAAGTGTGCAAACTATTTTTTCTAAAGAAAATTTTCAATTTTCGTTGCTTAAAAGTGTTTAATTAAATTCGGTTTTTGTCTTAGAAATTGAATAATGGCGTCGGGTAGCGTTATTGCTTTCGTCAGTGGTAAAGTTGATGACTTCGTGGTCGGTTGGCTGTTTTAAAAATGTCGTTAAATTCAAATTTTGATACTTATACTTACATAGATAATATTGTCACAAGCGACAATTGCAATAGCTAAACGCTAAAGTCTTTTTACAATAAAAGATGTATGTTTTATAATTAAAAACGTCTTATTTTTCACTTTCAAAATATGTAATTATTGGTTATGAAGTGAATGCTGAATGCCAATTTCTTGAAGAAAATGATAGCAACATACCTATATGATATCATCATGTTTCTTGTATTCTTGAACTTTCAATCTAAAAAGATCCTGCCTTTTTTTTACTACAGATATAATGGCTGGATAAAGGAAAACATTAACCAAGTTCAATCAACGCAGAGTCAATATTTTCTCATCACTTCCTTGTGATCCACTCATCACCACTATAAAAAGGCATCAGCCCATTTTTATATAAATCGAATTATCATAATGCGTTTCTGCTGATTTTTGTATGTTGTTTACATAAGAGATAGGTACCTACATTTAGGCTGAGAAAAACTTTTGATAATCATTTCCATTCATGAGCTTTAGGGAATATAAAAATGAAAATTATTTCGTTCGATGGAAAAACAGGAGCTACCTACACAAATGTGAAAATATGTATGTACATACTTATGCTACGTTTTTTACTTTAAAATAAAAATATACTTTAGTTAAAATAAAAAAAACAATTCCTTGTTCAAAAATGCACGTATGTTAGATCCTTACAGTAGTGCTCAAAAGTTTAAATACTTACAAGTTTTTCCGTTTGTGCGATAAAAAAAGTAAAAATCAAATTATAGACCACCTTGTTACTTCGCTAAGTTAAGTTGTCTGTGAATTTGAACAAAAAATAATTGGGTGTTATTCCTAGGATTTTTGAAGAATGATAAATCCTTCAGCATTAAAATTATTATAAGGAATAACAAACTCGCTGAGAAATAACAGACTCGAGTAAATTGTCATCTTCTTTTATTAGATAGATTGGGTACATATTACATAATTTAGAGCAGTTAATACACGTCTGTAATACACGTCTGTTATTATTGAGGTACCTACCAAGAAATACACGTGTTACATAAATTAATTATATCATTATTCATAAATATTATAAATAACGTAAGCCTGAATGGAGGTCCTAACAATTAAGACCACCCTAAATGTTGACTGTGACAAGTTGCTATCTAAAGATGAAAAAACCCAATGAGAAATGAAATATGTTATATTACCAATGCTTGCAATAAGCAGACGCACAGTGGTTTCTCCCATAGGCAAAAAGTCAAAATTTCAAGGATAAATAAATAAATTTTTTTTAATGCAATAATTATCTATAATAAAAATAAAGTGGCAATAAGGTTTCTCCTCTAAAATTAGTTGTTCGCAGTCAGTCGCGTCACGAAGTTGAGTGTTTTTCCCAATTTTATAAAGAACGTTAATTTGAAAATACGACATTGCGGTTCAACCATTTTTGGCCTGTTGTGTAAGGTTAATTTTGGAAAAAAGGTGATGTGAGTAATGGAATAGTGTATAGCGATAGCTTTTAAATAATTTTCTTTAAAAAATATATAAATATTTTTTATATTGACCTCTATTGAATATGGCGCATATTTTCTTTTTTTTTTTTTCATATGTCGTGATTTTCTGAAGAGCTGAAACATCAAATCCCCATAAAATCCCATAGTAATTTTTATAGAATATTTAGGATTATCTTTCCTCTTTAAGAACTATTACGACCTTTTTTGCACAAATTTGCGCAAATCGTAAAATTTTGACATTTAGTAAAACACTTTTTTCCACTTTTTTTTTTGATTTTAGCAATATGATAAAGCGGATTGATATTTTTAATATTTGGCATACAGCGAGGAAAGGTCGCAGTGCTGCCAAAATTAATGAAACATAGACAATCTTTCCAAATTGAAACTTTACAGACAAAAAAAAAAGAAAGATAAATACGCTATGAAAGTCCTTTCATAGAAGGTGCGACAGGGCTGCCAGATAAAATTTGGTTAATATCGGGACGCCAGGGCCCAAAAATTGTTACAAATCGGGACATTAAAAAAATCTATTTTTATACAAATCTTAAATGCAATAGTGCAAACTTTTAGTTTAAAAATTGTATTTTGCTAATTTAAAACTAGTTTAGCACCGCACATATCTCATAACACTTTACTTAAATAAAAATCTATTTGTCAAAAGCCAAAAAGCCATATGACACCTATTAACGTTTCTAAATGTCAAAATGAGGTATGTTTGCGATTTTTTTGAACTAGTTGCACTTTCTTGGACGTGTTCTACAATTTCAAAAATAAAAAATTTTACTTAACTGTTTTAAAATTTAAAAAATGTTAAGTAGTATCATGCTTAACCATTAATATTAGGCTGCTTAAAATGTTGACCAATTTTTTTTGACTTACTTAGAAGTACCTACCGAATTTTAAATGTTGACAAAATCAAAAAAGTCAAAACGAGAAACCGTCAATTTGCACAAAAAACCCAAAGATTTATTTCAGTGCTTCGATTTTTTTTGGCAAAAACATATGCAGTGTCTGCTGGTGATATAAAAATGTTCTAGGGATTACATGTACGAAATTTTATCAAAGCCATTACAGCCGTTTTCGAGACAACTTGATTAAATCGAAATTTTCTAATATTAAAATAAAAATCTATGTTATTCACTCCTTGGGAATAATATAGAATATTTCACACCAAATTTCAAGCAATACACCGCTTCGCTTAGGATCTAGCTCGATAATAATCAGAACGCACAGACAAAAAATCGACGGACGTCGATTGTCTAAAATCAGTTTTTGGACTTTTACATTATAATAATGTTAGTTTTGATTAAAACTTCGAATTTTGTAAGAATGGAAAGTCGGGAAAAAATCGGGACATTTTGTAAATCGGGACAGGGTTCAAATATCGGGACCGTCTGGCAGCCCTAGGTGGGAGGCTTATTCGCGGAAAAAAACATATTTTTATCTACAAATTGTGTTTGGCTTGAATTTATCCAAGACTTCAGTTCTGCGCAGGAGCAAACAGAAAAGAAAGTCCCCAACTAGGGCTGGCCACGTGACTCGGCGAGACTTTTTTAAGTCTCGTCTCGTTCTCGTTAAAATCGAAAATTTTCAGTCTCGTCTCGGTCTCCTATAATTAAGCCTCGTCTCGGTCTCGTCACCGAAAAATACGATGTTGATTATTGGAACGAAATATTATATAACTAAATATTTAACTGAAACTGGATTTTTGAATTTATTAGACTCTCTGTAAATTTCGGTCCAAATATACAGTCTCGTCTCGGTTGCTTAAAAGGCCAGTTGTTTTGCAATAAATGCAGAACCTTTGTAGAAATATGCGCAAGATATAGTTCGTGAAATTGTTGCAGAATACCCTTAGTACCCATTGCCAGCTTCAGTAAACAAATTTCTTATTCACAAATAAAAATAAAATTGATATGGACATGGACAATAACGCGGATATAGAAAATTTCAAAATCGGAAAATCTCAATTTACTTTCTCTGCTGAATTTTTCATTTTGAATTTTGTTCTAGTGAAATAGCGTGATTTATGAAGATATTGAGTCTTAGCAAAAAATTAACATATGGAAATGAGATTCAAAGATTCAGTTACTAAACGAATGCTTCAAAACCGATACTCGTGCCTTTAATGTTTTACATCTTTAACGATTGTTCAGAGTATAACAGATAATTATAATCAGTCTTCTAAAAAGATAAAAGACCAAAAGAGATCAGGAAAAAGGCCAAAGGTACGAAACCTTATATCTTTGCAAAGCAGTGAAGATTTCTGCAACAAATTATGCACCCAAAAGAGATGGTTAGCAGCTTAGTCCCAAATAAGACAAACACGCAATCCGAAAACCGGAAGCAATTCTTAAAGAGACTAACGAAACTGTGGCATTGAATTCAACTCCTTAATGCATTCCTAGGAGACCTTAATTATGTAAATTATGTATATGCGAAGATGATGTTATTTATGAATTCTTTTTCACAGGTATGGTTTCTAAGTAACTAATATTACCAACTTAAGAAAGCTTTGAGGTTAAAGAAGTTCAATAGAATTAAAAATAGGGCTTCTGAAATTGTTGGGAAATATCAGAAGCATTCGCCAAAATCACCATTAGTACTAACCTTTTAATGTTAACGGCGGTGACAGCGCGATTTGTCGCGTTGGTTTATCGACTAGCCAAAGAGGATACTTAATTTAGGTATATCAAGAATACCAAAGCAACAATACCTTATTTTTTTTTGTCGCTAATATACTGAAGGTACAAATACGAGACTTATAACAATTCACTTCAAACCCCTTAGTCAGTGCATTCTTCATCATATGATTTTTGGAATATTGCAAAAGTTATCAAAACCAAAAATAGGCGAATAATGAATCTTGAAAATGGTGATGAAGTAGTTTACCAGGATTCAATGAAAGCCAATATTTTTGCATCACATTTTTTGAATAATCATACCGTTTCACAACACCTTAGTGATGACAATACTCAAAACCTTGTACGTAGCACGTTGAACTTGGTAAATTCCCAAAACATTGATACTCCTATCGATCAGTTTGTATCTAGACAGGAAGTAAAACATATTGTTTCCACCTTAAAATCTAGAAAGTCTGATGGTCTTGATAACATCAAAAATATTTATATAAAAAGGCTACCTAAAGTAGGGCTTATTTTTCTTACGTTTTTGATAAATGCATGTCTCAAACTTCAATACTTCCCAACGACTTGGAAAAACGCTAAGGTAATACCAATCCCAAAACCGGGAAAACCCCCGAAACTCGCTACAAGCTATCGACCGATAAGTTTGCTAAGTTGCCTCAGTAAGTTACTCGAAAAAGTCCTTAAGCGAAAAATATTACTAATCGCTGATAATTTAAATATTTTCCCAAATGAACAATTTGGATTCAGGATGCATCACAGTACATCTCATCAAATCTTAAGAGTCTGCGAACATGTTAAGAAAAATCGTTCTCTTGGAAAATCAACAGGTCTCATTCTACTCGACATAGAAAAGGCATTTGATACAGTATGGCATGATGGGATTGTGCACAAAATGGTATCTTTCGGATTTCCCATGTATCTTGTTAAAATTATTAAAAGTTTTCTGTCAAACCGATGTTTTAGTGTTTTTGTCAATAATATTCCTTAAGACTCTTACCAAGTCAGCCAAGGTGTGCCACAAGGATCAGTGCTGGGTCCTTTTTTGTACAACATCTACACATCTGATATTCCCAGGCTACCAGAATGTCAAGTAGTTATATTCGCTGATGATACAGGCATCTTTTCATCGCATGAATTTTGTCTCGACATAGAGACAAATTTACGTCATGCATTCGAACTTATGACTCAATATTATCAAAAGTGGAAAATTAAGCTGAATGCTGATAAACTTCAAGCTATCTTTTTTAGTAGAAAAAGAAAGTCTTGCTTTCTTCCCAGCAATCAGCTTAATATTAATGGTGTTAATATTAATTGGGCTTCAAGCGTCAAATATTTAGGAGTTCATCTAGATCGAAAACTTACGTTTAAGAAACATATTACCAAAACCTTACAAAAAGTAAGCATAGCAATCAACATGCTCTACCCATTTATTAATAGGAAGTCATGTCTAAGCAAATCAAATAAAATTATAATTCATAAGGTTATCTTTCAAGCAATCCTTTGTATGGTTGCCAAGTGTGGGGAAAATGTGCAAAATGCCATCTTAAAAAATTGCAAGTATCGCAAAACAAGATACTAAAAATGATGCTTAACCTCCCTCGATACCATTCTACTTCAGATTTACACGAAAGAGCGAATGTTGAAATGATTTATTTTAGAATAAATAAACTTAATGAAACTTTCTTACGAAACTGTGAAACCTCTGATAATCCTCTTATTAACCAACTGACTCCATAACCATACTTCTGATGTTTTTTTTTGTTTTATCTGTTTATTAATTTATTCAATGATTTGTTATATATGTAAATGTAAATATTTGTTATGACCATTAAATAATTGAGTTCTTATTCATCTTTATTTAAATGGTGTTATTTATTTATTATTCAATTATTTATTTATTTATTCATTCATTCATATAATTATACACTTATTTATTTATTTATTTATTTATATATATATATATTTATTTATTCATTTATTTATTTATTTATTTATTTATTTATTTATTCATTTATTTATTTATTAATTTATTTAATTATTTATTTATTTATTTATTTATTTATTTATTAACTCATTTATTTATTTATATAATTATTTATTTTGTTTTGATTTGTCAATTTATTTATCCATTTAAATTATTTATTTATTTAATTAATTATTTATCGACTAACTAATCTTACAAATATATATATATATTTATCCTATTGTTTACTAACCTAAATTCTACTAACCTATACTTCACAACTATAGTTTTATTAATATCTCTAGTCAAAATGTACCTGCTTTTTTCTTTTTTTTTGTTTAAATTAAAGGTTTTTGTTTGTACTTTCCTTCATAAATTAATCCTTATCAAAGCCTAAACTCAACATAAATTAAAATACTTATTCAGTAGAAAGATATCAAATCTAGTATATCAAATCTCTGTATGTAAACTGTGCGGTAGCTTACCAAATGTAAATCTGAATACCAAAAATAAAAATCTAGCTATCTATCTATCTGATTGGAATGGCTCTAAATTTTCAATTTATAAAATTCATATAAAAATGTACATATTACAAACCGGTGTATTTTTCTTTGTATTAATTTTAACAGGGTGTTTTATTTGTAACTGCACCTTAAACAGTAGCTGGTTAATTTAGTATACTGATGCACTTCCGCAGATTTCTAATTTTTTTGTAAACTTGAACCCTCCAGACGATTTAACAAATAATCAAAACTTTGTATTGACATTCGAAATTGCAAAACTTCGTGTGGGCATTTCTAAGTTTTTGGTTAAGTTTTTTAAATTCTTCGTTTCGCTCAGCTGCTTGGTAAATGGGATGAACACAAAACCTTCTATAATATTGGCGCCTAGAACGCTGGTGCCTTCTAAACCAATCTAAAACAACAACAACTCGCAGAAGTCTGTTAGATAGTATTCCAAACAAAAACATCTAGATTTTCTAAGTCCGACTTTCCAAAAAGATTAGCATCAAGGCTATCTAGCGGATAATGCTCGAATTCACATTGATTCAAATTACAGTACAGTAAACAACTGAGCGATTTCTTCGGAAAAAATGTCTGTATGTTGGTAGCTTTCAAATAAAGATAATTTAAAATACTAATTCCATCGTTTTTAGGATAAAATCCTCGTTGTTATGCTTGTCCTGAAAAATAGTTTTTTTTTATTCTAACAAACGATACCCATATGATTTTTTTTTTTTAAATATTTGTCTTTTGTTTTCAGCATATTTCCCTGTTGAACAACATAAATTTCCTTCCACACATAAATAAAATAAAATAAATAAAATCATTCGAATAAAAAAACGATTTTTTTTTTTTTTTTTTTTTTTTTTTTATTTAAATCAAAACTAAACACTAATAAGCCCTTGCATTTGTAACATCCTTGTGAAGTGAACCGATTTACTTTCGTATCTATACAAAAAAAGAGTGCCATCAACATACAGAATACCTATACAACATACCTATACAAATTCATTTACGCTTCATTAGCTTAAAGTCCTTGACTACTTCGCTATACATTGGTATATCCATACAGCATACACAACAACACCCCTTGGTTTTACTTGGCCTATCTACAAATTGTTTTTAGAATTATTACATCTTTGTCATTATTTACTTTTATTTCATTTAAATTCCGGACGATTTTTATCACAAGCATTTTCTCTTATCCTTTGAAAATAAACGACTACGACGATGACGACGACTATATGGTCATAGCGACGATGAGCGCGGGGCAAATGCTTATATGTTTAGGTACCAACTCTTACTCTCTATATCTAAGCATTGAATATTCAATACCATTTACCCCCTTTTAAGGCTGAAAGTAACTGCCACAAAACCTACACCTCTCGACAACACCAAAACCCATCTCAAAAACCCCCTCCCCACCATCCCTGTGCCCACGCAAATTGAGAGATCTTAAGTGTACGTGAAAAATTCCAGCTGAGTTAGGAACTTTGTCCGTATATCTGTAGATTGGAACTTAAATGTAGCCATGGGTATGTATACTATTGTATACCTACCTACCCATGGTTATGGTCAAACCCAGGTATAAGCACTGACCCCTAGTGCCTATCTAGAGTGTCATCCGCAATGACCAATTGAGCGATGTAGAAGGGGCCGTTGAAAGGATGGGGTTGGTTCAAAAGACGAGAAAACGGTCCTGGGAGTTATAGTAAAGGGGTGGTGGTGGTGGTAAGTTTAGAAAATAATCAGCCGTCGCAGCCTTTTCGTTGTCGGCCATCATATAACATGACCATTGCGGCGAAAATTCCTATATTCACATCGATATAGTGTACCTATACACATAACGGGCAGCTACGGCGGCGACCATCAAGTCGACGATAGCTGCTAAGGACTAAGAAGAACATCCTTCGCTGGGCCTTAGCATCGGCTCGACTCGGCATGGTTTCGGCATAAGAACAATATGCGGATGTTCGCTACGGAACACAATTATCAGGAGATGGGGACTGGATGGTGGCCCGAAAAACTACAAGATGTATAGAAGAGTATACTGAGACTGACCAGTGGGTACGGGTATGGTGATGGTGGTGGTAGAGTGGTAACATCGGTGGAAGCGGCAGCCACCATTATCTATGTGCCTAATGTATGTCTTGTACAGATAAATTATTCCCAAGCTGTACCGCTGGACTTTTGTCTGTGTGTTTGTGTGTATGAAATTTCGAGTTGCTGCTTTGTGTATAGTTCTGTGTGATGCGAGTAAGGACAGCCGAGGAGCGAAATAGTTTCTGAAGTTATTTGATGTTGGTCGGCCGCACACAGGAACCCCTTTTTCTATGAATGTTGCTATTGCTCTCGCTGCTCTACCCCTTCTGCTGCTACAACTACAACTATACTGCCTATACTTCTCTCGGACCCTCATTTATATCCCCGTTAGTTTAGTTGACTCGGCAAACTGTAAATACCTATACTTACTCCTTGAAACATGTAGTATGTATGCCTATGTTTATGTTATATATGTAGGTATATATCTTTATGCTTTGCTTTTGCTTTGATTGCATAGCTATGTAATATTTGTGTGTATATACATGTGTCGATAAACGATAAACGAACTAGTTTCATTTGGTCCTTCTACTTTTACTTGTGACATCTTTCGAAGGATAATAATAAAGGGTATAGAGGTACACACAAAGAGGCATAGCAACAACGACGAACGGACAGGCAGCAGCTACGAAAGGACGATTTGCACGATATCCCACTCCCTCTATTGGTGTCCAGTTTTTGAACCCATCCAAATGTCGTCGTGGTCCAGCATTTCGTTGGGGTTATTTGTGTTCGCGCCAGGGTGGAAACTGAATGCTTTGGTCGCCTAGGACTTACGTAGTTAAGATGGTAATAGAGTCCGGTTTAGAATTAGACCTCAGGTATCAAAGCTTCTGGTGGTGTTCCTTTAAAGTTTGATCCAGGAACACACCCCAAATTGGTTGAGATCCACTTCATCTTGAAAGCATACGGGGCCATCGAATAAGTGTTGATCAGCTCTAGATTGGCCATCAAGATCCAGTCGTTTGGCTTTTACTTTTGCGTTCAGAACAGTTTTGCTCTATCTGGGGGACAATGAATTTGAATATTCTTTGGACCCAAGCCCGGAGCGTTAGTTTCATCTATGTAAATAATCAAGCTGGTTCCAGTAGTTTCATTTGTTCTTTTTTGGCTCGGTTAGTGTCGCAGCCTACCCCATAGATTTCCTTATTATGCTTTGTCCCTCGGGATGGATCGTGGTTTCAAATATTTTTCCGCCCGGTATGTTGGTGATCATCCAACCAGTTCCAGTCAATAGAATTTTATGTCGCTGTAGAGCCCGTGCAGTTCCTTATTGCACCAGCCGGCACACCGTATCGTCTTTTGGGGTGAATCGTGTATAAAACTTTCGGTCTTAACCCAGCCAGGTCTATTCGTTTGACCTTTACTTTTTGGCTTACTCAGAGTCCTCCGTCACTTGGGGATAAAAGTGGATCGTGCATTCAAATATTTTCTTGGCTGACGATGAAAAACGTTGGTGTCCATCTGTTTTACGTGACTCAACGAGTTCCAGTTTGACTTTTTGGCTCGGTCAGTTCAGTGCCAATATACGTACATTTATCTTATCAAAGATGTGCACAAATGTTCTTCCTATAATGATCTGCACCATTAAGCAGGATCAGGATGATTAGATTCTCAAAAGACGGATTTGCCACTGAATTACATTCTTAGCCCAAAGTAGCAGCGACTGACAGGATTTATTCTTCGTTCGACCTCAGCATTGTTGAGGTATTATTGTATAATCCTTAAGGTCTGGTAGATAAATCTTAAATGCTAAGATGTTGGAGCAAGGTGTCATTCCTTTGCTTGCATGTTTATAAATCGTTTCCAATGCCAAAAACCCGATGTAAGAATGGTTCTTATTACGAGTTCCAACACAAAGTTCGACGCGACAAACGTATCGTACCAAAAAGTTGGACGCTTTAAATTTGTTGCCTTTTGAAAACATAACTGATGAAATCAGATGCCTGAAGACTTAAATAGAGCTAAAAAGTTTCTGACGATCACTCATTGTCAACAGTCGATCATCCAACTGACAATCGCCAAATTTTAAATGTTACTTTTAATGAATTATACAATGACGACGTGATGTAGAAACCGAATATATAGGATTTTCAAGAAATAATTTCAAAAGCTTAAATGATATTCGCCTACCTCAGCCTAACCCATGCCTCAGAACTCGATTCGGACGTGTATCCATCAACATCTCATTCCCACTATGAGTAGTTGATAAAACAGTAAAAAAAGGACTTCACGTGCAGGCATTTTCCATTATAATATTCCAGAGATGTGGCCTTGGATCTGGGATGTGATGTGAGGGTGTAGATACGACTTTTGGGTTTTCTTCCCTTAGTCTTAGTTTTTTTTTTTCGGTGGACATTGTGGTTGCCGGCCAGCACAATTTCGTGTCCTGTCGCCGTTGTTACCGTTGGCATCGCTAATGTTGGCTCCTTTCTTCTTTATCGACTTATGCTGTGCGGTGCGGAACGGTGAAGAATTGTGTACCAATGTTATGTATGAATGTATGTATGTATGCTGTAGGTATATACTTATAGGTATAGTTGCTTATATCATTTGCTATTGCCATCCTTAGTATTGGCAAGCTTTGGCCCGTTGGTGGACACGTCCTGCCTGATGGCTGAAATGTTTTTTCTCCACTTTGCGGAGACAGCAGAACGTCTATTCAAGGATATACCTTTTTTGGCAACGACAAGTGGTCATCGTAGTTTCTGGGTGATGTCCGTCGACCTGTGTAACTCCCACTTTTTGGATTTCGACCTTTTTTTTACTCTTAGTGCTCGCACAAGGCACTTGATATAGTTTTGGGTTTGTGTTGATGATGATGCTGGGATACAGCGGCAGCAGTGATGGTTTGGTGGGGTAAGTTTTGTGTCAAGGTTTTATACTATTCGGATTCGGACGACGACGATGACGATGACGCTCGAAAAAGACCCACCCAAATTTGGTTACTTTTGCCACGACAATATTGGGGATTGCTTCCTTGGGGTGATTTATCGTCATCACAGATGTCCGAAATGTGCGGAACAATTTTAGTTGGAATTAACTTTTGCGGAGCTTATAAAGAAAAGATGGACCACTCTTTCTCCCTTTCTCACTCTCTCTCTCTCTGTTTGAGTATAGTGGCGAGAAATACTTTTAAACATGTAATAAGTGCTGCAGTATGCTGAAAGCAATATTAATAAATTAAAGAAATAAATAAGTTTAAGGCGAAGGCGAAGAGGAAAAGGGTCGTCTAATAAAAGTTGTCATTCCATCATGTCTTACAACGAATGCTCAACACAGCACAGGTTAACCAAGACATTACAGTTTATAATCAATGCTGAGTTTACTAAAGTGTATGACAAGTTTTTGAAGAAACAAATCACTATTAACTTTTTCTAATTTATTTGAAAGAAGCAATTTCGCATTTCTTTTAATTGTTGTAGTGTTCATTCAAAAAAACCAGGTTCCATTTCACAGTAAATATAGACATACTTTGAAAATCGTTTATATATTTTGCAAAGAAGATATACCAGTAGGTATATATACAGTGCCTTGCATAAGTATAAACGCACCTGTTAAAACGCATTTTAAAGAAAACTAAAAATGGTAGCGACACCTTACTATTTTTGTATGTAATGGTATCGATAAAAAAGTGAATTTACCAACAAAATTTTGCCTCACGTTGTTTAGAAATTAAAAACAAATTTTTTCGTATTGCAGAATTATAAAAGCACCATGCAAATCTCGTTTAAGCTTGATTCAATTATGCGTTTCGAGATGACAATTTAAGCGATACGGAAAGGACAAAATTCAAGAATTTTGGTCAAGTGGCCATTTGGGGCTTTTCGAAGGAAAATTTCGAGATCGGGCCATTTTTCCGTTTTTTCATACAAGATCCAGAATATTATGGAATGAAAATAAGACCCGGGGTTCGCAGATCCTGACATGTCACGATAATAGCCGAACAATCAATGTTGCATCTAATTCGGTGCATTTTTTGCGGAAAAATTCATGACGAACTGGGGTTAGGTGTTTCAGTTTCGATGGTTTTTCGTACAATATTGGAACTTGCCCGTCAAAACATGGACCGCAATTGGTCTTCTAATTTTAAAAATTTGTTAATACCACAAATTAGTTTAGTTTAGTTAATAGGTACCATAATCATTTTTGTCAATGGCCACCTTTATTTGCGAATAACTTTTGAAAAATAAGTTTTAGAAAAAAGTGTTTAATAAAATGTTCATAACTCTCTGTTTGCTATCGGGAACTCAAATCAGAGCTCCTTTTCTTATTTTTTTTGGATTTTGAAAATGTTTGCTAATAAGTTAATGGGAACCTTAATTTGCCCTAATTTTTCCAATTTTGCGAAACTCTTTCTAAAACCCATCAGGAACTCTAGAACTCTTGATTTTAAGTTGAAAAACATGCTCAGAACTCTTTTTTTCGAAAAAATCCTTGCTTCGTGAAATAAGCAAAAAAACTTTTTTTTCGAATTTTAACAATTTATTCGGTTTTTCGACAGAACTATTGAAAAAAGTATGAGGAACTCTAGAACCCTTTGTTTACAACCGGGAACTCTCATTTTTTATTCAATTTTAAACAATTCTTTTGCTTACTTCACAGGACTCCATTTGGACAATCACGTACGATAAACATATTCCACATCTAATTTTTTAAAATAGTCAAAGTCGGAGTACCTTCGGAACTTCGGTAGGATAATTTTAGTCTTACAAATGTTACATTTTGCGAAGCCTTTGCCGCACAATATACTTCTTCTATCTGCTTTAGACCCCTTTCACACAAGGAAACTTAGTTGCTAAAGATTTTTCGTTTGTTGGCGAGAAGGGCGTAAATCTCTCCTCACAACCTTCTCGCCAACAAACTAGCTAGTTACTGGAAACTCAGTTTCCTTGTGTGAAAGCGGTCTTAACATTTTTCCAATGCGTGTTAAGGTTTACGTGACGAATGTACGCAGAGTTTCCTCATTCATACCGCAGAAGTATAAAATGACAAAGAAATCCCCTGAGGTGGAATCGGCTAAGCCAATAATTGATTATTAAATTTTCTCTTCATTTTTATCTATAGATGTGATAGAGATAGTTGAAACAAGAATCAAACAAATTAAAAATAATCAGCAATCACCATAACCCATTCAACACCAGATTTCTAAACAGTGTTGGACCTCATTGGCCGTTGCAGCATAATTCGCTCCAATTCATGCGAGTATATTTCACCATCATTTTAGCAGATCCCGATTATTATCGAGCCAAGGTTTTTGTTGGGGATGGGGTGTGTGTGGCAAAAGAATTTGGAATGTTCAATGAAAACAAAAATGGTTATTTTCAGAAATAATTTATCGACTGCACTCATAAAAAAAAATAATTGAATTGGGTTTGGGTGGCGCAACGGCTCATGAAGAACCAGGCCTAGTGACTAACAACCCGCAATCATTCCTGTGTTCGTGTGACAGGAATGGAAGGGACCTACAATTGTATGCCAAATCCGAACGGCTATACGAGAAGCACTCATTCATGACAAGTGATACTCTTGGAGGATTTGTCAATTCCTCGCAAGAGGCAGTGGCCCTGGAAAAAAACTTTTTAGTTTTCAGGTGGACGAGGCTGGGAAGTGAACCCAGACCTCTCCAGCGTGACACTCCATACTAATCTTAATAAATCTGAACAATATCTATAAAGGAAAAACTGGAGTAGAAGGAGTAACTCCGAACTGTTCACTCGAAACCGACATAATTTGGAACCACACCCAAATCGTATGCTGTGTTGTGGAATCGTGTGTCGTTGTCATTCCATATTTTTCAAACGCCACACACACGAGCTAAATGTAGTCCTACGGATATGGAATAGATTTCAGCGATAACGACACACTACTCCACAACACTGTTACATTATACAGGTGTGGTTCTGGTTCTGGCTTTAGTTTTGCCGTTATATTTTTGATCAGGTAGGTACTAAATTGTCATTAGAAAGTAGACTTCGTTCCCAAATTGCATGAGAACTAGTTCCACTTTGCTTAGGTGGATCGAGTTGCCATAAAGCAAAATTATGTCCCCCAGTGGACTTATTTCCCGGGGACTTATTTCCCTGGACTGAAAATTCAAACCTAATTCAACTTGATCCTCCATATAAACCCGATACAAAAGTTTTGTCATTAAGGAACATCAAGTTCCACTCCACTTAGCATCATTGTCACTACACGAACGCGTCGCCACATTATACCAACTTAATTATTTTTTTTACTGCTTGACTTAACATATTTTAGATTTACAATGGCGTATCTGTAGATGAATCTGGTATCAGTGTCGAACTAAAAAAATAAAAAAAAAATTGTGTGGAGCTGTTCAATGTGAAGCTGCAGTTGCAAAAAGTTGATAACTTCAACTTTCTGACGTTTATAAAATTTACAGCGTCTTAGAAAGGTAACAGTTACAGCTCTAACTGATGAGGTCCACTGTAATTGTTATCAGGACTGAAACGCATTGGACTAAAGGTCGCTTAAATACTTTTTATTGAATTCCATTCAATACAGTCCACTAAAATAAAAACAAAAACAATATAACTTCTATTGTTTAGGTTTTCTCTTTCTTTATTTTTTATTCTTTTCATATGAGTTTATCTATAGGTACAATTCCATTATTTAAGCTTAAAAACATAAAGTAAGAAATAAAGATTTTCAGGAACTCGGTCATTCAATAAAAATAAATACAAAATTGTACCTACCTACTTGACATCGCAGAAAATGACTTGAGTGTTTTATTTTCTTGTGTCGTTATTTTATTATTGTCCTTCTTCGCCTAAGGGGGTGATGTTTCTATCCCGCGAGGCAGGACTGCCAACAAAAACATTGGCAAATTCTAACAATTTATTTTTTTTAGAAATTTCTATGTCATGTGAGTGTGCGTGATATGTGTTGCTCAGATTGTCTATTCACAAGGACACATCAGCACCGTGGTAGACTATATGTATTGGATTTTTTTTTGTTGTTGTTGCTATTCTGTCCATCCTTGCTTCGAAGTGGACGTTTTTTTGTCTTGTTCTGAAAATCTTTAGCGAAAATTTTTGTTTTTTTTTTATATTCGTCCGTATATTTCTCGTGTTCTTTGAAAAAGACTACTCTTAGCGAAACGAATACAAAAAAAAATATAACGAAGATTGAAGGAAACGAAAAAAGTACGTGCACTATAGCGTTATGTCTTTGAACGCCCATTCCAAGTCCTGGCCGCCTTTTTCTAATGAAATTTCCATGTCAGATCGCATCCTTGTCGTAGTTTTTCTGCTGTACACACGTTTGTGCATAGATATATATGTATCTTGTGCTTTTTTTTTTCTTCTATAGTAGATATATTTCTTTAGACTTTGCGCTTTTTTTACTATACTGCTCTCGTCCTTTTGTTATCCTTCGTTTTCGCTAGTGTGTCTTTACCGGTTCTCTAGATGAGTAATTGTATTTGGGTTAAGAGCCATTGATATCATATCCTAGCAACGACGAAACAAAGCGACAGCCATCATAGTACCACACATAACCAACAACAACAACATCAACAGTGAAAAACGGAGGAAAAATGTACAAAGCGATCAGGACAGGACGTGGACTAAGGGGCCTATAAGGACGACGTTGATGGCGAAGAAAACAATCCCCACATGATACCCTATACCTACTATGTTCATCAACTCTCCGTCGAGGTAGTAAAAACCTACAAAAAGTCCAGCGGAAGTTGTACCTAGCTATATAAAGAAATAAAAAAAAACCGCCCCTAACCCGCAACTAAAGATTCCAACTAATAGAAGAATCACAAGCATTCAAACATAAACGCACACACACTGACAAAACCGTCGACAACGGACGGCTGAAGAAGACCACCTTCTCCTGACTCTTGACATCAATCAGACTATACCACCGCGAGGATATGTTATCCATTCCGTTCTTTGTGGCCCACACCACCAACATTATATGATACAGAATCCGTGCTCAATGACGGTAAGGGATGTAGTTATTTGAAAACGGCCGTATTCAAGGGAGACATGCTACTAGGCCAATAATGATTCCTCCCCCCACCCGTGTCATAATGGAAAGTGCTATGAACTGAATGAACTCTCCATGAAAAAAAAATGGAAAAATATTTATATGAGCCTAACCAATAATCAAATTTAGTGACGACTTAAATATTTAACTGGAATCTAAATAATGAACCATACCAAAAATCAATTCAATAGTCAGCTTAATGCTAAACGTCAATTTATATTTTGCACGTTTGTGCTGTCATTCTGACAGTTGGTATCAAAAAAGATTTTCCATTTCTTCTGCTTGTCATTTGTCGCTTGAAAATGAATTTTTTGTCTTGAATTTGTTTAAATTAATAAAGCTAAAAAAAAAGGTAATTAAAATAAACAAATAGATTAATTTCTTTTTATTAGGGCTGTCCACGAGACGAGAAGTCTCGGTCTCGATCTCGGTCGCATCACGAGACCGAGACGAGACTGGCTTTTAAGCAACCGAGACGAGACTGTATATTTGGAGCGAAATTTATAGAGAGTCTAATAAATTAAAAAATCCAATTTCAGTTAAATATTTATTTTCTTCAGCACATATTCAAACTATAATCGAAAATATTCCGTTCCAATAATCAACAAGTTGGCCGGAAATCGTATTTTTCGGAGACGAGACCGAGACGAGACTTAATTATGCGAGACCGACTCGAGACCGAGACGATACTGAAAATTTTCGATTTTAACAAGACCGAGGCGAGACTTACAAAAGTCTCGCAGAGTCTCGTCTCGTGGCCAGCCCTACTTTTTATTTAAATATGTAGGTATGTATATAAATTTCAATTTATTTCAGATTGAATTACCTATTTTTCTAATGGCGACAAAGCAAAGTCGATCCGTTAACTGGAAACCAGCAATGATTAATTTCTGGTTGGGTCAGTGAAGCCGTTTTCTTCAATAGTTGAAAGTACATAAATTAAACGATAGGAACACGCTAAATGCTAAATTTGAACCTTGGCAGAACATTCAAGAAATGTTTAATGCCTCTGGTTATTACCTTACTGCTAAATACAGAAAAGTGGAATCCGCTTAAAACACAAGCCAGAAGCAAAATAGGTGCTTTCAGTCGGTCTCAGAAGGAAATTAGTGGGGGAACCAAAGAACCTTCTGAGATCGATATTGAAATATCTGCAATGTTATCATTGGACTTCTTATTTAACAGAGCAGATTTTGATTTCGATAGCGATGCAATTCACTCCAATGAAATGTACATAATATTTTTAAATTGCAAATAAATTTTTGTGGACATAAAACATCTCTTATATTCCAGGGAAAACATACACCGCCGAAATCCCGACCACAAGCTAAAACACCATCCAAATTAAAATCACCACCCAAATCAATCAAAATCACCACCTATGGGAAAAACACCGGCAAAAAGAATTGCTATAAAAAGAAAAGTCAGAAAACCAACAATTCTGACAACGGAAGAGCTAATAAAAAAAAAAAGAACTAAACAGTTAGAAATGGAAACAGAAAAAAAAAAAACAAAAATATCCCGATCCTTAAGGAAAAAAAAAGGTATTATTAAAAAATTGTTATTAAATTATTATTATTATTAAAAAATACGGAGCAAAACGATTTTTTTTTTTTTTCAATTTAGAAATTTCTTAATATTGCCAGACAAACCTCGTTGTAACTTCCAAACTACTCACTTTTTGATGATTGAAAGGTTTCAAAGTTTGAATATAATTCTATCATTTTAACTTACCGACGACCTCCTTCTGATATGAACCAGCAACCAGGTATCTGATTGCTGTAAATACTATTATTTCTGTTGAAATAGCCCCACCTCTGTTGGAAAGTGAGGTAATCTGATCGGACAAGATGAATTATATGTACATCGCAGTGGACTTATAAATTATTGTGCCACTTCGTCCAAAATGTTTATGTCATTAATAATATTTTGATCGTAAGAACTCATAATTAAATTTCTGTGATTTTCTATGCAATTGTGTGATTTTCAGTCTAAAGCCGTTCCCGTACACACAAATTTGGCAGTTTATGACAAAAGACACCGCTCACGTGAGAAAATTAATCTGATATACATATGTAAATCATTTCCACGAAAAAAAAAACAAGTTCAAAAAAAATATTATTTAAATTAAGACTTAAGTCCCGCTAGAATCTGAAAATTTCACACTGTGCGACGGGCGGCGACCGCGATGGGGACGGCGACCGCGACTGCGACGGCGACAGGTACGGCGACCGCGACTCCGACCGTGACGGCGACCGCAACGGTGACCGCGACGGCGACCGCGACGAAGACCGCGACGGCGACGAAGACCGCGACGGCGACGAAGACCGCGACGGCGACAAAGATCGCGACGGCGATCGCGACGGTGACGACGACCGAGACGGCGGCTACAGCGACTGCGACGGCGATCACGATGGCGACCGTGAACGTGACGGCGACAGCGATCGTGACGGCGACAGGTACGCCGACCGCGACCCGCGACGGCGACTGCGACTCCGACCGTGACGGCGACCGCGATGGCGACGAAGACCGCGACGGCGATCGCGACGGTGACAACGTCCGAGACGGCGACCGCTACAGCGACTGCGACGGCGACCGCAACGGCGACCGCAACGGCGACCGCAACGGCGATCACGATGGCGACCGTTAACGTGACGGCGACCGCGACGGCGACTGCGACGGGGACCGCGACGGTGACTATGACGGCGACCGCGACGGCGACCGGGGGCGATTCCGGGGAGATAGACGATAGTAGTATTCGGCTCCCGGGAAAAATGAAAATCCGGGGGAGATTGTTTGCCCATAAGGCTGATTTGTTTTGAAAATTTACTTGTAAAAACTTTAAGTTAAAAAGAAATAAAATACACAATACTTACTTTTATTTTTTTTGAAAACACTTTATTCGCCGGCAGGTTATAATTTCCAAGTAATTTTGACATTTAATATTGGGATATAGTCAATGGCGATTGCCACATGGTCACGTCTTTGAGAAGGTTGAGTATTTCTACTAAATCTGTCAAACTAGAGCAGCATTTCTCGGACATGTCATTTTGGACGTGTTCAACACCAGCCAACATAAAAAAGTTATAAATACACATTTTTCTTTTGTTGTTTTAGAGCTGTCAAATTTTGATAACAGTACAGTATGTAATCGGCTGTCGTTGACGGAAGTGGCATTTTAAAACTAAAAATACGAAGAGCGAAATGCACTACGGGAAGTGGGGTTAGGACTTGGGAACTGGTAAACAAAGATGGATTTTGATGCTTTGATAATGTTGGTTCATTTAGATCGGATGGAAACCATCTATATCCTCCAGCCTGGAAAGTCCCTGAGTCCATCCCTGAGGAACGGCATAGTATAGGAAGACCGCCAAACAGGAGGCGCAGGCAAGTGGGAGGGAACCTCAACCAACTTGCATTGTGAAACTGGGTGTCATCTAGCTAGCGACAAAGATGCCTGGAGAAGACTTGTTGGTTGAGGTCCTGATCCATTCCGAAATGTAGTGCCGCTACTTTGTTAAGCCGAAACAAATTGATTTGAAGCATAACCCTTATCGTTGCAATCCTGCCTTAATGCACTGTTATTCGATACGCAAAAAGAAATGTGGAAGCGCCCTAATTCGTATTAAAATCTCCTTGAGGGCCACTTTCGCTCAACAAATGCACCCCTGTAATATATTGTGTCTTCCACGAAGCCGCAATATGACGTTAGAAGGGAAGTGAAGCCGGGTATTTCATAGTGTAGAAGAAAGTCGCGCTTTTCCCTCCGAGTGAATTCGCAAACGAAGGAAATTCTTTGAAAGGCCAGTTAGAAAAAAGGGGGCACAACCGTTCTCAAAACGGCGTGCTGGTTTCTTTCTTTTTATCATGTGAGCACATCCACTTATAATGGCCAAGTTTTCTGCAATTTTTTTATCCGTCCCTCCTTCTTTTTGCAGTTTTTTTGTTCGTTTCTTCTAATAGGTAGGTGCGCTGTAGTATATTCTACATTGAATAGATGCTGCCGGTGGCGGAGGCTCCTTCCACTACTTTGGTCTTCTATAATAATATCGCAACTGAAGTAGCCATCGCGGTTGCTACTCTTACCGCTTGGCAGTGCTGTACTGTTCGTACATACTCTTGTATAGCATAGGCTCTTGTGGCATCCTCCGCAATATGTTGAGCGGAAATCCACTCGGTTATGTGCGCTTTGTGCACTTGTTTCAAGGAAGAAAAATGCCTCCATCTATCCTTGCATTTGAGTATGTTTGTGAGATTGAGGAAAAGTCATTCTATGGGGCAGAGAAGACGAACGGAGAGTAACTCTATGTATAGGAAAAAATCGCGCGCGATTGTGGTTTATTGATTTACGCTCACACTGCAGTGGTTGCTGATGATGGTGTTGTTGTTGTTGCTCGTGTGGTGTTCTAGTGATGATGATGATGATGCTTACAAGGATACAAAAGGGGGAGACCATAGAATGCAACTCATTGTAAGCTACGGAAACTCCTTCGAATCCTGCTGATGATAGAAATAGTTTAAATTGGAGAATAAGGTCGCGAGGACGGCGACGACGACAACGACGAGGACAACGAAGACGACTACAGCAATGATGAGGACGCCGAGATATACACAGGCCCAGTGCCAGTGTGAGTTAGCCCCTTCTTGTGTGCTACAAAATTCGCTGAATTGGCTTCGTCGTTGTCGTCGTCAAAGTTATGTGATGCTGTATTCTACAACTGCTGCTGCGGTAGTTGATGCAGTTGCAATTGAGTTGCAGATCCCGAGATGAGATATTGTCGTATTCAGTAGACTATGGAGAACGTGTAGGTTGTCTACTGTCGCTAGAGCACTTAAAGCAAACTTATAACTAACTAGTCCCAAGAGGGGTTTGGGAGCGGGGCCATAATATTGTAACATACTTGTTCGATTACCGGATACAATGAGTTGTTTACTCTTGTATGTTGTTTCCGCGGTTGGACATTTTGTTATGAAACCAGCTAGCAGGTACTTATAGTAAGTACCTTTATTTAAATAAAGGGACGCATGCATCCTTTTGTTTTTTAGTACAATAAATGAAGAGACGATGTACCTGTCTTAATGATAATTTTCTTACTTCGCTGATAGTATTGCCTTATCTACATATTCAGCCAACAACTTTGAAGGTTTGTTTTCATAGGTTTAACTCCTCGTAGCTAAGTAGATAGAGAGCAGCAAAGATTTCCAAATATCACCCCAGTCAACACATTAAGAGACTGCATTGCCGCACGCAATCCTCTTAATCACTTACTTCAGAAATTCGGACTAGGATACCTACGACATTAAGGCACAGTGACGAGAAACAAATTAAACCCGAAACATAATCCCCATCAGGTTCACAGCGGAAGTTCAAACTTAAGTTCAGCTGAACCTTAAATTAAGCTTAAATTTAAGACTTGTCTGGTTTCACCGTGAAATCTGAACTTCAATTTAGTTGAATTTCGTTTAACTAGATTTTATGAAAAGAAGTTAGCAGCATTGTACGTTTTTGCTTAGACCGCTTTCACACAAGGAAACTGAGTTGCGAGAAATAAGCTAGTTTGTAGGCGAGAAGGGTGTTAGGGAAGATTTTTTTTTCGCCTACAAACTAAAAATTGCTGAGTTTCCTTGTGTGAAAGCGGACTAAGCTATGTGTAAATACTGTAAACTCTGTACATAATTAAATTTTGTTTATTTAATGATATTGAATTTTTTTTAATACTTTTTAGAAATATTTATTTTCGCTTTCCGCTCCCTTGTGTACCAACATCCTATAGATGCTTGTGGAATCATATTTCAAACATTTTAGATCTGAGACTTGGTCACTAGATTTAATGCCAGGTTGCTTATTTATAGTAACTTGTTTAATAAAAAGTTTTTAAAAAATGGTCTAAGTATGTCACTTTATAAGTGTTTGGAAAAGTTCCAGCTGCTGCAATGATTCGATTAAAATCAGCAAAAACGTTACATCTCCTTGAATGTTTGTTTCTTTCAATTGTTGAGTGGACAGAATAACATTCCATTTGAGTATATCCAACAGTCTAATAAATTTTAAGAAGTTAGATAAGTTTACATTAAAATTTTGTTTACTTCAACCATAAACAGAACTGTTGGGTTGGAACATTGTGATCAAAATAGTTTTCTTAAAGATAGGAAACACGTGAAGTGTCACAAAAAATGCTGAACGGCGTTAAGTTCGATAAATTGAGCTTTTAAAATTTAAAAGTACACCTTAAGTTAACTCCACTTATGTCGGTACATGTTAGTTTTCACTTTTCCATTAAACAAACACGAATACAATTTTAAAAAACACGTAACTCACTTGAATGCATTTCGAAGCTTTCGCGTTTCAACAACATTAAAGAACTGTTGCTGCTGTTGGACTATTAAGCTCAAAGCTATGATCAAAGGTCAGAATTTTTCTTTTTGTTGTGTTTTGTTAATGTTTTGCTTTGACACATTAAGCAGCGTCCACATTATGCCGATCAACCATGTTGATTTAAATTGTCGATTAATATGCTAATGTGTACGTGTACCAACACTCATTTACGTACCTTTTTAATTTTCAACTTCCAGTTCATTTTAAACAGCATAATAGAAATAAGACCACAAACGAAAAAAAAAACAGTATCTAATAGAGCTCCTTACCAAATGGCAATATATGGCTGTCTCATTTTGTAAAATTATTTCAATCAAATTGTAAAATTAATTCAATAAAATCAAAACAAACTTTTAAATCTTGTGAAATCTTAAGATATTTCTTTAAAGGAGAATGGGCATTTTTGGGTGCGAGCGGCCACGACTGAAATTATTGTCAAATGAAAGGTCTGCTACAAGGGAGTTACTTTCAGTATGGGCATTTCGTTGCAGTGCATTTAGGAAAAGAGATATGAAGACATTTGCAAATGCATTTTTCAAATGCATATTTGGGGCAGATGGCATTTTCAAAAACTATATCTGATGCTTTATCCTTATTTCTAGTCTAGTCTGTGTCTAGTGACACAACACGTAACCAGGTCAACATAGCCCGCGTTTGTTTTACCAGGCCGCTTATACGAGTTCAGGCAACAGTATGAGAATTCTTATTCCATCGCAGGTTTTTAAAAAGAGGAAACCAACCGATACTTTCAGTCAAATCCTAAAGAAAACCGGTGGCGGAGGTAGGACAAGCTTATTTAGGCTGTTTCGGTGAGAAAACGCATTTTTCTTATTGTATTTTGGTCTAAGTATACCTAGTTCACTAGGGATTTCTAAGAATGGAGTATTAAATGATATTGTATAACAAGATTGCCCTCTTTACACGAATGCAAGGCTCAAACATGCTTTTTTTGGTTGGTGACGCTGGTCAGAACGGTTTTCAATGGCTAAGAAAGTTCCGCAAGACTATTTGAATAGAGCTTTATGTCACATGTTAGACACAACAAGTAAGAGTTCATACGCAATATATCCAAGAGCAAGACATTTGGTTTTTGCGTATCCGAATGCAGCCTAGACATGTTAAGCTCTATTTTATAGGAATTATTATTCGTACATTGTGATTGGCCGACAAAAGGAATGGGAGAGCAGCTATTGCACACTATTACTGTTCCCGTCTGAGCGGAAGGCGCACAACCAGATGTTGCGCGCATATTATGTGCGTGGTTTGGTATTTAGGCTGGGCAAGAAACCAAACCGATGATATTTGATTACCAGCAGCGGAATTAAGTCTGATTATAGAGCGTGAGTAGGGACTATACTTAAAGAAACATTTTTTTAGTATACCTAGATTATATATTAAAGTATGGTAACTGTACTTGTATTTAATATAAATGTATGTGCTTTGTCTATAACAAATATCTTTGAGACTGATGTCTTTAATTCTTACTTCACTTTTATTTTCTATTTTTCCATTCACATTAGTCACAATACAAACCAAAACTCTATTAAAGTGTTAAACACAAAAATGCATTTTATCCCAGTTTGAAGTTTACCACAACGAAAAAACTTCTACACCGTATTTGTATGACCAAATCACATCCAAAAATAATAAAACCATTCTTGGCCGCTCGCACCCAATTTCCATACAAATTTGCCCATTCTCCTTTATTTATTTTATATTCATCCACTTTATCACTTTTTTTTATCAACGCAGAACTTCATTAAAATTTAATATCAAGTTTTTTTTTTTTCAATTTCCTTTTGTTTGACATTCCCCACAAAATGCTGGCTGTTACTTTTGAGTTTGACAGAATCGCAAAGAGATCTATTACACAAATCAAAACACAACACAATACCTATACATATATTGGCTGCAGACAGCGCGTGCGCAATACAAATAGAAGTAGGGTTGATCAACCTTGTTGATTTTTATCCATTTGAGTCGGGTTACGTTCGAGTCAACAAAAGTTGATCGACTCTGTTGATCGACACGTTAACATCAACTCAATATTGTTGATCAGCACTATTGATGTACACAAATCAACATAATGTGGACGATGCTTTATATTAATCAGGCAAGATTCTATATTGCCGTTGTATAAGTTCAGTGATTTTGGGTCTTTTTGTATGTAAAAAGATTCCTAGGCATCCAATCTTCAGTGGTCATTCACTTGTTTAATTAAATTCAAATTGTTGATGTTTATATTTGCAAATCACATGAGCTGCAATTAGGGCTGGCCACAAGACGAGACTCTGCGAGACTTTTGTAAGTCTCGTCTCGGTCTCGTTAAAATCTAAAATTTTCAGTCTCGTCTCGGTCTCGTATAATCAAGTCTCGTTTCGGTCCCGTCTCCGAAAAATACGATTTCCGGACAACCCCTTGATTATTGCAACGAAATATTTTCGATTATAATTTGAATACGTGCAGAAGAAAATAAATATTTAACTGAAATTGGATTTTTTAATTTATTAGACTCTCTGTAAATTTTGGTCCAAATATACAGTCTCGTCTCGGTTGCTTAAAAGGCAGTCTCGTCTCGGTCTCGTCATGCGAGACCGAGATCGCAGATTTTTGCGGTTGATTGAGGTGAATATACCCTAAATGTTCTTTTAATCTAGTCTCAATACTACGGTTTGTTTGCCCATAGTATTTTAATATACAGTCACCACATTCAATTTTATAAATACCCAGCTTACTCAAAGGAGGAATCTTGTCTTTTGTAGAACCTAGTAAATTTACCATTTTTTGGTCGTTTTTATATACAATATCCAATTCGTGATCACTTTAATTTGTTGGTTACTTGTGGTACAAAAGACAAAGCCACTCTTTTATTTTGTTTTTGCTTTCTTTTTGTGAGTAAAAGGTTGTCATATTAAAATTATTCACTTTTTGCGTATGTTTATAAATTTATAAACATTTATAAAAATAAAATACTACGTAAAATCTGTTTAAATAACACAAAATTATCAACAACAAGCTACTACGAACTTTTAATTGCAGTGCACAACAACAGGACGCGTTCCACAAACCTTCGAATAAATAATTCGCTCGAATTTTACCTTTATTACCTCATATGAAAGGCACTTTAAATTATTGATCAGCATGCTAAACATTGTAACCTGCCCCACACGCTTCTATTTTATGTGTACGTTTCAAAGTTGAGGTTTTTGATTCCACCGAGTATTGTTGGAGCAAGAAACAGTTTTATCCACCAATGATTTATGCCGCATTTACACGAATGGCAAAGTTGACAATATTTCTGCCAAAAAAATGGCAAAATAATGGCAGAAATTATTTTTTTATTTACACGAGTTCAAATAATGGCAGATTTTATTGTTGGCATTATTTTGCCAACATATAATATCAACGACTGACCCCAACTAACAATTTAACTTCTGTAAGGGTCTATCGAAGTTATTTCCTAATCAGCAAATTTGACTATATAAGGCCTTAGGCTGCGCGTATAGTAGTGCGACAAAGCAATGCGATGCGAGAAATGTTTCCGTGCATTTATTCTTTTAAACGTTGGCACAGTGAAGCGATATTTGCTGCGAGTGTTGCGATCTTATCACATACTTATCGCAAGCATCACGTTCACAAACTCTTTTGACCACTTTTGCTCGAATCTCGAATACCTTCTCGCATCGCTTCTCGCATTGCTTTGTCGCACTACTGTACGCGCAGCCTTAGAGAAACACATTTGGCCCACATTGATAAGCTCGAAAGGCTTTTAAGCAATCATTTACAGGTTCATTGGAAGTACTCAATTTATTTCGATAAGGCCTTGTAAAACAAAACTACACTCAAACATTGCAAATGTAGTAGTGTAGTTCTGTTCAAGTGTTTCGATAGGCACATCTAAAAACCCTTATTAAAGGCTTGTCGAGGCGTGTACTTTTTATTTTGTACACAACTTATTTACATACAATTTTAATTTGTATCTTTTTTAAAAACACTAATTTGCCAAAATAAAAAATACATAAACAGTAACGACCATCATTAAGTTTTTTCAACTGAAAGTAGGTATGTAGTATATATATTAAAAAACGTTTAAAATGTAATTAAAAAACTACTGAGAAATGAAAACTTCATACTAAGATAATTTTTGAAAACATTCGAATTTCTTAACATGACAATATTTTTTAACGATGAAACAGAAACTATACTATGGTCACCTCGTTTGTGAATAATTCAGCCAGCAGTAGCTTATTTTCACATCAATACTTCTTTCCATGCGCAGTACCAGCTTTTAATGCTTTCATGTTGAGTGTGCAACACTTCGCTAGGACCAAATAATCGGAATTATTACTTCCCGCGCATGCGCCTGAGAGGAAGATTAAAATTATGTTTGCATAACCACCTCTTCACAGGTCTTATAGAAACAAATTAGGCTGACATCACTTCGCTGAGGCAAATTCGTCAAAATATATGCTTCTCGCGCATGCGCCTGACAGAGTTCACACAATTATTTTATGCTTGTGTCGGGCTTGTGATTGATGGGTTATGCCTAAAACAGATGTGCAGCTTTTTCCATGCAGCGAAATTAAATTACACAGGTTCTTATGGGAGAAGATTCACTCAAAGTCTGCATGCGGCGCAGCGCTGCACGATGTCTCTATTTCTAAATTTGCTGCATAGTTTCATAGCAGCCACAACTGAAAAACGAAAATTTCTAAATAATTGCTATTTGGCATTACTCATATTGACATCACCTGCCATTCTTTCAAAAAATTTGTTTGTGTTGGTGATTTTTGTTTAAGAATCCATGAAGGCGGCGTTGCCACCCTACCATCGTCCAACGAAGAAAATCTCATTCCAACACTATTGTGTGACATCGGCAACGCTGTGCTTTCATGTATTTGTTTGACATAACTATGCATCGTGAATGTCAGAAGCTATGCACATGTGTTTCGTGTGCAGCTCTGCATGCAGAGATGCGTGCAGACTCGCTGCACATCTGTTTTAGCCATTATAGAACCAAAATTGGATGTCATGCTTAATCAGAGTTACCACTGCGATCAAATTTAATTCTGAGGGAATCATTTTTATTGGTAGGATCTGGGGTATTGATTTTTTTTTATAGAAATTAATAAAAAAGACAAACAACGAATATGAATAAAGTTAATCTGTTTTTGTCAAATCATTTCTAATAAATAATGATTCAATAATTTGTATTTGTACTGCAATTATGAATATAAATTACATAATTATAGTTCCATGTAAAAAAAAAAATAAATATATTTGTTTTCTTTCTT
Source organism: Melangyna quadrimaculata (assembly GCA_949320155.1). NCBI lineage: Eukaryota > Metazoa > Arthropoda > Insecta > Diptera > Syrphidae > Melangyna > Melangyna quadrimaculata. The sequence continues at coordinate 399,821,731 of OX439483.1, forward strand.
TTTCAAGTGAATTTAAATTGTTTTCTTTTTCCATATTTATCTCAATGCAAAAAATAAATGTGTGTTCCGTTTTTGTTTTGCAAAATTTAAAAGCTTCACCTATACTCAATGTATCGGTTTAGTTTAAATTTTTAAAATGATACAAATTTAACCATTTTTATTTCCATAAATAATTTGACCTGTGGTAACCCACTCTCGGTAGTAGAACCATACATGCGCCCAACAGTACACACGATAATGCTTGTATCGGGCTTTTCCTCAGGGGGCTTACAGAAACAAAAAAAATTGACATAATTCCACTAACAATTATGCTTTCATTAGACTTTTGTACACATAATAGCTTGTTTCAGGCCTTTGTAAGCAGACCCTTCTAGAGCTCTTAGCAGTGCTTCCTAATGAAAGCTTTTTCTTTGCTTTAATTTCGCAAAACTAATTTCTGGGAAGCCTTATGAAAACTATAACCAAATTTTAAATATTCAGGCTTGCAGAAAATTGAAGATTCTGCTTGTTATTGGTTTGTAGGAAGCTCTTTTCAAAAATATAGCTTCGGAAATTTGCAATTTCGAGGTCCAAACTAAATACAAGCCTTGTAGAAGTAATAACTTATAGAAATTCAAAAAATGAACCTTTTAGAGGAAAAATTGTTAGTTGGGGCATTTTGTATTTACACGACTGCCATTAACGAACCATGTAAAGGTATTTTTTGAAATTAACAAGAAAAAAAAAACAAAGCTTTACACAAAAAATGGAAAAAAGAACAAAACCCCAAAGAGCTTCTCGGACTTTAACCACCTCCACCATTAGCCGATCTTCCTTTTTTTTTTTTTTTCAAAATACTGGCAACTGCCATAAAAGAATGAGCAAGTTCATTCTTTTTTCTGGAATGGCATAATTTGGAAAATAGCGTCAGGAAAGTGTTTACAAATGGCCATATTAATGGCAGAGTTTTATGCCAAATTATCTCACGAGCAATCTGGAGGCTTCTTAAATTCTTTTCTTAATTTATCCGACTTGTTTAAATCAAACCCTACCGACAAACGCCACACCCGAATTAAAAATGAAAGCTGTCTTTTTGAACAAGTCCAGGAGTGGAATGTGGAAACGGCTAGGCTGGTAGGTAGATGATTATTAAATATTTGACTGTCGTTTGACGATTGTTTTCTCTATCTTTGTCTATAGAATTGAAGGCGACAGCTATTGATAATTAAATAAACTTAGCCGATTTAACCTCCGACTTAATAGAATATATTTCAATTTAAAAAATATTTATATTGCCTACGAGTAAAAAATACAAATTATATTAAATTATTCCTGATTCTGAAACGCTAAAAAATTATACCAGCATTCAGCAAGTCAAAGTCGTCAAAGGTGGCATTATCTGTGCCGAAAAGCCTACAAAGTGCTGATTAGAATAAGGCATTTGGTTCTTCTTTATGCAGTTTTAAATATTTATTTTATTAAATTTGTGGAAGACTAATCCAATCAAAGCAATCAAAAAAATGTATACACACTTAACTTTTTTTAAACAAACTTTTTATCAATCCCACTTTACCAGGTAGGTTAAATATAAATGAACTCTTTAAAAATCAAATGTCTACCTAAAGCTGCCTCCATATGTAAATAAATCCCCAACAAATTAAATTAACACGCCATCAGCGCCACACCTCCCTTATGGCTTAAATATTTAATTCAGTCTGCCAGAGTTCTTAAACCCTTTCTCGCCCCAAAATACAATTTACATTTCAGTACTTAATTTCGCTGCCTTTTTAACGCGTCAAATAAAATCCGCTGATAAAAAAGGGATAAATGCCATATTAAAAAGCCTACACACTTCGCAAAGGTTCATATTATCATACGCTACGCAAAGCATATTCAAGGAAACGTTAACAGCTCAATTACAGTCTGGACGGCCTCCCATTTATAAAACCCCATCCAGCTATCCTCTCTTACCATAGGTAGTCCCTCCATATCAAACCAGTCCCTATCGCATGTACTCATCAACTACGTACATTTGTACGCAAACATCGGTAAGTCATAAAAAATCCTGTTTCCCCGTGTTCGTACATAAAAAAGAATATTCGCGCTCCGATTTATCGCCTCCTGTTTACCAAAGGACACGTGTTGCACACAACACAAACAGGATTGAGAAATTTCAGAATTTTCGCATAAATTAGAACGCGAGAAGCGACACCCCAATCAACGAGAAAATTGTGTGTGCTTCATCCAGAAAATACCAAAAAAAAAAGCACACACACGCCCATGTAGCGAGCTCTGCTGAAAACAAGAATCAAGGACGAGAGCTAGCAATGAAACGAGGACTGATAAAGTGATGACGACGACAAAATCGACTATAGTCTACGTAGACGAGAGGACTATGATGAGAACAACGTCGACAGGTAAAGGTCACTCGCGTCATGTATGATCTCTCGCATTTGCATATGACATTTGGTTGGAAAAATATCCTTTTTAGCAGCTTGCTAGCCTATTCATCTTTTTCACGTGAATGTGCGATGGAATTCGCGGCGCGTGTGTCCATCTGACTGGTTTTGTTCGATTTGACAAAGAACAAGTCTGACGAGACGTATAAATCGGTGATGCCACATCACATCCACTCTAGATTTATGGTGTGCGGTACAGAGTAGTGTGGCTTGCGGATTTATGGAAAGAGGGATGCGTAAACAGTGATTTGTTTTTATTTCATGTGTAATAATTGGGATAAGAAGGGTGTTTAGTTTTCACATCACGCGTATACAAAAAGTGAAATGAGATAAGCTTAGCGAATCAGAATCCGTTCATGAAACTTGAAAGTGACATTGACGAGAAGACGTGTGTCGTTCCAGGTATTGGTTATAATTTATGGCCGCAAATTAAAGCGGTTAAGCAAGACCATGTTTAGGAAGAGCTGCTAAGACTATGTGATTTTTAGAACCAGTTTAGTGTGCAACAGCTACAACAATAATGTCCAAGACTTCTTGTGTTTCTGGGCTGTATTGTTCTCGTCGCGATAGCGAAAGTGACCCCAACAACGACTGTAGATTGTCGAAACATAAAGACGGTTGAAATAAAACAAATGTGGTAAATTTGAAAAATGATATAAGTGTGTGATAATGGATATTTCCAGGAATTTGGCGAAACTGTATGTGAGAGTCAGCGATAAGCCTTTGGCAATAAGTTTTGACAAAGATTTGGGATTGCTGCCTACAACTAAAAATTTCTGAATTCTTTTTTTTTTTTTTGTTCTTTTTTTATATTCCACGCGCGCAAAAGGGATTATGGCTACCCTTAAAATGTTTTTAACACAGCACGAACGATGAGGTAAGTAGGAGAGGATTTAGAAGGAGATACTGATGCACATTGGTTTTGAACGTTTGCACATCGAAATGAGAGGGGAAAGTCGAGTCAGGTAAAGCATTCCACATTCGTGTGGTGCGACTGAAGAAAGAATCTCTGTACATTACAGTACGTCCGAAGTTGGGCTCGAGGGTGAACTGATGGGCATTCCTAGAAGCGCGAGTATTACGGTTGAATTTTTTAATGGGGGGAATGCAACTGGCTATTTCACTAGAACACTGATTGTAATAATAGCGATTAAATAGAGAAAGACACGAAACATTACGGCGGTGTTCGAGAGATGTAATTGTTTCTGTTATAGATCTTTCGCCTATCATTTTTAAAGCTCTCTTTTGAAATCCCGCGGCGTTGTGGCTTCATGAATAACCGTATACCTTGACGTTGTGACTAGTGCTTGAAAGTATCCAGATATTTCGGATATACGGATTGGATCCGAAAATACAAATCAGAAACGGATCCAGGATCCGATATTCAAAATATCCGGAAAATCCGGATATCCGGATACAAATCTTGGATCCGTGATCCATAACTATCCGGATAGTGTCGGATCCTCGGATTCAGATCCGGATCCAGTGTCGGTTCCTCGGATCCAGTGTCGGATCCTCGGATCCAGTGTCGGATCCTCGGATCCAGATCCGGATCTGGATCCAAGGATCCGACACTATCCGGATAGTTTTGGATCTCGGATCCAAGATTTGGATCCGGATATCCGGATATTTCGGTAATCGGATCCTGGATCCGGATCTGATTCGCATTTTCGGATCCGATCCAGATATCCGGATAGTGTGGGGATCTGGAACTGATTTTAAGCTCTAGTTGTGACTAGATTAGTAGAGTTTATGTTGGTCCTTCTCCTTCTCCACGATCGAATATCCCGAAAATACTGGAAGCATGCCTGCCATCTATTGCAAAATGACCAATTGTCACGGTACTTCCAAATTCCGTGTATATTAAGGTAATGGGACAATAGTTCCTGATATGGTGACAGTTCGCGCCGCCAAAAAGTCTTTCGACATAAGACCTTTATCAGTACTTTGATAGAATATACAAACAAAGATGCCTCATTATATGATTTGGGTGTTCAAGTCTCTAAGTATAAATTTGACATACGTGTTCTCCAAGAAATCCTAGCACGCTTAATTGGCTTGGTCGTCTTTCACTTCCACGGGAATGTGAACGCATATCAGCGTCATGTTTTTGAACTTGGTTTTGATGCCTCAGAGTAGTAGCCCGTAGTGTAATGGTTAGTGCGTTGGACTGTCACGCCGGAGGTATGGGTTCACTTCCCACCTAAAAACTAAAAAGGTTTTTTCAGGGATACTGCCTCGTGCAAGGAATTGACAAATCCTCCAAGAGTATCAGTTGTTATGAATAAGTGCTTCTCGTCTAGCCGTTCAGATTCAGCATAAAATTGTAGGTCCCTTCCATACCTGTCGACACGCGCACACAGGAATGGTTGCGAGTTGTTGCTAATTTATTTATTTACTTATTTTTTTGTATGCCTCTGAAATTAAGACCTTACACCTTAGTCTATCGCAGAACATTAGAGGCACTAACTCTGCTCCTTGTTGTTACCGCAGAAGTAGAAATGCACTTCTTGGATGGCGGTTACGTCAGCCTTTTGCATGTCCAAGTTCTCCACTAATTGTATAATGAAAGAATTATTCCATGTGCTGGGTTCGTCAGAATTTAAATAGTCGGTTGCTGAAGTATGAAAACGTAAACAAAAATATATGAAGTCTTTTTTTTATTTCGATACATATCTTCGAGGGGATTTAAAAGGAGATTCCGATGCGCTGGGTAGAGCATTCCACATTCGAGTAGAGCGACTAAAGAAAGAATCTCTGTACTTAACAGTACGTCCGAAATTGGGCTCAAGGGTAAACTGATGGGCATTCCTAGAAGCGCGAGTATTACGGTTGAATTGTTTAAGGGGAGGAATGCAACTGGCTATTTTACTAGAGCTTTATTTATGGAAATAACGGTAAAATAACGAAAGACATGAAACATTTCGACGGTGCTCAAGAGATGAGAATGTTTCCGTTATAGTTCTTTCACCTATCATTTTAAGAGCTCTCTTTTCAATTCTATGCAATAAACTCAAGTGGGTTATTGGAGCTCCTGCCCAAATGTGGGAGTTATACTCAAGTTTTGGACGAATAAAGGCTTTGCAGATCACAGCCAGATAAGAAGGGGAGAAAAATTTCTTGCATCGACGGAGAAAACCTAAACACTTAGCAGCATTTTTGGCGATGTCGAATATGTGGTCGTTCCACAAAAGGTGGTCTGTGACACACATACCGAGGACTGAAAAATTTTCGGTTTCCTCAATGCAAGTGCCACTCATGGATAGTGGCATGGGGGTGGGTTTTGTTTTAACGACAGTAGACAGCATTGAGTTTTTGAAGCATTAAATTCTACACGCTTTTTGATTCCCCATTGGACAATGCTGTCGAGATCAGAATTTAATGAGCTTATCATGGCTGGCGTTCAAGTTCCCCATCCGAAGGACATGGTTGTGAATCTGAGAACGAATATGAAAAGCTGAGGGTACTGTCGTCAGCGAAACAGCTTCAGATAAAGGCTGTCCCAAACCAATGCGAAACATTCGGTGCGGCGAAGAAACATTCGCAGTTGGTGTGGGCACTCTCATTTATCATCCTGTAAATAAATTTTAAAAGGCGAACGTTTCTCCGTCGCGTTGGTGTGGGCACTCTCATTTATCATGTAAATTAATTTTGACTGACGAATGTTTCTTCGCCGCACCGAATGTTTCGATTTGGTTTGGGAGAGCCTTAAAAGATCGCTTATGAATATAAGGAAGAGAGTCGGAGACAGAGCGGAGCCCTGGGGCTCACCAGCATTTATTTTGTGAATTTCAGACTTGAAACCATCCAATACAACTTGTATTGAACGGTCCGAAAGGTAATTTCTAATCCAACAAAGAAGAGATTCATCGATACCAAATGCACGCATTTTCGATAAGAGAGCTTGATGCCAAACTCTATCAAACGCTTTTGAAATATCAAGTGCAATAATCTTACTTTCTCCAAAACGATGTAAAGATTTGTTCCACTGTTCGGTGAGATATACCATCAGATCACCAGTGGACCTATTGCTACGAAAGCCGTACTGCCGGTCATTAAAAAGCTTTCGTTCCTCGAGATATTTCTTGAGCTGGAAATTAATCAGCGTTTCCATGACCTTGGAAAGAAGGGACGTAAGTGCAATTGGACGATAGTTAGAGGGTGAAGAAGATACGCCTTTTTTAGGGACAGGCTGGACAAATGCTGTTTTCCATCCACTCGGATAGAGACCAGTAGAGTAGGACAGATGGAAAAGCTTACGCAATGGTTTTGCCAGCGTTGAAGAACACCTCTTCAGAACAATGGGAGGGATACTATCCGGGCCAGCGGATTTGTGTACATCGAGATCCCTTAGAACTCTAGCAACTGCACGAGTGCGACAGAAGATTTGTCCCATAAAATCATTTAAGCTCTCAAGTACAGGTGGAGTCATAACACTTTCTGGCAGCGTCGAATTAGCAGCAAACTGTGCTGCAAGCAAATTGGCTTTATCGATTGAGCTGACAAAAGGAGTATCGTTGACGACGAACGTTGGAACCGAGGACGAGGTGGTGTTTCGTATGTTTTTTACAAATGACCAAAAATTTTTACTACCTTTGGGACATTGTAGAATTTTTTGCCGAAATTTTTGATCATGTAAAAATTTGGTTCGTCGAATGTGAACGTTACAGGTCTTTCTAGCTTGTTGAAACTTATTCCGGTTTTCCTCAGTAGCGTTGGCTTTATAACTTCAGAAGCTTACTTCTCTAACCCTAATAACCTCTTTACAGCTAAAATCAAACCATGAGTTTTCTTTGGGTTTGATAGATTTCACCCTATTCGGGATAAAATTTCTCATTCCACAAAGAATCAAGTTTGTAATCATATCTGCACTGGCGTCAACATCACTATCGAGGAAGCATAGTGACCAGTTAAAGCTCTTGAAGAAATTATTGAGACCGTCCCAGTTGGCTTTCTCGTATTGCCAAACGGTTCTCTTTGGGATTTTTTCTTTAACTGTGATTTGGTGGCACGAGAAATTCGCAGATATGACACAATGGTCTGATGAGCCTAGAGGAGATAATACACTAAAAGTGTATTTATTAGGGTCAGAGGTAAGGAACAAGTCTGTCTAGAGTGTTGGCGATCTGACCTGCAACGTCAGGAGTCCGAGAAGGCTCGGCAACAAGCTGAGTCAGGTGGTTTAACTCAGCAAAAATCTCGACATACCTTCCTTCGGGTGTTGTCTGACCAGAATAGCGTAGCCACGAAGAATTGTGTACATTGAAATCGCCCGTAACAACGATTTCACTGTGCGGATAATGGGAAACAATTCTCAGGATTGAATCGGACAGCGCATGGAATTCGTTAGAAGTCGAATTACTATCCAAACTTGGGCTACGATAAAAGAAACATGTATGTATGATGTGCTTATTGACGGTGAATTTTAACCACATGAAGTTAAAGTTTGTATTTAAACAAGGGCCATATTGTGGTTGAAGCTGATAAGCCACATCATTACGTACATATCTTGCGAGACCATGGTGTAGGAAAAATAAAGGCACTAAGCTATAACCAGGTAGGCTAAATTCGTAGTAGTCAGAATTTTCACCTACCTTGGTTTCACTTAGTGCCAAGACTGCTGGCCTGTTTTTTACAGTATGTACGTACACAGCACAGAAGTTCTTTCTCAGCCCCCGAATGTTGCTAATATCGACCCTAAATTCACCCACCATGAAAAAACAAACGTTAAAAACCAAGTCAGACAGTTATCTATGCTGATATTGAGTTTGGGCCCCAATAAAACTTTACAATTCAAAACACTACCAGTGTTATGCCTTAGTAGTATGTATTGATCCGCCCCTGGAAACCCAAAAACAATAACAGCAATTTATCTGATATGCTTTGGCTTAATCAATTACAAGCTTTGTATAAGATGATATACATACTCATACTCTGCATGCAATGACAAAGCCAAAGCACTGTGAGAGATGTGGGAAGGAGAGATAGGAAAATTTACCGCTTTGCTATGGTGTATGCTGCTGCATCATCGTCTTCGCATGAGTGCACTTATTTTTTGTTGCTGGTTTTTATATGTTTTTTTTGTTGGATTTTGTTTGGCACTAGGCACTGGCACTTGCACTATGATGTTGATTTGGGTTTTTTTTTTTTTTATTTTTTAATTACTATATGTACATAATTGTATTTTAATTTTAATTTTTATTTTTAATTAGATTATGAATATATTACTTATTTTTTTCGAAAGGGCAGTTAGAGAATTACAACTGGATATTTTTGTTGGATTAATTATTATTGAACTGGGGGTATTTGGCAGGTATTTCCATCACTCACGCACACGACCGCTCACAGAGGGCTGTAGATTTCCAATGCCAATTTATACAGAGGTAAATGTGTATGCAGAGGCAAATCAAAATTGAGCGCTTCAGGGACATGGTTCGAGTAAGCTGGAATACCAGTCACACGAATGTTTTTTGTATGAACTGTTTTTCGAGGAAGTTCGCATTGAGAACTTTAAGTCACCGAACACCAGTCTGGCGACACGAACAATTGAGGACTAGTATAAGTGATCGTTGACTTGTTTATGGCCAGCCAGAAGAAAGTCACACAATTAGGGGTCCGTCATTCAAATAAAAGGAAGTAAGTTTGGAGTTTGGACGCCGACACTGGACTGGATGGACACTGGACATAAGGAATGATAGAGGACGGGGACGGGTCAGAAGACTAAAGTTTGTATGGACAACAACTGAAACAAAATTATATCAAAAATTATATGATGACAGTCTTAATATAAATTTGTGTTATTTGTTTTTACAGGATTACTAAAGGGCATATGATTGCCTATGTGAACATGGGTTTGTTCATGTGCATTGCAACCCGTTGTTCTTTTTTGCGCAAGTTCGCATTGCACAGACTCTGCGCGTAGGGCTGGCCACGAGACGAGAAAAGTCTCGATCTCGGTGTCGCATGACGAGACTGCGACGAGACTGGCTTTTAAGCAACCGAGACCGAGACGAGGCTGTATATTTGTACCGAAATTTACAGAGAGTCTAATAAATTAAAAAAATCCAGGTTCAGTTAAATATTTATTTTCATCTGCACGTATTCAAACTATGTTTAATCGAAAATGTTCCGTTCCAAAAATCAAAAAGTTGGCCGGAAATCGTATTTTTCGGAGACGAGACCGAGACGAGACTGAAAATTTTCGATTTTAACGAGACCGAGACGAGACTTACGAAAGTCTCGCAGAGTCTCGTCTCGTGGCCAGCCCTATCTGCGCGGAGGGCCGACGACATCATTTGGCCTTTTTTTCCAAACAGGGTTCATCCACAAAAAAGATGAACCACAGCGATCCCGATAAATCATTTGTAGCCCATGATAGAACACATACCCAGACGATTGAATCCCGGTGGAGAGTGGTGAACGTCACAACTTCAGTGAGCGGAGAAATTTAAAAAAGATCCTTTCGATGAACTTAAAAAATCAATTTATTTAAAGATAAGGAAGTTTTAGAATTTTTGAAAAACTCATGAAATACAAAAAAAAACAATCTTATTGGTTTCTGTTCAGATGGTGCCAGTGTAATGCAGTGAGTTAAATGGTGTGACAGCAATTGCTAAAGCACAAAAATACTAAAATATATTCTGTATTATGCACCTCACATTTTCTATAAATATGTGTATCGAATACCTGATCAACTCTTCAAATAGACATCCAGGAATTGGCAAAGGACAATCGTTCAAAAGAAATGTGCAGAGACTTTGACATGGAAACATTTTTTTCATTTTTGATCACCCAATTGTACCACATACTGAACTGGTATACCTGCGACTAGGCTATCGGCTCTTCTGATAAGAGCCAGGGATGTGACTCACTAAATTAATTCCGTCACTAAACTCGGCCCGAAATAATGTGGCCCCAAATTGGGTCTAAACCGGTGCGAAATTGGCACGAAAATATTTCCGTCACTAAACTCGGTCAGAAATTGTTTGGCCCCAAATTGGCCCTAAACCGGTACCCGAAATGGCACTTCATAGTGCGAAATTGGCACAAAAATATTTCCGGCACTAAGCTCGGTCCGAAATTATCTGGCCCTAAACTGGCCCGAAATTGGCACTAAATCGGCACAAAAATATTGGATCCCTTAATTAATAAAGGGTCGGGCCCAGTTGCACATTCGGAATAAGTAGAATTAAGTGGCGCTAAAGGTAAAGTGGAACAGAAAATAACAAAAAATAATGGGGGATTCAAACACAAACAAAAAAAAAATATTTTCAAATTAGGGAGGTTCTAAAGATTTTTATTTTTTAACAATTTTAATAAAATTGATTCAAGTTATGATGAAATTGGGGCAAAAAACAATGTTTTGCACAGCAGGGTGATTCGAAAAAATGTTGTTTTGATCGATTTCAATGAAATTGACATAGGTTGCAGTTATGGTAGAATTATGAAAGAAAACAATGTCTTGCACAGCAGGGTGGTTCAAAAAAATGTGTTTTGATCGATTTCAATGAAATTGATGTAGGTTGCAGTTATGGTAGAATTATTAAAGAAAACAATGTTTTGCACAGCAGGGTGGTTCAAAAATATGTTTTTATGATCGATTTCAATGAAATTGACACAGGTTGCCGTTATGGTAGAATTATGAAAGAAACCAATGTTTTGCACAGTAAAGCGAAATGAATGAAGCTTACAATTGCAAACGAATAATGCAAATGATAAGTAATCCCGTTACTATGAAATAACAGAAAATCAAATCTGTTATTCCTAAAAACTACCTTCTGCTACCTATTGGATTTTTTTTGGCAAAAACCTTGTTCTGCAGTGTTACTAAAATTATTTTAGAGATAACATTTCCGAAGTACGTACCTACATGTCTTATTCAAAGACATTTTGTTTAGAAAATTTTGTCTTTGGTTAAATGGGGGGAATCAGACCCTCCTCCTGTACGATTTTTATTTTCTTCCTTATTTTATCTTAACTACAATCTGTTTTCCTTTGGAATCGGTAAAGAAACAACTGAGTTAACATTTTTTTAACCACTCTGATGTGAAAAACATTTTTTTGTATAATAATTGCAATCCTCATCAATTTCATTTAAGTCGATCAAAAAATCATTTTTTTCTTTTATATCAAGGTTGGTCATTTTGTTTAAAAGGTCATTCGTTATATTCTCGAAATTGTTTAGAAATATTTAAATGTTTTAGTTATAGTGCTACTAAAGATGTATAGTTTTTTTTAAACCTTTTATTAATTTTGAAAATAAGCTGTTAAATTGTGTTTAAATAAGACTTTAATCTGCTTTGTATAATTTAAACTTAGGCACTTTCTTGAGAATACACTTGTTAAAATTATATCATTTAGTCTTAGTGAAATGAATTTGGGTCACTTTGAATGATTCTGCTAGATATTTACAAAAAGTGCCCACTCTTTTTTTTTTGTATTTCGCACTCACTATTTACGCATGTTAACCCCAAAAGCAATTTTCAAACGATGTTTTTTGTTGAAATTTATAATTTGATAGGAAAATAAAAGTCACATATCTTTTCAAAAGTTCTATATTTTAATATGCAAGATTTGTCAACACTGTCAATTTTTTTTTTGTTATTTTGTTGATTACAAATGTGTACAGCATTGCCAATACAGGTTTTTTAGTTTTAAAGAATTTTAAGAAAGAATTTTGGATTTACAGTCCCACAGAATTTTTCAGTAATTTACAGAATTTTGGCCATACAGAATTTTAGAATACAGAATAACAACCTGTTCCCTTCTACGATAACTGCAATTTATGTTAACTTCACTGAAATTGCTCCAAAAAACTTTTTCTCGAACCGTCCTGGTGTGAAAAACATTTTTTTCTATTATAATTGCAATAAATTGCATAACTGCAGCCTGTGTCAATTTTAATTGAAATCGATCATAAAAACATTTTTTCGAATCACCCTGCTGTGAAAAACATTGTTTTCTTTCATTATTCTACCATAACTGCAACCTACGTTAATTTCATTGAAATCGATCAAAAAAACATTTTTTTGAACCACCCTGCTGTGCAAAACATTGTTTTCTTTCATACTTCTACCATAACTGCAACCTACGTTAATTTCATTGAAATCGATCAAAAAAACATTTTATCGAACCACCATGCTGTGCAAAACTTTGTTTTCTTTCATAATTCTACCATAACTGCAACCCACGTCAATTTCATTGAAATCGATCAAAACACCATTTTTTTAAACCACCCTGATGTACAAAGCATGAACTACCCAAATTCTAAATTTATTTTCTTTTTTTTTTTCTTTCATAATTCTATGTCAAAATGAAAATCAAAGATAAAAACAACATCCAGATCAAAATGGAACTTCCAAGTTAGCGGTCCAGATAACTCCACTCCACAGTGGATGGAATAGCCAGTCCCACGGGTGGATTCCTGGGCCCACGAAGCTACTCACGGGTAGTGATTTTATTCACAGCGTCAAAACAAGGACAAACGCCCTACCCACAAAGTCTATTATAACTCGAGTACGAACCAGCCAAGGTCGTATCTGCAGAGCGGGATGCCCCAAGGTATAGGAACACTGAACCACATTGGTCAACACGCCTACTTACCCATAGATAGGTATAAAAGCGTGATTAATATCATACAACTTGGAGTAGAAACTTGATGAAACCATCATATCAACGGATGAAGGTCTCTGGAAACCATACTAAGTGGGCAAGGATGGGCCAAACAATGGTGACGTACAAGTAATAACTGACTTCTATACATGCACCCCCCTCCATTCACCTTTTTTTTGCAATTTAAAATTTTCAGTTGTAAGAAGGAAATAACTCCAAGCTTTTTAAGACAGTATATCTGGCTACAAGGAACAGATAGGAACAAAATGTCTTTTGCATATGATTCAAATTGTAGTCCTCTTTAAATCATCTGTAGGTCGAAAATCCAGGAAATGAAAATTATAGAAGATATTAAGTTTTTTGCGTCTTCTGAAAAATTAGGTCGAATGGATTTATTCCCTTCTTTAAATTGGTGGTTCAACTAGTTTCCATTAAACTTTACCAATTTGTTTCATCAATTTCAGCTGAACACGTCCAAAAAAGTAACAGCTTGTGCAGAAAACTCACAAACAAACCTCATTTTGACTTTTATAAACGTCAAAGTTAAATATGGATTTAGAACGATGATGCTAAACAATAAAATAGCCATTTGGTGATTTTAATTTTAGTAAAATATAAGAAGATAGCACGATGTTTAACTCGTTTAAAATTAGCAAAATAACATTTTTAACTTAGAATCATACTAAAAATGACAACACGAATGTGTTGCGTCGGTTTATAAATTATATTTTCTAATTTTTCTTCACAAATATTTTTTCCCTGCTTAAAGTGTATGACTTGTATTTGGCTACCATTCAAACAAACAGATATACTTACATGCATTATATTTGTACCACTTCAAACGTAAAAGTACTCAAAAAAAAAAAATCTTTCCACATACAAAAAAAAAAATCAACAACAATAATATCATCAGAAGAAAAACTGAAAGCAAAAGAAAAATCCAATTTCGCTCCAAGGGTCCTTTTTACCCAGTTTTCAATCTTTTTCCTCTTCATCTTCTTCATTTTCTACTTTTATTCCTAAAAAAAAAAAAATTACAAAAATCAAACATGGAATTTAAGTCGAACAAAAACCGCTGTCTCATCCCGATAGCTTTAGCTCTCAAAGTTTAAAATTTCCTTTTTTTTGTTGTTCTGTATTTTATTCTTCTAGCGGTCTCTAGCGCCAACATCCGCATCGGCCTAAAAAAACTCACCCTCCACACATCACATCATGTCCACATCCTTTAGCCGCATTTTCTTTGATGCTTTTCGCTTGAAAGTCATCGGCAACGGTCCAGAAATCTTTCGCTATTATCCTGACAGCGGATGGACTTCCTCTTCACATCATCAAGCCCCCTTCCTCATTTTTTATTCCCTTGTTTTCCTTTTTTTCCCTCATACATCATGTGGGTATCGTGTGTTGTATGTATGTACATACATGTATGCAAAAAAAAAAGTAGATATATACTTAGCTATACATACCTATATTGTATTTCAATTCATTGTAATATATAAAAAGTAAAAAAAGCCTACACACGCTGCTGCTTGAAAGTCCAGTTCCTGGACTTTTCCTAGTCATCATATACGTGTTTAGATACCGCAGTCCGCATCAAACATCATCTTTCAAATAAGTCCCCTCGCAGTCCCCCCTCCCTCTCCGCCTGGCCACCTGACACAATCGCCTCCCATTCATACATAACATATATCCATAGGTATATGCGAGAAAAGGAATAGATTGTGTGTAGAAGAAGAACGCGGATGAAAGACGATGACGATGGACGGGTCCTTTGAAAACATTAAACATTCTTATGTGATCTATTGCTAGGAAAATTTTGCCGCGAGCTACCCTTTTTACAGTCATCATCTTGATGTCCATGGGATTTTGTATCTCATTTTTTTTTCTCTCGGCATCCACGGCGATTTGTATTGCCTTAGTTCGTTCGACTTCTGTTTTTGCATTGACCGTCTTCTAGTTTCACACAGTGGTGCCTCAGCCACACAGTGGCCCCTTTGTTGACTGTTGGCGTGTGTTTTCAACTGAAGAGCAACTGCAGTTTGAAGTAGTGGGATAGGTAGGAAGCCAAATAAAGACTTGAGTGTCATCACAACTTATTATTTGAATCAAATCATAATGCCTATCGTAAGAAAGGGCGCGTTTAAATGAGGTCCACATTAAAAATATTATTGAGTTGGCCTGGTGACCTCAAGTTATTTATCCCCGCGGCTTATATTGTCGGGTCTGCCTTCGATTTTGGAAGTTGCCAAGTATTGAGTTGCTGGAGCGTTGCGTACGGCTGACCAAAACCAGGACAACCCAGGCAGGACGATGTCCCTAGACGGGGTTTGGATCAGCCACTTTTCTTCAAAGGTCTTTTTTAAAGCTTTAACACTTGCTAGTTTAGATTCTTCCGAGACTTCGGGCAACGTCGGCTGGGTAGTTTCTCTGATCAGTGATCGGCAGCCAACCGCCTTTTGGTGCTGCCCCGGAGTCCGGACCATGGTTTTCTGGTGGTGACATTGGGCGTTGGATTTGTAGCGTAGCTGTTTGCGTTAAATTAAAAAAAATAAATAAATCGGGTGCCACAACGGCTCATGAAGAAACAGGGCCTAGTGACTAACAACTCGCAACCATTCCTGTGTGCGCCTTTTCGACGCTGTTTGCGTTAGGGCGCCGAAAAAGAAGTCAATCGAACCTCGGGATCGGCGTGCGTGTACGTTGCTGATGGTGGCTTCCTCTGCTCGCATCTGTCTGTGACGCGTCATGGATCTATTGGGATATGACTGTTCTGCTTGTGGTTTAATTAATTATTTATTTCCTGCTTTTAAACTATTTCAAGATAATGAGATTTTCCGATTACATGCCTTGTATTCGAATGAATGTTTCTACTGGGTGCTGCTGAGCGAATGACTTTGTTGAGAGTTCTAGTTGTTTATTAATCCAAATCTAGTTTTTAGTGGACTCAAAGCACCGACGACGGCTGATTTATGCCAAGGTTAATTCTTAAAAGTTTTGGGATCGGAAGTGTGTTTTTCAATAATTTTCTTTACCTTAATCTTATCAGAAATTTGGTACCTTTAAAAGGGCCACCGTAACGAGGACCATGTTTTCCCGTGAAATAATTTATTCCAAAGGAAAAAGCTTGTGATTTTTTATAAACTCGATCGCCAACGATGCTTGGGGCACCAAAGACGTCTTCGTAAATTGTATAACAGCGGGCTTCACAGCACATCGAAATAAATCTTAATGATAATCCTATCTCTGACAGCTTTAACCATGTCGAGAGTTGTAGAGTGGCTTTTATGGAGAAAGCTTCCACTTATGTCGTGAATTTTTCTACCATAGCCAGAGAAGTAAGGAAATGTTTCCTTTTATAGACCACGGTTAATGGCCTTTTTTTTGTGAATATTTTAGGTCACTTACTATTTCTAGTGAAGTTCTTCTGACCAACATTTGTTTTTGTCTGTGATCGCATCTGAAAGAAGTAAAAATGTCCAAAACATCAGTAAATGGAATTCCCAACCATAGTTTAAACCGTTATCGCGTTTCCACTTGTTCTCTTAAGGAGTAGTAGACGGTTAGAAATTATTTAAATTGACGACTTTTTAACTGAGCTCCATATCGCTGAAAAATAATCGTCACACTTCAAAATAAATGATAATGATAATCCTATCTTCGACCGCTTTAACCAGTTCCAGAGTTAAATTTGTCTACAATGATCAGAACAGTGTTTAATTGATGCCCTTCATATATTTTTTTTTTTTTTACATTTAGCGCGTGCAAAAGGGGTTGTGACTACCCTTAAGATGATATACATAGCACGAGCGATTAGGTAGGTTGGAGAGTATTTAAAAGGAGATACCGATTCACAGTGGTTTTGAATGTCTGTATATCACAATGGGAGGGGAAAATTGAGCTGGGTAGAGCATTCCACATTCGAGTAGTGCGACTAAAGAAAGAATCTCTGTACTTAACAGTACGTCCAAAGTTGGGCTCAAGGGTAAACTAATGGGCATTCCTAGAAGCGCGAGTATTACGGTTGAATTGTTTAAGGGGTGGAATGCAACTGGCTATTTCCCTAGAGCATGTTTATGGAAATAACGGTAAAATAACGAAAGACATGAAACATTTCGACGGTGCGCAAGAGATGAGAATGTTTCCGTTATAGTTCTTTCACCTATCATTTTATGAGCTCTCTTTTCAATTCTATCCAATAAACTCAAGTGGGTTATTGGAGCACCTGCCCAAATATGGATGTTATACTCAAGTTTTGGACGAATAAAGGCTTTGTAGATCACAGCCAGATCAGAAGGGGAGAACAATTTATTGCATCGACGGAGGAAACCTAAACACTTAGCAGCATTTTTTGCGATGTCAAATATGTGGTCGTTCCACAAAAGGTGGTCTGTGACACACATACCGAGGACTGAAAGCTTTTCGGTTTCCTCAATGCAAGTGCCATTCATGGATAGTGGCATGGGGGTGGATTTCGTTTTAACGACAGCAGACAGCATTTAGTTTTTGAAGCATTAAATTCTACGCGATTTTTGATTCCCCATTGGACAATGCTGTCGAGATCAGAATTTAATGAGCTTATCATACGCTGCCGTTCAAGTTCCACATCCGAAGGACATGGATGTGAATCTAAAAACGAATATGAAAAGCTGAGGGTACTGTCGTCAGCAAAACAGTTTAATGTATTAGAAGTTTCAGATAAAAGATCGTTTATGAATATAAGGAAGAGAGTCGATGACAGAACAGAGCCCTGGGGCACACTAGCATTTATTTTGTGGATATCAGACTTGAAACCGTCCAATACAACTTGTATTGAGCGGTCCGAAAGGAAATTTCTAATCTAACGAAGAAGAGATTCATCAGCACCAAATGCACGCATATTCGATAAGAGAGCTTGATGCCAAACTCTATCAAATGCTTTTGAAATATCAAGCGCAATAATCTTACTTTCTCCAAAACGATGTAAAGACTTGTGCCACTAAATCGTGGAAATGGCACTAAGAACTGATCTCCATCGCCATATTCACATACCAATCCTGTCTCTAACAGCTTTTACCAGTTCCAGAATTGCATAGATAGCGGCGTTCATTGGGAAAGCTTCCACACATTTCGTGGATTTGTGTACCATTATTGGGCTTGTTAGGAACCGCCTCCAAAATAATAGCCACAATCCAACATTATTGATATTAATACTCCTATCTATGTCCCCTTTCACTCAAGGAAACTGAGTTGCCAGCAGCTGGAGTTTGTAGGCCAAAAGCGTAAGAAGGGGAAGAAAAAAATTCTCGTGAGCTACTTAAATAAATTCATTATGAGAAAGGAAATTTTAACAGTTCCAGACGCTACAGCCTACACTGCACCAGAAGAAGATTTCGCTACTATCGAGATAGATAATGTCGAAATTCTCTTCCCAAACAGCGAAATATCACAACCTTTGGAAGAGTCTATGAAGGAGGTATCCATGCAGGAAACATTGGACGAAACGTTATATATTTGTTTTTTTCAATATTTTTTTTGTAATAAAAAAAGCTGTTTATCTTTAGTTAAGTTGCTTGCCTGAATTGGTTAGGAAAATTAAAACTCAGAACCGTTTGAAGCAACATAATGAAGAGAGTAGTTTTGGAATAAGACGATTGGTCGTTTATAGCAAGTTCTTGATTTAAGAACGAATGAGAACCTTTGGTGTCTCGTTCTTTTCTCCATGGCTTAATCCACATTGTTGATTTGTTTTCTTGGTTTTGCTGGGGACCACTTAAAACAGCTTACAGTACATTCCAATAAGCCCAACGTAATCTTCCCATCATCACTATCATGTATTGGGTCCAAGATTTGGATCGCAAGAGAAACGCACTCGCAACAAATTTGTACACAATTCAATTCTCTCCTGGTTTCCCGCACATGTGCTCGGAAAACAGGCACCCTTCTCCCTCCATCTGGTCCTAATTAACGAATTACCACTATAACAAGTGATTGCAATCTGTTCACCTCGAATGGTCCATCGTAACTGCAAAGGAGAGTACCACAAAGTCGACACATACTGTATCCCAGGGGCTATCTGTTGCGTTAGCGAACATTAGACCGGTCGTTTTCTGTTGAGTCGCCTTATACTTGAAGCGCTTAGAAGATGAAGGTGTTAAGTGACATTTTTTGAAATTTGGCTTTTTACCTACAGATTGAAGTGTTATATGAAAACTTAAATTTCTGGCTCGTCTGTACTCTTCTTTCGCCTCTAGATTCATATTTAGCCAAAGATGAAGGTGTTATATGCAATCACTTTAATAATAAACTTTGTGGATGAATGTGTTAAATGCGCTTAAGTCCTTTATATTAAGTCTATTATACAAAAATAATTTTATCTAAACTTTTCATTTCGTGCATAAAGGTGTTAAGTGGGCACTTTAAGATAAGATAGGTGAACAAGATATATTAAGATATTATAGGTGAACATCACAAAAATCAGTACATGTGCAGGCAAGAGGCACCAGCCAACAAACACTACTTCAAATTTGAATATTCCGGCGCAGGTGGCTTAACATGATTGCTAAATTCATCAATGGTTTTATTTAAATGCAATTTCAGCAGATCCTGGAGAAGTAAAAGAGAAATAACTAACAAAAAATAAGTTAATTACAACATATCAAAGAGTCACTTAACACCTTTATAAAAACAAAATTAAATTATATACAAAAAAATTCCTAGATAAAGGTGTTAAATCCACAAAAGTGTAAATATCTCAAGAACTATTTGCGTTAAATAAAAAAGATTCCTTAAATTAAATTCACCTGAGTTTCATTGACTTTAAATTATCCATACAGTATTTTTATTATTTTCATAAAAAAAGTTATAGGCAATAAACTTTAAATGATTATAACTCAAATGTTCAAAAATGTCGCTTACATCCTTCATCTTCTAAGCGCTTCACTTGTTACATGATGGCACCTACTCACATAATTTATTATGTCGCGAAACATTTTCGGCCAATAGTAAAAATAAATAAATAAATTGGGTGGCCCAACGGCTCATGAAGTACCAGAGCCTAGTGACTAACAACTCGCAACCATTCCTGTGTGCGCGTGTCGACAGGAATGGAAGGGACCTACAATTTTGTGCCGAATCCGAGCGGCTAGACGAGAAGCACTTATTCATGACAAGTGATACTCTTGGAGGATTTGTCAATTCCTCGCCAGAGGCAGTAGCCCTGAAAAAAAAACTTTTTAGTTTTACGAGGCTGGGAAGTGAATCCAGACCTCAAGCGTGACAGTCCAACGCACTTAACACTCCGTTTCGGGCTACTATACCTGGCTTATAGTACAACCGTATAATCTGAGATGCAGTTTTTGCAATCCCTAAGTGACAAGCCCCTTGCAGGATTTTTAATGGGTCTTTTGAAGGGACGCATAATTTCCGTTCATGACTGCCATGGGCTGGTCGATGTTAAGTTATCGGGAACAGGGTTTATCCTTGAATCTGGTAGTTAGGGTATTTTTCGTGCTCTTTAGCCACTTGCTGCAGTTGTTTTTGGGTCCATTCTCCTTGCTCTTCCGTAATTACTTATAATTCACTTTCGTTTATAGGTTGTGCATCGCGTGATAGTGTAACTGCGACTACATTCATGAAACGTTTGTGGTACTGAATATCGCAGTCGAAAGTTGCAACTCTATAGCCCAGCGGGTTAGTCTGCCAGATGGATTCTCTAAATGCATTCCTTTTCTGTTACTGAATATTTCTTTTCTAAGTCGGTAAGGGTCCGGCTAGAGTATGCAATCACCCTTTCTTGCCCTTTGGTGTTCTGGGATAGGACTACTTTTAAGCTATAATGTCTAGCGTCTGTTTGTAGCGTAAAAGGTAATGAAAAGTCGGGACACATTAATACTGAGTCTTCTGTACGTTTATTTTTTACCTCCTCGAAGGCCTTTTCTTGATCGGAATTCCATTCCCATTTTTGATTCATCTTTAATTTAACGCTATGTTTTACCATTTCTAAACAATTTCTAATAAATTCCAGCATCGACAACACACCTTTTAACTCACACACGGATTATAGCCCAGTTGCTATCTACAAAAAAATGACCTGAAATGGTAAAAATAGTACTGCACACTTTTCTTTCAGAACTTGTTAGAGGGGGTCATTAGGCATCTTAGTATTTTTGTCGGGAAAATTGCTCCCCTGCGAAAGACGCCATCTTGAATTTTCTCACACTAGTTTCTAATATTAGCAAAAAAAACTTTAAACATACAAAATGTATTGAAAAACAATGGCAGCACTTACAATCTTGTGCTGTATCTTTTTTCAAAGCCAGATATCCATCCTTTTATTTGGCGTTTAAAAAATTTTATTTTAGTGAATATTTTTTGAAAAATAAATTTTCAAACTCAAAATTTTGAAAAAAAAAATATATTTTTATTTTAAACTTTTTTTTTGTAAATTTTACGTAATTAAGTTACATTTTTGATTTTTTGATTCAATGCTTCTAATAATTTTTAGCCGATTGCTGAAAACTGGGTGGATTTAAGTACTTTAACTCCTTGGAAAATTGAAAATTACGAAAAATACTTAGGTATTTCTTAAAAATATGTTTTTTGTGTATTTAGTCTTTAAACTTGGGATCTTTGAAATTACTAGAATTTTCATGTGCTTTTCTATCGGAGTCTATTGTTTACCGTCTCCTCTACTTAAGTGCTGAAATTATATTCATTATACGTTTCATATTAAGTGCGAGGGGGTTACTCAACATCTTGGTAAAGGAATTTAAATAATATTATGCTACGGCTTTTGCGTAGCCTAAAAGCTCTCACATACCAACGTGAAAAATTCGGCGCGACAACGACAAAAATAGACAAAAAACTGCACTGACACCAAACTTCTACCATCATATTACTTCATTCTTACAGTATCAAAAGGACAAGAACAAAAAATATAAGACAAACAAAAATCTTTTTTTTCATCCCTCCCTTCCTCGTCAGTAGGTTCTTACTGATGTATCTGTCTATTATGCTTGTGTACGTACAGTATATTGCCCACTGGCCGAAATTCGACCAAAAACTTACTCACTCATAAATTCATCTTGACACTTGAAAGAAACTTTTCTCTAGAGTCAAAGAATTAGTTTGAAAATTAAATCACACAAAATTTGTTTTTAGTTTTTAAATCTATTTTTTGTATATACATACATAAATAGCAATTATTTCTTTTTCGTGACCTTTTTGAATTATATTTGTTGAAAATTGTTATTTTTTAAAATAAGACGACGTTTCAAACGTGGTTACGTGCTTCTTCAGGTCTCTAAAATTTTTTTTATTAATATTTTACAGCTACAAATTGGGAAATTATAGAATACTTACATTTTCTATTCTTATAAAAAAAATCTTAAGCAATGGTAATCAGGGCGACCTGCATCGTGCCTGATCGGGAAACTATTGATTGCTCAGAACTTGGTCTGGGCCAGTAGCGCAACAATCAGTCACGATGAAGTGCTTGTTTTACCTCCTCGTGGTGGTCCCCGGGCAACTATTTATGTATCCCAATATACATAAATAGGCTAAAATTACAAGTGCGAAAAGGCCTAGCTTTCTAGGATAGGTTACGGAGGTTAGCATTCTCCGTAACTGAAATCAACCCGCTACCGAAACCAACACTACGCCTCGGATAATTAATGATAACTCGTTGACGACTTTTGGCTATTGTACCCGGACAAAGATTGGTTTCTGGAATGTGAAGACGCTTCTTGACAATGGAAAAGAAGGTCCTCAGAATGCCAGATTCCTGCAACTAGAGAAGGAATTCATGCGGTATAGGATGGACATCTTAGGGATAAGTGAAGTTAGATGGCTGGGTTCGGGGAAGTTCAAGTCACCAACCCGTAACACTGTACTATTCTATTCCGGAAAAACACCTGGAAGCGCTCGGGAATCTGGCGTTGGATTGCTGCTTTCCAAAACAGCTCTCAAAAGCCTAATTTCCTGGGAGCCTTTAGGTGACAGGATCCTGAAAGCCAGGTTCCGGACTAGAGTACGTCGCGTCACCATCATACAGTGTTACGCCCCAACTTTGCTCTCTTCTGACGAGGAGAAGGAGGCCTTTTATAACCGGCTGAGTGCTGCTTATGATAGCGTTCCACGAGGTGATATAGTTATGGTGATGGGAGACTTAAATGCCAAGGTTGGCAATGACAACACTGGGCTAAGGCATGTCATGGGAAAACATGGTGTTGGTAACCGAAACGACAATGGCGAACGATTTGTCGATTTCTGCAACGCCAACGGCCTTGTTATTGGAGGGACCATGTTCGAGCATAAGACGTGCCACAAAGTCAGTTGGGTGTCGACTGACAGACAAGCAACTTCCAACCAAATTGACCACTTCGCGATCAGCCGGCGTTTTAGAAGCAGTCTCCAGGACGTCCGTAACAGAAGAGGTGCTGACATGGGAATGGCCCGGGACCACCATCTGATGGTTGCTACCGTAAGATTGCGTACAGCTGCAGTTCGGAGATCCCAAGGAAACACTCGAATGCCCAAGTTTAATACAGATAGACTAAAGGATCCTGCAGTGCGCCAACAACTAGGGGACCACCTTTCACAAGGATTGAACGCAATCAGCAGCACGGAAACCACATCCATCGAAAATCATTGGTGTGCTGTGAAAAATGTGTTCATATCCGGTGCTGAAAGTATAGTCGGCCGGGCGCAAGGAAGAAATAGTGCTTGGCTTTCCGACGAAACTTGGGCAAGGATCGAAGAAAGGAAACACCTTAAAGCTCGCATCGCAGCTACCCCAGCAGCAGGGAGAAACGAGCTTGAGTCTACGTACCGCATGAAGATGAGGGAAGTTCACCGTAGTGTGCGACGTGATAAGCGTAACTACATCAACGCACTGGCTACAGAAACAGAAGAAGCCGCTAGTAGGTGTGACAGTAGGACCGTCTACAGAATTACCAAAGAGCTCACTGGTGTCCAGAGCTCTAAACAACACCTGGTTAAAGACACAAACGGATCCCTGCTAATTTCGGATGAGGACCAGCTCATAAGGTGGAGGGAACACTTTTCTGCGGTTTTAAACCGCGTTTTCGCAAGTGAAGTGAACCCTATTCCCACTGAGCTACCCGAAGTAACAATTTCCCGAATACGCACCGTACCCCCCAGTAAAGAAGAAATTATCACCGCCATCAAAGCACTGAAGAACAACAAAGCGGTTGGACTTGACGGTATTCCTGCAGAGCTCTTAGGAGCAGCCCCAACGACATCGAGCGAGCTACTGCACCCACTTATTAAGAGAGCTTGGGAAGCAGAGAGCTTTCCTGAAGAGTGGAAAAAAGGAATGATTGTCAAGCTCCCAAAGAAAGGAGATCTCACACAGTGCGAAAACTGGAGAGGAATATGCGTTCTGCCTGCAGTAGCCAAGATAATAGCAAGGATAATATTGGACCGAATTAAAGACCACCTCGAAGACACACTCGACGCCGAACAAGCCGGTTTCCGCACTGGATCTTCCTGTGTTGATCACATCAACACCTTGAGGATCATCATCGAACAGTGCGTTGAATATCGATCACCACTTCACCTGCTGTTCATCGATTTTGAAAAGGCGTTCGACAGTGTCAATAGAGAATTTATTTGGCTTGCTTTGCACAGGAGGGGCATCCCAGATAAATTGATTGCTATTATCAAGGCTACATATGATGGATCCAGGTGTCACGTTTTGCACAAAGGTAGGCTGTCAGAGGAGTTTGAAATCCAAAGTGGAGTTAGGCAAGGCTGTATACTGTCACCAATACTGTTCCTGTTGGTGATAAGTGACGTACTGCACGCAGCTTTGTCAAATGGAAATGGGGGAATTCAGTGGACTCTGCAATCTCACCTCAAACATCTGGACTACGCGGACGACGTATGCTTACTCTCTCATAGGATCATGGATCTCCATCAAATGACAACAAGGGTGGAGAGAGAAGCAGAAATCGTAGGGCTTAAGATCAACTCGGCAAAAACTAAAAGGATCAGCCTTGGAACTTCCTCATCAATCCAAGTAAATATTTCTGGACAACCGGTAGAGATGGTAGAGGATTTCCAATATCTTGGGAGTATTATCTCTACGGGTGGCGGAACTGAACTGGACGTAAACAGCCGAATCAGAAAAGCAAAGGCTGCGTTCGGAATGCTGTCCAAAATATGGAGAAACAACTCTTTTAGCTTAAAGACCAAGCTACGACTGTTCCGCTCCAATGTTGAATCCGTTCTGCTTTACGGCTGCAGCACTTGGAAAGTCACTGAAATTGTCACTAGAAAGCTGCAAACCTTCGTTAATAGATGTCTACGAAACATCTTGAGGATTTTCTGGCCCAACCGTATCTCCAATGCCGAACTTCATACGAGAACGGGTCAGGAGCCCATAGACTCCATTATACGAAGAAGAAAGTGGCAGTGGATTGGCCATACGCTTCGAAAAGGCGATCGGTGCATTGCATCTCAAGCAATGCAGTGGAACCCGCTCACACAGGAGGGAAGACAAGTGGGCCGGCCTAGAAGTACATGGCGAAGAACGGTCGAACAGGAATCGGCACGACTGGGGAAAAGTTGGAGAGAGCTGAAATATATTTCAAGAAATCGTACACGATGGCGCGTAGGAGTAGTGGAGGCCCTATGTCCCGTAAGGGAAACATCACGGACGTAATAGGTCCGAGGACCTAAGTAAGTAAGTAAGTAATCTTCTTTTATGTCTCTATTGGTTTGTTTTTTGTTATATCAATTATTATTCTTTTAATATTATTAAATGTCTTGAAAAAAAAGGAAACTCGAAGAGTTAAAATCTAGACTTAAACTTGAAATGAGAATACATCATCAAGCAAATTGGTTTAATAATAAGACTGATTTAGAGTTTCCAGAGGATGTTAAATGGCTTTTGTCATTAGGGCCAAAATTTGCTTTACCAGTGCAGAAAAATAATTTTCCAATGTTTAAAATTATTGCAGATGGTGAGGAACTTATAAAAACAAAAGATCAGAGTGAACATGAACCTTCACGGTTTTGTTTGTTGTTTCACACAAATTTTTCAAAATTATTTGAGGTTTGAACCGTTTCCTCGTTTTGATAAATATTTAAATAAAATATTTATTGATACGAATAAGTTTTTAAAACGACATCCTGAAATTTATATAGTACCTGCTGATAAAGGCAACGTGACTGTAGCGTTATTAGAAATAGATTACTTAAATAAAATGCAAGAAATGATAGCAGATAGGAATACTTATACTGTTATGAGAACTGACCCAACCAACAAAATTCAAAATCGTTATAACAATTTTGTTAAGTTTATGTTTCAAAATAAATATATAAACGAACATGAGAAAAAATGTATGACAACATATACTGCCAATGGTCCAAAGATGTATGGATTACCTTAAATTCATAAGCAGAATGTTCCACTTAGACCAATATGCTCCTCTTTGACTGTTCCATGTTATGAACTTTCAAAATATGTTGTTAAAATTTTAAATAATATTACGGAAAACTCAAAATATAAGGTTAAAAATACTTCAACGTTCATCTCAACCGTTTCCCAAATTGTCTTAGACGAGGACGATATTCTAGTGTCTTTTGATGTTATATCATTATTCACAAATGTTCCTGTTCCATTGGCATTAGAATTGGTAGAAAAGAGTTGGGACATCATTAAAGAATACACTTCAATTCCGAAGTCTAAATTCTTAGAAATTTTGCGATTCTGCTTTATAGAAAGCAATTATTTAGAATTTGATAAAGTAATTTATCAACAAACTAACGGAGTTCCAATGAGCAGTCCAGCTTCTCTAATTTTAGCAGGTTTAGTTATGGAAGCTTTGTTAGACAACGTGTTTGATAGACTTACTTATAAACCAAAGTTAATTCCTAAATAATATTGATGACATATTTGTGATTCTTAAATCTTACGAAGTTAATAATACTCTCACTGGACTTAATTCTTTTCATCCAAGGATTCAATTTACGTTGGAAATTGAAAAAAATGGAACACTTCCATACCTGGATGTATTAGTAGTAAGAAAAAATAGTCATTTAATTTTTGATTGGTATATAAAACCAACATCATCAGGCCGTCTTATTAACTTTAATTCAAAACAACCAAAACAGGTTATCATTAATACTGCAAAAATTTTTATCAACAGAGCGTTAGATAACAGTGACCTTACCTTTCCTTATAAAAACATCAAAATAATAGTGGATACATTAACTTCCCTTTAAATATAATCAAAACATTAATAAATAGATATTTTAATCCTTTAGTACAGACAAATGTACAACCGAATGTTCAACAATATTCATATAAAAGTGTTTTATACATTCCCAATCGTATATTAGATGCTCCAATATGGAATAAAGAAAATGTTCGTATAGGTTTTAAATCAGCTAATACTGTAAGAACATCTTTAATTTCAAAACTTAAAAGTAAACTATCAAAAGAAGATAAGTCTGATATTGTATATAAAATAAGATGTTTAGGTGATGGAATATTAAGTTGTCCTTCTGTATATGTTGGGACATCAATGGAAAAACTAAAAAAATGGTATATCAGGTCATAAATCTGATATAAACAACGGGCATTCACAAAAAACAGCTTTAGCTTTGCATTGTATAAATGAAGGACATAGACCCGATTTCATTAATGTAGATATTTTCCAAACAGAGAAGCATTATAACAAAAGGATGTTAATAGAAATGCTTCACATTTTAAGCACAGATAATACAGTTAATAGGCAATCAGACTGTGAAGGACTTAGCAGTATATATGGTCAACTTATTGAAAGGTAATAGAACAAAATTAAGATTTTATATTTAACTTGTTTTGTAGGTCAGAATTATATAAAATATTTTGAATTATTATTCAAAATATAATAAAATTTAATTTGAAATATTTATTATTATTTTAATTTTGATTTATGCAAACGTCTTTTTCAAGACATTTAATAATATTAAAAGAATAATAATTTATATAACAAAAAACAAACCAATAGAGAAATAAAAGAAGATAACCATTGCTTAAGATTTTTTTATAAGAATAGCAAATGTAAGTATTCTATAATTTCCCAATGTGTAGCTGTAAAATATTAATAAAAAAAATTTTAGAGACCTGAAGAAGCACGTAACCACGTTTGATATACTAGTATGATGAGACTTCACTAAACACCATTCGATTCAAGTGTTTTAGTAAATCTGTTGCAAAAACCAACTTTTGCCTTCTTGCAAGCCTTCCACCTACCTCAGCCGCTGCGGAACTACACATATATAAATAGGACATATTTACAAGTACAAATGTGGCTTAAAAACTTTTTGGATGCCAAATCGTGGGCTGGAAGAAAACTCTTTATGGGTTAGAGCTCCGAAATCATTGTGGGAATATGTGTGGTTGCCGTAAGGCGGGACTTTAGTGTTCTGTTTTATGTGCAAACTGCTCTAGCGGATTTTGCGAAAACGTTGTTCACATCGGGAGCTGTTAGTTAATGAGGATGATCGAGAATCACAAATACGAACTGACTATACGGATGACAAAACACTTGAAGACGAACAATACGAAGATGAAACACTTGCCATGGTTGAAAATGAAGTTGATGGTTTTAATTTGGAACTAACATCATCAAAAAAGAAACTAAAATCCGATTAATTATTAAAAGTATTTAAATGCGTGGATAAGGCCTACAGGGAAAACCACGTCACAAAAAAAAAAAAAAACGCTCTTAGTACTCTACCTCTACGGTGGTACGGAAAAGAGTTTAGGGTATATCAAACATAGCCTCGATAGAAAAGCAAACAGCTAAAAAACAATTTTTTTAAGAAATACCTAAGTAGTTTTTGTAATTTTCAATTTTGTAAATTTTAATAAAGTTCTTAAGTCCGCCCTGTTTTCAACAATCGGCTAGAAATTATAGAGAGCGTTGAACTTTAAATCAAAAATATTACTAAATTACGTAAAATTTACAAAAAAAAAAAAAAAACAAATTTAAATTTTTTTTTTCCAAAATTTTGAGTTTGAAAATTTATTTTTCAAAAACTATTAACTAAAACCTAAAACCAAAATTTTCAAATTCAAAATTTTGAAAAAAAAAACTATTAACTAAAACCAAATTTTTTAAACACCAAATAAAAGAATGGATATCTGTCTTTAAAAAAAGACATTGCATGAGATTGTTAGTGCTGCCATTGTTTTTCAATATTTTTTTTTATATTCAAAGTTTTTTTTTTTTTTTTTCTAATAATAAAAACCAGTTCTTTAGTAAATCCAAGACCGCGGCTTACGCAGGGGAGTAATTTTTCCGACAAAACACTCCAGGATGCCTAATCACCCCTTCTAACGAGTTCTGAAAGAAAAGTGTGCAGTACTATTTTTTTCTTGGCAAATGCTCATTCCGACTGAGCTACATTAAACAATTTCGTCATGGCTGTATGCTATAGATATGTTTTTCCAGTGGCTGTTTGGCTTTTGAAATATATAGAATGACATATCACAACACACGAGATAGGTGTACTTTGGACCATAACCAAGCAATGTCAAATCGTTTACAAAAAGTGAAAATAATAAAGAACCTAAAATTGATCCCTGTGGAACTCCAGTTTAAATGGTCAAAAATTCTGATCAATCTCCACTTGTTTGAACATTTCGAGCTCTTACTATCAAATAAATCTAAATAAGTTTAACAGAAAGATAATCCAAACCAAACAGATTCATCGATTTAGTACATACAATTTCAATGCCAGACCCAGCAGTGTCAAACACTTTGGAAAAATCAAGTAGACTAGGAGTAGATATTTAATTTTTGTTTTTGTATAGTTTGTGAATGACCGAGAGTAAATCCTATATTTTGAACATTATATTATTATTATATTATTTATTAATTTTTGTATAGCCAATGACTTGAAAAATTTTAGGTAAAGCGAAACAGCGATAGTTCGCGTTGAAAGATAAAGAAATTGGCATTCAAAATATCTGTTTTACAAAAGCAGATATTTATTTTAAGCATTTTGTAAGCATTTTTTGCGTTTTGTTTTAAGAATTTGTACCCGCTTCTTTTATAAATTCTGTTGTTCAGGCACCACTGCGTAAAGAAGTGATTTAACATGCTTGCATGATGCACCTAACGCTTCTACGTCCCCTATATCAATCAGAATAATGCCGCATCAGTATCGCTGTTGTAGATGTTGGACACGCGAGGAACATTTTTTTGTATGTGCCCAGCCTCAGCAAAATAGCTTGTGGCATGGGTTAGTTTGCATGTGAAATAATGAAGAAAAAAGTACTACATACATCCTTTTCTATGCATATGATGTTGATTGAAGGATAATGGAGAAGAAGTCAAAGTAGATGGAGATGGAGAGAATTAATTTGTTTTTAATAAAATCCTTAGGATATACCGTAGAATGGCATAGAACATGTATTTTCAGTTTTCAAGGATATTTTAGTGGACAGGCATTATGTATAAGTAAAATACGTTCAATACAGCCAACACCCACCATCCTGCTGATGGCAGCCCCGACGTGCCGCGCTACCACCTCGAGCCAGTGGTGCTTCTGTGCCACATACCTACACGTACTAATAATGATTGCATACACCGTGTGCAAAAACAAGTACCACAACGTATAGATGGAAAATGTTCTTCGTTCTTACAATTGTCGTGTGTTGTCTCGTATAAGTCTCAGCGTATCTATTTGTATTTGACGTATGGGCTAACGGACGCGCACAAATTGCGTGTGACAGCGACCACTTCGCTTTTGTGAGCACAAAAGACTTTGGTCCTTTCTAACAACCCGAGATATGAGATTGTTTTTTTTTTCCTCAACTTGCTCTAAGAAAGGATATAGTATTGTAGTCTCGAAATAATTAAGTCAAGATTTCAAGAAGGTTTAAGCTTCTGTGTTTTTGCGCGTCAATAAAATGAACTGAGCTTTCATATTTTTTAAATGAATTAAATAAACTAAATGAATAAAAGGAATGAAGTTAATGAAATTAGTGAAATTAATTAAATGAATGAAATGAAATGAATGAAATGAATGAAATGAATGAAATGAATGAAATGAATGAAATGAATGAAATGAATGAAATGAATGAAATGAATGAAATGAATGAAATGAATGAAATGAATGAAATGAATGAAATGAATGAAATGAATGAAATGAATGAAATGAATGAAATGAATGAAATGAATGAAATGAATGAAATGAATGAAATGAATGAAATGAATGAAATGAATGAAATGAATGAAATGAATGAAATGAATGAAATGAATGAAATGAATGAAATGAATGAAATGAATGAAATTAATGAAATTAATGAAATGAATGAAATGAATGAAATGAATGAAATGAATGAAATGAATGAAATGAATGAAATGAATGAAATGAATGAAATGAATGAAATGAATGAAATGAATGAAATGAATGAAATGAATGAAATGAATGAAATGAATGAAATGAATGAAATGAATGAAATGAATGAAATGAATGAAATGAATGAAATGAATGAAATGAATGAAATGAATGAAATGAATGAAATGAATGAAATGAATGAAATGAATGAAATGAATGAAATGAATGAAATGAATGAAATGAATGAAATGAATGAAATGAATGAAATGAATGAAATGAATGAAATGAATGAAATGAATGAAATGAATGAAATGAATGAAATGAATGAAATGAATGAAATGAATGAAATGAATGAAATGAATGAAATGAATGAAATGAATGAAATGAATGAAATGAATGAAATGAATGAAATGAATGAAATGAATGAAATGAATGAAATGAATGAAATGAATGAAATGAATGAAATGAATGAAATGAGTGAAATGAATGAAATGAATGAAATGAATGAAATGAATGAAATGAATGAAATGAATGAAATGAATGAAATGAATGAAATGAATGAAATGAATGAAATGAATGAAATGAATGAAATGAATGAAATGAATGAAATGAATGAAATGAATGAAATGAATGAAATGAATGAAATGAATGAAATGAATGAAATGAATGAAATGAATGAAATGAATGAAATGAATGAAATGAATGAAATGAATGAAATGAATGAAATGAATGAAATGAATGAAATGAATGAAATGAATGAAATGAATGAAATGAATGAAATGAATGAAATGAATGAAATGAATGAAATGAATGAAATGAATGAAATGAATGAAATGAATGAAATGAATGAAATGAATGAAATGAATGAAATGAATGAAATGAATGAAATGAATGAAATGAATGAAATGAATGAAATGAATGAAATGAATGAAATGAATGAAATGAATGAAATGAATGAAATGAATGAAATGAATGAAATGAATGAAATGAATGAAATGAATGAAATGAATGAAATGAATGAAATGAATGAAATGAATGAAATGAATGAAATGAATGAAATGAATGAAATGAATGAAATGAATGAAATGAATGAAATGAATGAAATGAATGAAATGAATGAAATGAATGAAATGAATGAAATGAATGAAATGAATGAAATGAATGAAATGAATGAAATGAATGAAATGAATGAAATGAATGAAATGAATGAAATGAATGGAATGAATGAAATGAATGAAATGAATGAAATGAATGAAATGAATGAAATGAATGAAATGAATGAAATGAATGAAATGAATGAAATGAATGAAATGAATGAAATGAATGAAATGAATGAAATGAATGAAATGAATGAAATGAATGAAATGAATGAAATGAATGAAATGAATGAAATGAATGAAATGAATGAAATGAATGAAATGAATGAAATGAATGAAATGAATGAAATGAATGAAATGAATGAAATGAATGAAATGAATGAAATGAATGAAATGAATGAAATGAATGAAATGAATGAAATGAATGAAATGAATGAAATGAATGAAATGAATGAAATGAATGAAATGAATGAAATGAATGAAATGAATGAAATGAATGAAATGAATGAAATGAATGAAATGAATGAAATGAATGAAATGAATGAAATGAATGAAATGAATGAAATGAATGAAATGAATGAAATGAATGAAATGAATGAAATGAATGAAATGAATGAAATGAATGAAATGAATGAAATGAATGAAATGAATGAAATGAATGAAATGAATGAAATGAATGAAATGAATGAAATGAATGAAATGAATGAAATGAATGAAATGAATGAAATGAATGAAATGAATGAAACGAATGAAATGAATGAAATGAATGAAATGAATGAAATGAATGAAATGAATGAAATGAATGAAATGAATGAAATGAATGAAATGAATGAATTGAATGAAATAAATGAAATGAATGAAATGAATGAAATGAATGAAATGAATGAAATGAATGAAATGAATAAAATGAATGAAATGAATGAAATGAATGAAATGAATGAAATGAATGAAATGAATGAAATGAATGAAATGAATGAAATGAATGAAATGAATGAAATGAATGAAATGAATGAAATGAATGAAATGAATGAAATGAATGAAATGAATGAAATGAATGAAATGAATGAAATGAATGAAATGAATGAAATGAATGAAATGAATGAAATGAATGAAATGAATGAAATGAATGAAATGAATGAAATGAATGAAATGAATGAAATGAATGAAATGAATGAAATGAATGAAATGAATGAAATGAATGAAATGAATGAAATGAATGAAATGAATGAAATGAATGAAATGAATGAAATGAATGAAATGAATGAAATGAATGAAATGAATGAAATGAATGAAATGAATGAAATGAATGAAATGAATGAAATGAATGAAATGAATGAAATGAATGAAATGAATGAAATGAATGAAATGAATGAAATGAATGAAATGAATGAAATGAATGAAATGAATGAAATGAATGAAATGAATGAAATGAATGAAATGAATGAAATGAATGAAATGAATGAAATGAATGAAATGAATGAAATGAATGAAATGAATGAAATGAATGAAATGAATGAAATGAATGAAATGAATGAAATTAATGAAATTAATGAAATTAATGAACAAATTCAAAATGAACATACAAATTTATATTTTTCCTTAACTGATTTTATTTTTTTAAATGATATTGAGTATTGACAAAATCTTACTATAAGAAAAACTATTTACGACACAATTGCAACCATAATTTTTGCAATTTTTCAGTTTTTTATCTTATGAAATGGTAAGAAAATGCCACCAACACACGTTTTTCGCGTGTCTCATGTGTGACCAAGGATCTGTATAGTGTGTATACTGTAGCATACATAATATCCAGTGTGGGCACAACATGTGAATATCCTTGCTATAAGGGATGCTAGTGGGGGTTGGGGTTGTCATGGCCTTCTTTGCGGATATAGCACGTAGAGTGGACAGCATAAGAAATTGGTTTTGTTTGTAAGTAGATTTTTCATCAAATGGCCGACCCATGTCCGTGGGGTTCACTGGTTATGCCAAGTTGGAGCACTACTACACTACACACCCTATCCTATACCATACGCTGGTTTTTCTATAATTTCTGCTGCTTTGGCAAAAGACGAAGGTTAACATCACACAGAGCATCACCATCAACGACTCACTATATGGTGGCGAAGGGTTGATTTGACTGCCACGCTTATAATATATATACATATATATACGTATATTCGTTTATATAAAAGTAGGTATTTTGTACAGTACACACATAATATTATAGTATAGATGTTTTTCTTTTGGACCACTAACGAACAGACATTATATTAGGACGTGTGTGTTTTGGAAGAGGCTATCTCTCGAACGCTGACAAACAGCCAGTAACCCCTCTCTTATTTGCAATGTCCGTTTCACGCTAGCTATTTAATTTTGTTTAAATAAGAAAAACATGATGGGGTTGGGTATAAAAGAAAAGGGACCGAATGCCGGATCAGGACAAAACTATTAACTCAAACACTATTTCGTTCTTATTATACCTACATATTTTTATTTTTTAGAATCCTTTAGATATAGATGGGTATAGCGAAAATCCCGGTCCAGCGAGTGATGTGTGTGTTTTAAATGAGGGGTGGTTTGGGATTCTATTCTGGTCGGCTGTTTAGTTACTTTTTGGGGGTTAAGTTATTTAAAAGTGAAAAAGAGGTTTTTTTAGAGGATTTTTTTTTTGATTTAACATAAACCAAAAGGGGACTATAGCTCTATATACGCACATAAATATATAGACATAGGACAGCAAACAGGAAAACTCACTTAAGTGTTTTTTTTATAATCACTCACACACACGTGTAGATTAATGCATCAACATTTTTTTATAATTGCGATGCGATGATATATATCAGTTTTTATGTTTACCTACTTCGTTCGGGTTGATAAACGGGATTTTGGTTATTAAAAGCTGTTAAATAAAAAATCACTTACGGGATCATGAATGTATGCAAATGAGTCTTATTTTTTGGATGAGTAAACTCAAAACAAGGACTCGTTAGCTTATTTCTTTTATTGAATTCATTACGACCTTGTTGTTCATGATTTATAAAATACTAAATAAACCTACATACATTCATCATACATATATTATTCAATATTCATTATAAGGCAGATATACCTATGTATCCAATAATTGTATATGGTTTTAGGAGAATACAATAAAGGACATGTGGTGGGAGGGAACTCTTATTTTGCTCTTCAGAGTACAATAGTATACAAATTCTGAATTAAAAAAAGGGTTTTTTTTGAAAAATTAGGTTCTAAAAAAGTTGTAAATAAACAATTTTCGCGGATGTCTAATACCTGTCTGACTGAGAACATGGAATCGCTTGTCATAAGCTTTGTTCAGCTAAGCTGTTCCGAACAGCTTAAAAAGAGTAAAGTACAACTTCTTGCTGTTCAATAAGAATTTTCTGTTCCAAATTGTTCTGATTTGCTGTTCCGAACAATTTGGAACTGAATAGAAGAGAATTTTCTGTTCTTGGTTTTTAGGTACAACAACTTAGAAAAGGTTTTCGAAATTCTCAAAATCCATCAGCTGCTGTCGATTGGGAATTGCAATATTTATTTTAAACACTTCGTGGCTCTTTGTGCATGTGAACAAATAAATAAACATTTAAGGAAACAATCAAGTTTTAACAAAGTAAAAAAAAAAAAAAAATATTAAAATGCATCAAAAAACTTTGACTTGCGAGGTTGATAAAACTGTGATCACTAATTCTTCATCGATAGAAGAAGGTAAGTATGTAGGTATACACATACATAAAGTACGTACACATTTTATATTTTGCTAATTTTTATTGGCAAAAGAGAATAATCTCTCTACCGGAGCTGACGATGTCAATGGGGTGTTTAAATTAATAAACAGTTTTGTTCACAAAAAATAATTTGTCAGCATATCATTGCTGTTTGGATGTTGTTGGCTATGCCGATGAAATTTGTGACGCCTCGCCTGTGGAAGTGGAAGTACGGACGTATTAGGACGTATGTAAAATAATTTTACCAATATTTTCAAAGCCGAACAATTTATATAGTCCACTGAGATCGTCTTCATTGATTTCGAAACTCTCACCTTCACACTCACAATTTCGAGAGCATATTTTATGGCTAAATCATTAATATCTTCAGTAGACCGCCACTGTATCTCCTAGGTCATTGGCCTGCATCGGCGATATGGCATCTTCAGTTTCATTCTCCAAGTGGTAAAACGGTCGGAAACGCTTGACAAAATCCAACTGGACACGGACGGCTACAGTCTTAAATAATTTTAACTTTTCAGACAAAATAATATTTTAAAGTCACAAGAATTGATAAAAAAATAACCATTAATATTATTTGACTATGATCTCGCTGTAAGAAGTCTATCGTTGCTGCCATAGGATCTATGAGAAGGTAATATTCTTTGAGATTTTGAATGTCATTTTGTAGAAATCTTGTTACTGACATTTTGGTGCATAGATCATTCAAGTTTATTATTAACCGCGTCAAAAAGTGAGTTCCATTTAGTTACTACAGGAAACAAGTAAGACCGAACCGAAAGTGTTTTTTATTACTTCAGAAGATTTAAGCCACATGCTTTTTTGTATGGACTGTTACATTTGTCAAAGGCCTGTGTGAAAATTAAAGAAAGAAGTAGTTAAAGTTATATCTTAGATGTATTCAAAAGCGTTTGATAGAGTTTGGCATCAAGCTCTCTTATCGAAAATGCGCGCATTTGGTTTCGATGAACCTCTTCTTCGTTGGATTAGAAATTACCTTTCGGACCGTTCAATACAAGTTGTATTGGACGGTTTCAAGTCTGAAATCCACAAAATAAATGCTGGTGTGCCCCAGGGCTCCGTTTTGTCTCCGACTCTCTTCCTTATTTTTATAAATGATCTTTTGTCTGAAACTTCTAATCCATTAAACTGTTTCGCTGACGACAGTACCCTCAGCTTCTCATATTCGTTTACAGATTCTCATCCATGTCCTTCGGATGTGGAACTTGAACGGCAGCGTATGATAAGCTCACTAAATTCTGATCTCGACAGCATTGTCCAATGGGGAATCAAAAACCGCGTAGAATTTAATGCTTCTAAAACTCAATGTTGTCTCCTGTCGTTAAAGCGAAACCCACCCCCAATGCCGCTATCCATGGACGGCACTTGCATCGAGGAAACCGAACAGCTCTCAGTTCTCGGTATGTGTGTCACAGACCACCTTTTGTGGAATGACCACATATTTGATGTCGCCAAAAACGCTGCTAAGTGTTTAGGTTTTCTCCGTAGATGCAAGAAGTTTTTTTCCCCTTCTGATCTGGCTGTGATCTACAAAGCCTTTATTCGTCCAAAACTTGAGTACAAATCTCATGTTTGGGCAGGAGCTCCAAGAACTCACTTGAGTTTGTTGGACAGAATTCAAAAGAGAGCTTTAAAAATGATAGGCGAAAGATCTATAACAGAAACAATTACATCTCTCGAACACCGCCGTAATGTTTCGTGTCTTTCTCTATTTTATCGCTATTATTATAATCAGTGTTCTAGTGAAATAGCCAGTTGCATTCCCCCCATTAAAAAATTCAACCGTATTACTCGCGCTTCTAGGAATGCCCATCAGTTCACCCTCGAGCCCAACTTCGGACGTACTGTAATGTACAGAGATTCTTTCTTCAGTCGCACCACACGAATGTGGAATGCTTTACCTGACTCGACTTTCCCCTCTCATTTCGATGTGCAAACGTTCAAAACCAATGTGCATCGGTATCTCCTTCTAAATCCTCTCCTACTTACCTAATCGCTCGTGCTGTGTTAAAAACATTTTAAGGGTAGCCATAACCCCTTTTGCGCGCGTGGAATATAAAAAAAAAAAAAAAAAAAAATGGATGGCGTGATTCCTTTTTTTGCAAGTACTTAACCTATACATGTCTACTATGTACCTAAGGATTTGTCATTTTCAATGATTTTCATAAACTGAGTCGTTGCTTACAAATTAAGGATATTAGAACCGCAACTCAAATGTTTTGGCATAGCAGCGGTAGATTCTACGGTCTTACATATTAAAAGGTTTCGTTTTCGCCCGGAATTTGACTACTCATATTTTTTACTCCGAAATCCCTGACGGCGCTTTCAAAGTTCGCCCCATTATCAGTAACTGTAGCTCCCACATTCAGGTGGTTTAAATTTAATTCAGAATTTAAATCAGATAGCATGCCTGCAAATCGGTCAGCTGAATGAATTCCATGAAATCGTTAACATGCTAAGAGACTGTCGATTAAAATCATCGGCAATCTAGTGACATGTGTAACCTAGAAAGGTTCGGTGTCTTGTAGACCATAATATCTGTATTTGTGTAAAAATATTTTGCTGACCATTTTAATATATTAAACACCAAGGAGATCCATTACTCGACAAAAGTGTTGTTCTTTGAAACAGTAACAGATCAGAGGTTTTCCTTTTAATTTGGCAAAACAGTGTCAGTG
Organism: Melangyna quadrimaculata; assembly: GCA_949320155.1. Taxonomy (NCBI): domain Eukaryota; kingdom Metazoa; phylum Arthropoda; class Insecta; order Diptera; family Syrphidae; genus Melangyna; species Melangyna quadrimaculata. The sequence continues at coordinate 399,860,670 of OX439483.1, forward strand.
AAAGTCGTGAAAGTGTATTTTTGGTTAATTTCATGTTTCATGGAGTTCCTTGAGGAACTACAAGAGCAAATATAATGTTGAGTATGATTCATCCATAAAAGCTAATCATTATCATAATGATAAGACTTATTTTAAAGTTAAAGTTAAATGACTAGTAGAATTAAAAATATAATGAAATAATCCTATAAAATTGTTAAATAAAATTAATCTAATAGCCTAGCCAACGAAGACTCAAAATTATAAAATAAATGCAAAAACCAGTGTTCTCTGGATTATTTTTTTTTGATTTGGTAGGGGTTTCCCCCAGGTATAACAAACCCAAAGTCCCCAGCCGAAGGCCGCGAGCTAAACTCAGCAAGGGGGTTCTTTCTCCCCCCTTTAGGATGAAGAGCATTTTTTTTTTAATATTAAGAAACAACGGCAACACCTTAAACAAAAAAAATATATTTTTGAAAGCCAGAACTCTGTTCTCATATTTTATTTTCAAATCAAGTTAATGGTGTCAATAGTTTTTGTAAAAATTACTTTCAAATTTAAAATTAAAAAAAAAAACTTTCGAACTTAGTTTTCGATTTTTTTATCTAAATTGTAAAATAAAATGCTGAATTATTGGCTTTTAATTTTCACTACCCCTATTAATTCTTTATTGGAAACTGAAATCTTAATGGTTCTGTCTCCTTGTTTTTGAGAAAATTGAAAGTTACGTCGACAATTTTTTTTTTTATAATGGTTGTTATTATTATATACTATGTAATATTTGTGATAGACGTGTTTCTATTAGCTTGAGGTTAATGAATGAATAATCTCTTTGAACCTACGAAGCAAGCACCCAAGGTACTGTAGGTTAGGTATAATATACTCAAAGTCCCCAGCCCAGGGCTGCAAACTTTAGGCAGGAGAGGGGGGTAAAGGTTTTTGAAGTTTTTCTTCAATATTTAGAAAACTTAGCATAATAGAGGAAAGTCAATATGACTACAAATAAAAGTTATGCTCATAGTTTTGCTGGAAGCAATAGCGATGCGAGAGTAGAAACTTAAAAAAAAAATATTTTATTTCCTTAAAAAGTCAATGTTTGTTAATTAATTTACTTTTTTAATACTATTAACATAACTTTTATATGTAGGAAATTTATTTTTTTGTCGCTTAAGAAAACAATTTAGCAGCGCTGATTAACAATGACATTTTCTGACATTTTGCTGTTAACTGTTTGTCAACAAAAAAAAAATTAAAACTAAATATCAGTAAAATTTTGTAATAATAAAGATGAAGAAATTTAATTATTAAAATATTAAAATTACTTCTGTTTTAAGTGGAGTAAATTAAAAAGTACTAGTGACCCCTCCTGGTTGGGGGTTGTGCCGTCGGGGTGACTTCACGGCCCCTTAAAATTATTTAGTTGCGAAGCACCATAAGAAACTTTGGATACGGACGGATTTACTCATGAGGAACCAAGCAAACGATTTTCGGATATGTACGTGGAATTTATTGTCCCTATATAGGCCACGTGCAGCCGAATAACTAGGCCCTAGACTGCTGCAAAGTAGATATCACCGACATCCAAGAAGATGAGATGGACCGGGCATATGAAAGATGAAAAACTGCGACATTTACTAAGGTGACTGCTACCACGAACAAAAGCAGCGTTTATTTGGGTGTGGATTCGTCGGTGGAAGAGGATCAATTATTTGAACGAGCGACTCGTGACAATCCGCATCAAGGCTGAATTCGCCAGCATAAGCCTCATATGCGTGCATGCCCCGCATGAGAAAAAAGATGAAGACACCAAAGACGAGTTCTACGAGCTCTTGGAGAAAACGTACGAGCAGTGCCCTATCTATGACATTAAAATTGTCCTAGGCGATTTAAAAGCGCAGCTAGGAAGAGAGGACGTTTTCGGTGACATTGTCGGAAAGCACAACCATCGACAACGGAATCAGGCTGATCGACTTCTCTGTGGGACGAAATATGGTGGTACTTAGTACGCGGTTTCCTCACCTCAATATCCACAAGGGGACCTGGAAATAATTTGATCAATCAATCGTCAACCAGATTGATCATATTGCGATCGACGCAAAGCATTCCTCCAGTATCAGGGATGTCCGAACGTTCCGAAGAATCAACGTTGACTCGGACCATTAACTTGTTGTCGCCAAGGCACAGCTTCGGATATCTCGAACACAGCCAAACCGAAGAAATGATGTGATGTTTGACGTCGGCGGCTACAATAGCAAGAGATTGCTAGATCCTTTTCCGATCGGGTCTCAAACAACCTCTTAAGAGGTCCTTTGCCACCAGCATCAAGTGTGCAAACCAGTGGCAACATTGGCAGGAAGCCATCAGAGATGCCGCATCTGACGTGCTGGGTTTCAGTCAACCACCACAACGAAATCCATGGTTTGACGATGATTGCGGGCAAGCACATGCAGCGAAGCAGCAGGCATACAAGGCGTCGCTGCACAGAAGGACCAGAGCTGCTCGCGAGCTCTACGAGCAAAACAGATTTCTCAGAAAGAAAAAGAGGAAACATGAGGTTCGCGAGATCGAGGGGATTGAGGGATGTTATAACAGGAATGAGGTTCGGAAGTTTTACCTAAAGGTAAAAAGAAGCTATCAGGGCTACAAGGCCCGAACCGAAGCCTGCAAGGACGAGCAAGGGAGCATCGTAGTACATTCCCAGTCGATGCTGAGAATATGGAAAGATCACTTCTGTAGACTGTATAACGGCGATGACGAATCTAATTCCGATGTCAGGCAGATGACACTATCAAACCTAGACGATGAAGGTCAACAATTCCGTCTACCCGACCTCGACGAAGTGAAGATAGCAATATCTTAGCTTAAGTCCAACAAAGCTGCTGGAGCCGAGCTAATCAAAGCAGCACGAGATGACTTGGTAAGGAGTATGCACCAGAACATCTGTAAAATATGGTCGGAGGAAAGCATGCCCGAAGAATAGAACCTCAGCATTGTTTGTCCGATCCACAAGAAGGAATACCTCTAAATTGCCCCAAATAAAGAGGAATTAGTCTCCTTAACATCGCCTACAAGATCTTCTCTGCCGTGTTATGTGAACGCCTGAATACGTACGTCAACAACCTGATAGGTCCATATCAGTGTGGCTTGAGGCCAGGAAAGTCAACCATCGACCAAATACTCGCACTGCGGCAGATCTTGGAAAAAACCCAGGAACTTCATATCGACACTCACCGCGTGTTCATCGATTTTAAGGCCTCGTATGACATTATTTATAGAGACGAGCTATATAAAGCAATGTCTAGTTTTGGCATCCCTGTCAAACTCGTCCGTTTGTGCAGGATGAGGATGGAGAACGCACGCTGCTCTATCACGGTTGGCAAAGACCTAACCGACACCGTCGATGTCAAAAAAGGTTTTAGGCAAGGCGACGCGCTGTCATGCGACTTCTTCAACACCAAACTTGAAAGAATAGTGCAGAACTCTCACGTCAACACTTTCTAGAGGCACAATCTTTCAAAAGTCCATCCAACTACTTGCATTCGCCGACGATATTGACATAAGTGGAAGAACAAAGCGTGATGTCAATGGAGCTTTTACAAGCATTGAGAAAGGAGCGGCAAAGAGAGTTTAGCAGTGAATGAGAGAAAAACAAAGTATAGGCTGTCATCTAGAAAGGACGCTCAACAGCAACGTTTTGGACAGAACGTCACCATAGCCAGATATAACTTTGAGGTAGTTAAGGACTTTGTCTACCATGGGCTCCACTATATATTCAAACAACGATACCAGTGCTGAGATCAAACGAAGGATAACTCTTGCCAATCGCTGTTTCTTCGGGCTAAGAAGGCAATTGAAAAGTAAAGCATAAAGCATAAAGTCTCCATGTACAAGACACTCATCATCATAATACCGGTCCTGTTGTTTGGTGCAGAAGCATGGACCTTCTTAGCAGCGGATGAGTACGCTTTAGGAATATTCGAGAGAAAAATTCTTCGGGTGATCTTCGGTCCCGTATGCATAGACGGGGAATGGAAAGGGCCGGCCGCGAGACGCGAAAATTCTTGGTCTCGCATGAGGAGACCGTATTTTTCGGAGACGAGACGCAACGAGACCGGGACGAGACTTACAAAAGCCTCGCAGAGTCTCATCTCGACACCGATGGGTCACGTATAGCGGATAGCCACCAATGATCCGGCCCGAAAAGTCTTTGAATCCATCCCCGAGGGACGGCATAGTAGAGGAAGACCGGGAAACCGGTGTCGCATGCAGGTGGAAAAGGACCTAGCTAGGGAAAGAGCTGGCTGGAGGAGGCTTCTTGACCCTGGTCCACACCGGACTATAGCGCCAGCATAAGTAAGTAAGTAGGTTTCCGCCATTCACTCTCAAATTTAAATTTACAAATCAAAAAATAAGAAGGAATAAATCTGTTTGTTTGTTTTGATTACCTTATTAATTTAAAAATTCACGAACAAGCAATTTAATTCAATTGTAAACGACAAACGTAGAGGATAAGGGTAATTATTTTTCTGCTGTGCTTGTCAGAATGACAGCACACACGTGGCATTTACACTTAATCACGAGTTAAAAAATGCGTTTCTTAACACTTAATTTTATAGTGACATTTAGCGGTAAGCTGATTTTTAAATTGATTATTGGTATGTTTCAATATTTAGAGTCCACTTAAATATTTAAGTGATCTCTAAATTCGGTTATTGGTAAGGCCCTGCATAACGATTCACCCGTTTAGAGCTTTTAAGCGAATTCTGTTAAATACGACTGTTAATGTTTAAAGAAGTCACTGGCTATTTTTACTTCTAAATTGGTTAATTTTTTTTAATTTTTTTTATTTTGTTCAACTTATTTCTTCGAGGTAAAGCTAAATAAGAATAAATCGCATATTTTTTTTCCAAAAACTTTAAGCCCTATATCAGCCCTTTATAAGGTTTTTTGTTCGATGTTCAACGGCTCTTATAAAAATCACTGCAAAAAGATACTATGAGCTTTAAATTGAATTATATAGTACAATAACTCAACTTAAAACAGAACAAAATTATCTTGAAATTGTTTTATCTTCGTTATTATGAAATCATAATGGTTCATATCTCTAAAATCTTCCAGCGCGGGGGGAGGGCGAGACCTGTTTCAACTGTTACTCTTAGATTGATGTGTAGGTTGCTAAATAGAAAACTCGAAGATAGTATCTTAGTGATACAAACTTCAAGCGGTGCAGGGAAATAATTCCAAGGGAATCTCCTCCACACGGGAATTTATTTCACTTTTAGTGGGAATCTGCTTCACTTTTCAAAGTGGAACTAATTCCCACTGAGAGTGAGTATATATTTCACCTTAAATTTTGTGGAATTGTTTCTCACCTAAAACCGCGCGAATTTTTAATATTTTTTGCATAATACAACGTTGCGACACTTAGGGGATGGTCAGTTGCCAGGCAGGCACCTATGTTGTGAGTTGGTGTGCTTTCGGTTTATTTTTATTAAACAGTAACTTGGGTGTCCCGTTTCGCGGGTTCAAGTATTTTAACTCCATTTGCGGGTCCTGTGTTCTGCTCACGCGACTCCGTCGCTCCCCTTAGGGTATGCACAGTCGCCAGGCAGGCGCCTATGTTGTCAATTAGTGTGCTTTCAGTTTATTTGTAACAAACAGTACCTTGGGTGGCCCGCTTCGCGAGTGTCAGTTTGCGCCTGCCTGGTGACTGAGCATACCCTAAGAACAAGATTTCGAATCACGCGTTTTTAAAAATATTTTTTGCGTTATGCTTCAATTTTCAAAATCTCAAACCTTATAACTGATTTAAAAATATTTAAGGTGTGCAGTTTTTAGTTTTTGAGAACAAAAACACTATTCAAAAGTCATATGAAAAAAAGTGTAATTATTTCTCACATTAAGTGGGCAGAAATCCCAACTTCCAAAGTGAAATTCATTCTCAGTAAAAAGTGTAATAAATTCTCTCCACTTTGAAAAGTGGAGCAGATTCCCACTAAGAGTGAAATTAATGCTCATGTGGAGCAGATTACCGTGGAATTCTTTCCCTGCAGCACTTCAAACTATTGGCTTGAAGTAACATAACGAATTTTAAGCAGCGTTATGAAAGAGCATCTGAATTTCAACAGGTATGTACCTACATAGGTGGTAGCCAACACAAGTGGTTGTTGTTCATTCAAAACCTTCAATTATATCCCTTTATTTACGCCAAACATAACATTTTGTTAAGGAATAATTTGAAAAAAAAAAAAACTCTTGGCTAGCAGCAAACTTCACCTCGATCTATGATGACTATAGATACCGCACAATCATATATGTATGCATTGCTATATGTACAAAGCTTAATTAACAGTATTGTTGCCTCCTTTTTCACCCTCTCTGTCGATTCACAAAGAAATTGATTTCGCAATCGATGCGATGCGACGGTTGTCAATGGCGAGAAGAAACATTCGCTGATGCTTTCGCTGCAGGATAAATTGACAACAAAAACAACAACAGGAAAGACGATAAGAATGAGTGTTGTACCAAGGACAAAGATGGCAGAGTGGCCTCGACACCAAAGCTCGCTCTTCAATTATTATTATGTCGCTGAACTTTGTCGGGTTTCATCATCAAACGCCCGCGTCACCCTCACACTCCCCATGTCCCACAAACAAACTCACATACAATTACACTCCAAAAACTGAAGGAAGAAGATTGGGGACTAGGGGCTGGACTGGTGGATGATGATGATGATAGCGACGGGTTTGGCGGAAGTTCCGGAACATCCTACCCCATCCCCCACCCATATGCAATCTACAACATCCATCGATGGATGAATAGATAGACTTCAGCCTCTTCACATCACAAAAGTCATTCGCATCACTGCGGATAAAATTCAACGACCACCGCGCGCAACAATGAGTAACCCTTGCGGGGATAATGGACCAAGTCCTATAGCTGGCGCTGTCAAACCCATCTCGCGTTTGTGTCCTTGTATAGTCGTGGTTGTCCTTTCGTATACTTTTCGCTCCTCTAAATCACCCACCGCTGTAGCCGCCACCGCGCCGCGTCGCGCCTCTGCCATACCTCCTTATTGCTCGTGCTTTTCTTCTGCCTCCTCGAAATGTCCTTCGCTTTTCTTCTTTGACTCTCATATAAGTCTATATGTATGCTGTGTGAGAGTGTATGTTTAGCTGTTTTTGCTGCTACCGCCAACGATGCTGATGCCGATGGCCTGCCAGGATATGAATCTCTTCTCCCCCCACCACCCCTTCCCTTTGGTCTTCTAACATTGTACTCGCATGTCCTATGTGTATACACTCAGCCTCTCTGTTGTCCTCAAAACGTCGTCGTCGTCGGACGGTTGTCTCCATTTCATTCCGTGGGGGGATGGGCTGTCAATTTTCGCGAAAAATAAACGTGGTCGGGGGCCTCTTCTATTATACATACTCATACGTTCACCATTCGCCTCATCCCAAATAACTCCCTCACCTAAAGTCTCCTTTGGATTTTCATCTTCCTCAAAAACTTCCACCTGACCCATCGGGCAAGCACTAAAGTGCAAAATTCAGAGAACCAACCATTCGGCCATCGTCCTTGTCGCCGTCGTTGGCGTCGTCGTCGAATATTCGTTTCGTTGGTCGTCCTTATACGTGGACGTGGTATCCCTTAGCGGGGAGGACGTGATACGTGATTAGATGAAAGTGGATATTTCGCCGTGGGTTTGTTCGCTGCCGCCTTCACCCGCACTCACACACGACCAAGCAAACATTGATGTGTATTTGTGTAGAAGTAGGTTTTGTCCTGTCCGACCATCTCATGTGTGTGCATACATCACCGGGAGGGAAAACTTGGGCAGTTTTCATTTGAACGGTCGGTCGGTTGCTAGAATTCGAATAGAGAGCTATAGGGGTGGGAGAGGCTGAGTGGATCTCCCTACTTTTTTCGGGTGCAAATTCCCGTTTTCTCAACATTGGACAGTTGATGCCGGCTGGCAGGCAGGTGGATGGGGGGTGTAAGGGTCTTCCACTTTAGATTAGAATGCTTGTGTGCCATGTCAATCTGCGCCGCACATATAGATAGACTACAGCAGGCATCAGACGAGTTATTGGGGTGGGGGTAGTTGATTTCTGTGCGCTGCTGCTTCATGTGTGGGGGATGATGGGTTCAAGATACATTAGACTCGGGATGATCCCACATCAGCCAGCCAGCCCGGGGTGTGTACACCAAATATACGAAAGTCCTTTGTTGCTGACTATTCGGATCACGATGATGTTAGAGAGGGGAGGGAAGGGAGGAGAATTACCGGGGATTGGTGTTTTTTTATTTTTATTTTTTTATTTGAAAAAAACCGTTCTCGTCAACTGTCGCTTGGGTTTTTTCCTGTGTTTCGCGCATATATCGAAGATTATCGATTCGATTTTCCAGAACTTGACCATTCGATATACAACAGATGTAGATGTAAAAGGTATTTCTTTTCATTTTTTCTGAGCTGCTTCATTTTTTTCTCATTCTTTTTATTTTTTTTTTGTTTGCGTTGAAACAGTTTGCGTATGTATATGTGTGAGTTCAGCGTTAGAAACCATCGTCATCATACGTCGTCCAACGAACGTCCATGTCCTGTATTCATCCCGCTGATTCTGATATATCTAAGAGAAGAAATTCGTTGCCATTTCTACTATACTCCCAACTCAAATCCGTATCTATAGTTAAGGAAACTTGTTCAAGTGGAATATTTATGGACATTGGATGGTCGTGGTCGTGGTCGCGGAGATGTGATGTATAGGTATTTGTCTTCTCTTGCTCATGAAGTTGACATTTTCAATTTGAATGCGCTTGAAAAGAAAGAGACATATATATGCATTCATTCCTTTAGACATCAAAAGGAACGAAAGTGTATCTTCGTGATCAATTTTCTTCTTTTGTTGTTGTTGAAAATTCTTGTTATTTTTTGTTATAAATTTAAGTTGGGAGATTTCATCAAATTAGAGAATGTTTATTTGTTCAATACACAAGCATTTGTTTTTAAATTTACATACAATTTTGATTGAACAGGACTCTTAAAGCTAAGTAATTTAATAATGCAGACAAATTTTTAACAAAAGCGGTCTTCTTAACAATGAAACTGGTAGCTGTTTTATTTATTATTCAATTAACTCAAAAAACAATATACCCAATTGGCCCACGGCCAAGGTTAAGGAAAAATTGACGGGTAAAAGTAGGAAGGTACTTTAAGATTTCGACCGTCTAGACTTTTGTTTCTATATTATGGTGGATGGATTTCGCTTCAACGATAGCATTGAGTTTTTGAAACATTAAATTCAACGCGGATTTTTATTCCCCATTACATAGTTCTTTCGACATCATAATACAATAAGCTTATCATAGGCTGGCGTTCAAGTTCCACATGCGAAAACCTGGACGTGAGTCTGAAGACGAATATGAGGAGCTGAGCGTATTGTTGTCAGTGAAACAGTTTAATGGATTAGAAGTTTCAAACAGAAGATTGTTGATGATTATAAAGAAGAAAGTCGGAGACAAAATGGAGCCTTGGGGCAAACCAGCATTCTTTAAGTTGATTTCAGATTTGATTCCGTCCAATACAACTTGTATGAAATGTAATTTCTAATCAAACGAATAAATGATTCATCGATACCAAATGAGCGCATTTTAGAAAACATGACAAACTCTATGAAACGCTTTTGAAATATGAAGGGCAATTATCTTCTTCTTCTTCTTCTTCATTTAACCGGCGATTGTCATGATCTCGAGGGGGGCCACACCTCTCCCACTCAACTGCTTCATCTAAGGTTCCACTTGTGGGGTTCGCCGGGTTGACCTCAGAAAACGTCGACAGGCCTCCCGGTTTTAGATTGTTCCATGTCTGAGTCCAACTAAATGCAGGTTTCGTTGCATTTGTTTCATCAAGGAGTTTTTGCACCTGCCTCTCCACCGCGATAGTGTTGGAACGTCTTGTGCTATGCCTTTTGAACTGGGTTCTCATGGCACCTTCTTTGTACATGACAGTACCAGCTAATTTGGTCATGCTGTATTTTGTCCAAGATGGTATTTTTGACTTGTAGGCTTCCTCGTATTCTCTTGCTTCTTATTCGATCACGCTTTGTCACTCCTGCTGTCATGCGAAGCATCTTCATTTCAGCTGCTGTCAATTTACTCTCATACTTCTTGTACATTGTTCAACACTGTGAACCATATGTAAGCGCTGGACGAACAACTGCCGTGTAGAGCTTTCCTTTCAGCTAAGGGGGCATTTTTCTATCACAGAAGATGGTAGAGTTTTGTGGATCAGAAAATGAACAGCATAGGTATTTGGTCCTTTTCGTGCTAATGCGGTGTCCATTTCCCCCCACAACATACACCCATATATCAAGTGCTCGTTAAAAGGACCCAGGATCTTCATTTATGATGGCTCCATCGTCAGCAAAGAAAGGCACTAATCTTATTTTCTACAAAACGGTGAGATTTCTACTGGTCGGTGAGATCATCAGATCACCAGTGAACCTATTGCGACGAAAGCCGTACTGCCGGTTTTTAAGAAGCTTTAGTTCTGCGAGATATTTATTGTGCTGGAAACTAATCGGCGATTTCATGACCTTGAAAAAAGGCAAGTTAGTGCAATTTATTGGTCGATAGTTGGAGGTCGAAGAAGACACGCCTTTTATTAGGAACAGGATGCAAAATGTATGTTTCCCATCCACTCGGAATGAGACCAGTACAGTAAGACAAATGGAAGCGCTTAGGTAGTGATTTTGTCAGCGTTAAAGAACACCTCTTCAAACCTTTGAGAGGGGCACTATCTAGGCGAGAGGATTTGTATGTCAAAGTTACAGTACATAAAACTGTGCTCAAGCAAATTTGCTTTATGTAGTGAGCCGACAAAAGGAGTATCGTGCTCGACAAGTGCTACAACCGAGGACGAGTATTTTTTGCCTTAAATTTTGGTAATGCAAAAATTTGGCCAGTCAAATAGTGTCGTTGTAGATCTTTCTAGCTTGTTTGAAACTATTCTGGTTTTCCTAAGTCGGGTTGGCTTTGTAACGAGGGAAACTTACTTCTCTAGATAATACTAATACATAATTGGAAAATCAACCAGCAGAAAATAGTCTTCACTGACAGACGCTTTCCGTCATTAAGGCCGTTCCAAACTATCCCATACGGTATTAATACAAGGTAGGTAGATAGGTAGAAATTGCCAATTAGCGCTGAAGTGCGCCATTTTGATACCATAACTCCTTTGAACTGTGGATGGAATTGAAGAGAGAGAATATGGGCATATCCTCAGGATAACGTCCCTTTTTATTTAGTTTAGAATAGGATTTTGTTGTAGCTTTTAGCACAATCATCAGAAAGTGGATCACTCACTCAACCAGATCAGCACCCGCACCCGCACCATCCACAGTTAGCCTACTAGGCAGTTCGTTGGCTGGCACTGGAGCGTCCACTGATCTGATTGGGTGATCATCCAGCCGCTGTGCACCACAAACCCCCACTAGAACCCTAGTCCACTATCTTGTGATCATAGGGAATCGACGGAAGGTATAATGCAGAAGGTGCCGAAATTTGTGCTAGAGCCATTTTGTCGCGTTGAGAAAAGAAATCAAGTCTTTGATCTTCATTTCAGAAAGTTCGTTAATGTCGTCAAAGAATGCTCTTCCGAGTGACTGTTTTCTAGATTTGGCCAGAGCAGGGCATTTGCAGAGGAAATAAACTACTGCTTCCTTTTCCTGCTGGTCCTCACAGCTCCGACAGTGAGTATTGTGAGGTATGCCCAGCTTCGCTGCATGCTCTCCTATTGACCAGTGTCCGCTACAGGTTGCAACTACCCTGGCTATGTCTTGCCTGGGTCTGCGTATTAGATCAATTGTTCGGTTCTTGTCATAGGTGGGCCAAATCTTCCTAGATATAATACAGTTTGATAAACTGCTCCACCTACGGTTTGCTTTAGTAAGATAAATTGAGAGAATGTTGCCCTTCATAACTCCAAGCGGAATGTTGAATCTTTCCGCAAGTGAGCCATGAAGGGTTGAACCTTGCCTAGTAAGCTCGTCAGCCCGTTCATTGCCCTCAATGCCACTGTGACCCGGGACCCAGATAAGAGTGACATTGAGGTCAGTGTTCAGACCCGCAAGCTCATCCCGGTATTGCTGGACCAGTTTGGAGGATGCTGTAGCTGAATTAATGGCATTAACAGCCACTGTCTATAATAATAGCTGCATTACAATTCTAGTTTGGATCTGCTTTTAGTAACTTGCAAGCTTCCCTGATTGCCAGCAATTCAGCTTGAAAGACGCTAGCAGGGTCAGGTAGCCGAAAGGACCTAAATACATTTAGAGACTCAGAGAAGCACCAACGCCACACTCCATCTTTGAGCCATCAGTAAAGATAGTTGTGTCGAAATCTTTCGCCACGACGGTATCATTCTAATCCTTCCTGGATGGAAATTTAACTTTGAAATCCTTACTGATACTCATTGTACGGGTGCAGTAGTCAGTGGGAGTCGAAAACATTTCCATTGGAATCAAGTCTGTGATATTGCTGTGACCATAGGGCATGGCAAACCAAGAGTTTGATTCTTTAAGTCTTAAAGCGCTGCAAGATACTAGATATTTAATATGTAAATCAAGTGGTAGAAGGTGCAGAAAAACACTTAAGGCATCAGTCGGGCAGGATCTTATAGCCCCTATCGTGTCAATGCTAGCAGTTCTTTGAACCTTCCTAAGTCTATCGATGTTATATTTTTTGTTAAGTGCAGGCCACCATACAATCGAACCGTGAGGATAGGTCGTACCACGGCTGTGTACGTCCAAAGGATCATCTTCGACTGAAGCCCCCACTTTTTACCAAAAGTTTTACTACACGCATAGAATGCTATGCAGGCCTTCTTGACCCTTTCTTCAATGTTCAACTTCCAATTTATTTTGGGGTCGAGAATTACACCTAAATATTTAGCTTTAGAGGAGAGTGTTTGGCCGTTGAGTCGGGGTAGAGTGAAGGGGTGTATCTTAGTCTTGGTAGTAAATAGCATCAGTTCAGTTTTGCTTTGGTTAACTCCTAGTCCACAGCTCGTGGCCCAGTTGCTGACCTTCCTTTAAGCCATTTTCGTGATCTCACTTAACACAGGAGTAAACTTTCATGACACTAATATCACCAAATCATCAGCATATGCCACCGCCTTTACTCCACATCTTTCGAACTTAACAAGAATTTTATTCATGACTAGAAGCCATAGAAGAGGGGACAGAACCCTGCCCTGGGGTGTACCTCTACTTACATGTTTAGTCGAGTTTGTATTACCTAACGTAGCTTGAATCCGTCTGTCTCTGAGCATGGATATTATCCATTCCCTTATGTAGTCTTCTACACCAAAATCAACTAAAGCCTCTAGAATGGAGGAAGCACGTTGTTGAAAGCCCCTTCAACATCTAAGAAAGTGGCAAGAGTATATTCTTTATAGTTTATAGTTTTCGCAATATTTCGCACTACACCGAGTCCGGCTGTTTCAGTGGAATTGCCTTTAAGGTATGCGTGTTGAGAGTTTTCAAGTGGACATCTATCCAGGATGTCTCTTATATGGATGTCGAGGTTGCGCTCTAAGGTTTTAAGCACAAAAGAGGTAGGACTAATTGGACGGAAATCCTTCGCAGATTCATGCCCCCGCCTACCGACTTTCGGGATAAAAACCACTCTTACATGTCTCCAGGACTCGGGAACATAGTTCAGAGATAAACACCCTTTAAAAATTGGTTCCAGCCAGGGAACGGCTATCTCTTGCAGTTTCTGGAGCATAATTGGCAGTATGCCGTCCAGGCCTGGAGACTTATACGGTGAGAATGTATTAATTGCCAGGCAATTTTTTCTCTTGTTATAACGGTATTGATATGCTCTACTCGAGCTGAAGACATGTCCCAAGGTTCTAGCGTCGCTAACCTACTGTTCTCGCAGCCCGGGAAGTGCGTCGTCATTAATAGCTGCAAAGACTCAGCTGGAGAGACTGTCCACTAACCATCAGGCTTTTTCAAGAATGATGGATTACAATGTTCCTTAGATAGAATTTTACCGAGCCTTGCGGAATCTTTTATATTTGACTGACAGAATTCTCTCCAGCCTTTTTGCTTGGCTGATGCGAGAGCTCGCTTGTAAGCCCTGAGACAGTCTTTATAGGGTTAATAAAACTTATGTTTGTGGCAGATATTAAAGATTGTTCTAGTCATTTTCCTTAGATTAGATAGGTCTTCATTCCACCAAGGGGGTAGTGTTTTACGGCTATATTTTATTGGACAGGAGACCTTAAAAGCAGTGCTCATTGATGCCTCAAAGGATTTCACCTTTGACTCAAGATCTATCACCGAGTCTGGACTGAGGTTCGGTATATTGCCCAGTTTAGATTTTACAACTTGACTGAATTTCTTCCAGTCTATTCTTTTGGGATTTCTATAAGGGGATTTATTTTCGGTTTTGAAATTAATGTTGAAGAGTATCCATCTATGGTCCGAAAAAGATTTCAGAAGGGATACCCTCCAGTTTTCTACTATTAGATTCATTTTGTTATTTACGATCGTAACATCCAGTACGTCCTACCAGCCTTCATGATTATCCGAGATCGGAAATACAAAAGTGGGAGTGCTACCTCTGTTGCAGACCGTCAGGTTATTTTCAATAATAAAATCCACGGTTGCCGCGTTGGTCATTTGTGACCAAATTTGGTAATTTTTTTTACACTTAGTCATTTTGTTATCCATCTGGTCACTTTTTTTGAAGAATTATGAAAAAAAAAATTCGACTCATTTTCTCAAAATGAAGTGCAATTTTTTTTCATCTCCTATGTAAACGTTGCATGTATAAAATTGAACGCACTGCATAACCCATCCACGACCACTTCATTTGACAATTTATTGACAGATGGAAAGATTGAAATATTTTTGGGTTTAAGCGTCTCCGTCTATTTTGCTTGTTGGTTTTGTTGGTTCTTGTTGAAAATAAAACATACAAAATGATTTAAGTTTATTTAAACCTAAGTAAAGAAACAGACTTAACTTTGACACCATTAATAATATTATGTTGTCCAAAGAGCTTCAGGATAAAAAACATGTGACATAGCGTTTGGTCGGCAGAAACCTTTTTTTTTTTTAATAAGTAGATATTATGGGGCATATTCATATTCGAACTACATAGATCCAGGTTTAACTAAACTACAGTTTAAGACAATTTTGGCTCAAGGAATACAGACCGATTTTATTTACAAATTGTTGGTTTAATATTTGTATAAGATAATAAACTTGGTATAATACTACACAAATAGCTTCAAATATTTTGAAATTATGAACTTAAAAAAATAAAATAAACGTCCGAAAATTCAACTAAACCTATGTTTAACTCAGAACCAGCTATAAAATGACTTTGAATACGCCCCTATGTGTGTACATTTTAGTAGATTCAATTTAACTATACGCAATTTCGTATTGATTGATTTAAAAAAAATATTGTGAATTTAATATAAAATGCTGTGAAAAAATGTGATTTAGTAAATAAACCTTTATGTTTATTTATTTATGTTTTTTAAGGTTAGACCACACACAACTGCAGCGGAACTACATTTCACGACGCGACAGGACGCGGCAAAACATTATTTGAATGAAATTGTAAGCGGCAACTGAACCTCATAAAATTTCATAAAAATTATTGTGAATCGCAGTTTCGCTGCAGTGCAGTTTCACCTTGTGCGGTCTAAACTTTATTATGAAGAAGGGGTGATCACATTGCCCTTAAAGTAATTTTGTAAATTATGTTGTACCTTTTTGTTTATTTATTTTTGTTAATTTCTAATTAATTATTTATGATAATACATAAATAAGAAAAATATGGCTAACTTTAATTTTCTGTGTGTATGAAGTTTTCAGATTTTAATTATTTTGGTCACTTTTTACTCGTTTTGGTCCTTTTTATTTTCAATTTTGGTCACAAAATTTATTTCCAAGTGGCAAACGTGCTCACCTCGTTCATTGATCTCTGAACTACCCCATAGGGTATGTCGTGCATTAGCATCATTACCAATCACAAGGTTAATCCCTTTGGCTTTAGCTTCATTTGTAAGGGTTCGCAAGAATTCCTTGTGACTGCCCAATTTGTGTAAAAACAAACATTTTAATATTTTAATTCCACACTTGCATCGGACAAATTTAAAACCCACAAGTGTGAAAGAATGTTGGATGTTTTAGAACAAATCAAACACATTTTCATGTACTAAAAAATGTCAATGGAAATACTTGTAGGATAGAATTTCGTGTAGTGTACGATAGGCTATCCTATTTTGTTTGCACACTATTTTATACATGTTTTTTCCAAGACAAACGAAGGTGAAGGGTTGGGCAATAAAATATCCAAATTTTTGCAGTGTCTTCCAAGTGGAAATGCTTACAGTTTTCGAATCCGCAAACCATCTTGCCACATTGGTCAATGGAAATATTGATATATTCATAGGCTATTTCCTCAATCATCACAAAGTCAATACTGGTGGAGTTTTTCCAAAACTAATCAGTTAACCTGCGATATGTACCAGGACATCAAGAAGTATTGTGGAACGAAATGGCAGATAAATTGTGCAAAAACGAATCATCTCTTGATCCGACCTAAAGCGAAAAATCAGTTCTATGCCATTGGAGTAAGAAGAGAGTAGAAAACACAACGGCTTTCTTGAGACCGCAGATGGCAGATGGTCCAGAAACTTACACTTTCAATGACACTTTACGGATTTTAAGGAATCTTTGGCCGAATATTTCGAGAAAAAAAATCAGAATAGTTAAGATAAGCAGATCTAAATTATCCCTCCTAGTTAGAATGCTAGCGCTAGCGGGCAAAAACTCTATACTTAATAGAAACCCACATGAGCAATATCGGCAATTAGCAAAGTACATAGGAATTATGTGTAGAGGTAGAGGGTGACAATATGAAAAGGCGAAAGAGGGCGCATATTACATTCACTATTAGTGTCACTAAGCCAAAACCAGAAAGGAAGCCGTCGGAGTATACTTTTTCATTGAACTGGGCGACATCTGAAACTTATCACTGAAGAACATTCTAAAATTCACTCGAAATTAAGGATGGTTCAGGGAGGCATACATACCAACTTAACTAATTCCTGTGCTCACGCTTTCTGGGGCTGACACCTACCTTATCTGATTTTTGGGGAACGCAATAGATTCATGGAGCTCCAAGTGAGATGGTACCGCTTGCAGGCACAGCCATCCATCTTAAAGCGACTTGACAGTGGATCATTTATGAAATAGGTCACTTAGTAATTCTAATTCCAAGTACAAGTTGCAGTGACTTCATCATCCCACAGTTCCATTCTGACAAACAACTTTCAATTCGCCATCCCTTCCAGATCCACCTGGAAGGACGTGACATTCTTGGAAAATTAATTGATTGATTTTTACCAGCCGCGAAAGCAGAGGGGGTTTGGGGGTTCAACCCCAGACCCCCCCCCCCGAAATGTATGAATTTAACTTCCTCGCCATACAATTCCACTCTTAATTTTGAGTTTTCAGTTTAAAACCCCGCCGAAATTTGTTCGACCCCCCCCCCCCCCCCCCCGAAATTTTTTCCATAGACTCTATTTGTAGAAACTCTTACCCGATCCTAATTTGCTTATGGCGCTTCTGTTCAATATTTCATCTTTTTTTGGTACCATGCCAGTGCCAGTGCCGTTGGGGCATTCCAAATAAAATTGTTAATCTGATGTACCTACTTGTTAAAAGTGGAGGAAAATTTAATTTTGTACCAGATAGGGTAGATATTGGTATACCTATAGCTGCATGCAAACTTATTCTAACGCAAGTAAAACAAACTTTAAGTGAAACAACATTAACATTTGCCTGTCCAGACGATCTATTCACCTCTATACATATATGAAGCGCTCTAAGTATTTTATATCCTTAAGCAGATTGCGCATCAGCTTAATTAGTGACTTAAGAACAAGCACGTAACACCACTTGGAGTATTTTTCAATGATTTTTGCATAAGTTGTATGGACGAAGGAGAGTAAAACTTGTCCCTGCTTATCCCAAGGACCTATAGGCTCCATCTGAGAGACTTCTTCTCAGTGATCCAAATGATATACCTAACGCAGAATAAATAGCTTCATCTAGTTTAAACGATTAGGGAGAAAATCTCTATATTCAATCGGCCAAAACATGGCCTCATAGTCAGTTGTTCTGGTGGCAGCCACCTCAACCTTAGCTTACCTACTTCTAGATAGATTATCGCCTACCATAATGATCAATTTAGTTCGCAAGACAGTCAGCTACTTTGACTCGCAAGACAGTCAGCTACTCCAGCTTTTTTGGACTTATGTCCCTTACTTCTACAAGAGTGGATGAGGGTGACAGAATTGTTGGTCTATATGTCGTCAATGTGGAATGGTAAGAGCTATCTGATTGTGGAGTAAATTTCGTGTTTATAAATTGAAAATTCAATTCTTGTATTCATAATTTTGCCCACAAGGACCATCGAGACCATACCAAAGAAATCAGGCTTGTTTCGAATAGGGTAGTAACTACTCGGTGTGTCGTCTATGTTTCGCGAGAAGAATGAAAAACATGCTTACTAAGCATTCTTTTCAATTCAACAACTGTTGTCGCTTCATCAGGATCTTACGTTTTGTAACAAATATCACACCTACACAATTTCGCTGTTAACAATGCCAACGAAAATAAACCTACGCCAACCACAAAATGCAATCTAGCTATGCACTACAATAAGGAATGTCCTTGTACCATATCCTGTCGATGTCCATTTATCTTTCAATTATTACAAGTTACTCTACCGATGTGATTCCTCTTTGTATTTGACAATCTTTTCAATCAATTTCCACGAAAAATCGCAGCAAAACCAACAAAAAGGACTTAACAAAAAAAAAAAAAACACATCGTCAAATGGGCCATTAAACAAGGTCGCAGCATGCTTCTAGAGAGAATGCATTTGAAAATACTATTGCCACTAATCTTCTTGACATCTGCCTGCATAATTTTTTTTTGTTGCAACTCAATTGTTATAAGAGATCCCAGAAAAAATGTCCTTGTTGAATGCAAAATAAAATGTAAAAAAAATCAACAACAACAAGACAAAATATAGCAACGCATTCCGGTTTTGACTTCACAAGAAAGTTGCAATGTCATTTCAAATGTCCTCTTTCATTGTTAGATATGTACTGTACAGCACCGATTCCAATGCGATGACGAAAACACGGATCCTACCACCAAACGAAGGATTACAAAACAGAGAACTTAGAAAAGGACACAAAAAATGGTGTTGGAAGTTTTTATTAAAAAAAAGTAACATACTCGTATACCACCAACAGTCCTGCAGTAGAGAAAGTGTAAAATCATGCACCGTTCGTACAATTGCCACCGCTGCGGCAGCATGCAATATAGCGCGGTTGTGCTGTTACAAAGCATGACATCCATCAATATACTCGTAGGCAGAGCTAGAGCAGCAACCCAACCATCATCAGGAATCAGGATGTTATTGACAAGCAACACAACACCAGAAAAAAAAATGAACAAAACAGCGAAATGCATTCGGAAAATGCGCGCTTTTCAATCGCATCCCTGCAGGCTCTAACGTAGAATTGTAATCCGTACTTAGGATTGATCACTGCATATTGGCCGCTGATGGTTAAAATAGAAAAAAAAGGATAATGAATAGAATCGATAGGAAAACATTTAGAGAAACAATAGGATTGAACAGGATTTATGTAGGTGTGGGATGTGTATATTATATTGGTATAGCCTCTGACACCCAAGGTTGAACTGTGAATCACCTATACGCGTACCCAAAGAATAATCCAAAGGAATAAGGACTATGAATGCAATTGCTCTTGTTAATAAACTGCCTGGTTCAGTCAGTATTCAATTTGGTTTGTTATAAATGTTTTTTTTCTCTGTATATTTCGTAGTTAACTGAGTCCTTTTGTACAAAAAAAAAGAGGAAAATAGTTAAGCATTATCCCTCTTCGGTAAACCTGACAGAGAGAGTGTGTGGGCTGAGCGAGAGGATGCATTCTATTTGTTATATCTATCCCCTTGAAATAGATCGCAATTACACGTATCCTTTACTGGTTCTATTGTTTGTTGGTAATTGCCCTGCAGCGATGAGGATTAGAATTGCAGCGAAAACTAATGGGGGTGCGGGTTATTGGTTGACACGATGAACTTCGTGTGAATTTGATAATATTCCCATAAGGATAGGAAATAGAATTAATTTTGTTTTATGATTTGCGGTATGTAGAAACTGTTTCAGCCCGCACAAGCGGGTTATGATTTAATTTTGAAAATAACTTTTTTGTATTTCCATGCGGTCAATGAAGTAGTAGCCCGTAGCGTAATGGTGAGTGCGTTCGACTGTCACGCTGGAGGTCTGGGATCGCTTCCCAGCCTCGTCCACCTAAAACCTAAAAAGTTTTTTTTTTCAGGGCTACTGCCTCTTGCGAGGAATTGACAAATCCTCCAAGAGTATCACTTGTCACGAATAAGTGCTTCTCGTCTAGCCGTTCGGATTCGGCATAAAATTGTAGGTCCCTTCCATTCCTGTCGAAAGGCACACACAGGAATGGTTGCGAGTTGTTAGTCACTAGGCCCTGGTTCTTCAAGGATTTTATTTTTGCGGTCAATGAAGAGTTTAAGTAGACTTTTGATAGTGAAAGAAGCAGCTGAGGGAAGAAGCTTGTAAAAGCTTGATTGCTGTTAACGTATATTTACTTTTACAATTTGGTACTAATTTGAGACTTTATCGTACATTTTTAGGTCAGTGCAGACTGCGAAATCTCGGAAGTACATATGTCTCAATAAAAGTCTGTAACTAGTTTGGCATTCTCGTGAAAGGCAAAACGCATCCGTTTTTCAAGTACAGAGATAGAGAAAGAACGCCCGCCCCATCAAAAGATTTCACCGATGCGATGCAAGGTTAAATGCAAGGCTGGATGTCATGAGGAAAAGAACCAGTATCGATATAGAAAAAAAAGTTGTCCTTTTTCGCAGACAGCTTTATCCTTGAGGTACCACCTAGTCTTCGCTCTCAATTCAAAGATGACAGCGTTGAGATCAAACGAACAATAACTTTTGCCAATCGCTGTTTCTTTGTGCTTTTTGTGCTGAAGGTTATAATTGAGGAGCAAAGCTCCTCGTCGAGCAACTAAAGTGTCCCTGTCTAAGACACTAATCATACCGTTCATATCTTATATGGTGCATTTCTAGACAATAGACATGTCAATAAAGTAGATGAGAATGTGTTATGTTATCCGGGTGATTTTAAATCCCGTATGCATAGACGGGGATTGAAAAAAAAGGATAAAACAACGAAAATTACGGGCTGTCGTCCTGTCCAGTTCGGTAACATCAGCCTAGACAAGCAACTCAACTCTTAACGAATGAAGTGGCTGGGTTGTGAAGAGCAGATGGACATGGACACCAACCAATGATCTGGCCGAAAATATCTTCAAATTTAAATCCAGAAGATTGTTAGAGTCAGTGAAGATCATGATAAGGTGGGCATACAAGTGGAAGAGACCCTTAATTAACAAGCCCTTAGAAAACTGGTAACAGCTCTCTAAGGGCTGAGCTGGTTGGAAGTCACTTGCTCGTTAAGGCTCTGCTTCCCAGTGTCCACAACACTTTAACGCCACCAAAACTTAAGTAAGTAATGTCAACCCACTCAAGACAGAACTGGTTCTATTTACGAGAAAACGAAACATTCCAAATTTAATACCTGCCACCATAAATAGGACATAGGTTACATATCACAGGTACGGCAAAATATCTTGGTCTAGTAATTTATCGTAGAATAAACTGGAAAGAAAACTTTAAGGAAAGAGAGAAGAAAGTGTCAATAGAATGCTATACTTGCAGTAGAATTTTTGGGAAAAGACGGGGTCCCAGACCCAAAACCATTCATTGGATGTATACAGCCATACAAGGCCTATATTGACATACGCATGTCTGGTTTGGTGGCCAACCCTAGACAAGACAACCAATCTCAAAACCATGACTTAAATTCAAAGAACAGCGTGTATTGGCACAACCATTGCCATGAGAACTACACCGACCGCAGCCCTAGAAACTTTTCTTTCACTTGCCCCAATCAATCTTTTCACAAAGGACATGGCGGCTAATAGTGCTTTGCGACGAAGACAGTGCAATCACTGGAACAGTGGCCTTTTTGGTCAAAGAACGGTTATGAGCTTTACTGATATAAACATTTAAATAGACTATTTGATACCACACATTGATTTCAATCCGGTGGCCTTCATAGATATGACTACAAGGGATTTATGGACGGAAAACCGGGTCATAAATACAAATTATGTGTCAATCCTTACTGACAGTTCCAAGTCAGGCGAAGGGTAGGGTCATGCATCTTTTCAGAAAATCCACCTTTAAATAGATCAGTAAAGCTTCCAAACTTCTGCAGTGTTTTTCAAGCGGAGGTATTTGCGGTTTATGTGGCAGCAAAACATCTTGCAACATGCGAAATAGTAAAAAAGAACATTGACATTTTCATGGACAGCCAGGCGGCCATCAAAGCCATTTACTCAGTTATCACAAAGTCAAAACTGGTGAAATGTTGTCGCAGCGTTAAGATTAATAAGCGCAACAAACACAGTAAACCTACGGTGGGTTCCAGGACACTGTGATATACATGGTAATGAAAGGCAGACTAATTGATGAAACATGGTTCATCCACTGATCCGAGCCAAACTGAATCGTCAGGACTTATTCCACTGGTGCTCGAAAAGAGCAGAATTAACCAACAATAGGTGGTCACAGATTGACACTTGTCGGGTTTCGAGAAATCTTTGGCCGGATATTTCAAAGAACAAAACTGAATACTTGCTCTCGCTTAGCAGGCCTTAACTATCCCTATTGGTTGGAACCAGAGCTGTAAAGTAATTAAATATATTGTGACTTAAGTACCATATAAGTACAATTCCTTGGTACTTACAATTTTTAAGTACAAGTACAATTCATCAGTACTTTTACTTGAAAATTTTAAATAACAGTACCGAGAAATTGTACTTGTACTTCAATTCCACAAAGGAATTTACAAAATTTGTATTCATTACTTCAGCAATTACATACTATACTTAAATACTTTTCCAAATACTTTTAATTCCTTTAGTACTTACAATTCCTTTTAAATTCCTTTTGTAAAACAAAAATATAAGAAAAACAAAAGGAATTAAAAGTACTTAGGACTTAAAAGAATTTGAAAAGTATTTAAGTACAGTATTTAATTACTAAAGTAATTATTACAAATTTTTTAAATTCTTTTGTGGAATTTAAGTACAAGTACAATTCCTCGGTACTCATACTTAAAATTTTCAAGTACAAGTACCGAGGAATTGTACTTGTACTTTAAAATTTTAAGTACCAAGGAATTGAACTTGTACTTGTAGTAAAGCTTTAATTATACAGGTCTGGTTGGAACCCTAATTGGTCTCAACTTAATAGGAACCCACTTAAACTAAATGGGCATTAGCGCATCTGACCTTTGTATAGATGGTGTCAGGATGGAGAGGCTTAGGAGGGTTCACTTTATTTCCTTTGTGAATGGCCTAACCTAGTTAGAACAAGAAAAACAGCCCTCGGAGAATACTTTTTCGACGAACTGGGCGAGATCTTGTCTCAGCCACTTAGGAACATCCTGAAGTCCATTCGGAATTCGGGATGGTTCAGGGAGCCACCCCTTACCTAATCTACCACTTACTTCTTTCCTTACCCTTCCCCATTTCCTTCCTTTTTTGTAAATCCTGGGAGCGCATTCATTGAGATCCGAGTGAGGTGATTCGGTCTGCCGAATGAACCCCCCTTTTAACCTAATCTAACCTAACCTAAGTAAGCTACGATTTACGGCGATCTAGTAAGATTATCTCAGGGTGGGGGAGGGGTCTATGGTTTTCCAAATCTTGAAATATTTAGGATCTGTAATGTCCAAAGTGATTGTAATTTAATTGTAAGTAATGGTTTGTTATTCTGTATTCCAAAATTCCTTGTGACCAAAATTCTGTAAATGAATCTGAAATTCTGTATGACTATAGTTTTGTATTGCATAATTCAGTTTTCAAAATTCTGTTAGTCGAAAATTCTATTTTAAAAATTCTGTAAAGACTTGAAAGGCCTTTTCTGTATGTATTTTTGTCTTCACTAATTAATTATAAGGAAAAAATTTAAATTAAGATAGTTAAGAAAATAAAGATGGTACTTATTTCAACAAAAAAGGAAATAGACTCCATAAATATATGTAAAGAAGAAGATAGTAAATAACAATAGAAAAATTGTTTTTGTTTTTTGTTAAAAAGCTAAACACATCTGCACTATAGATCGCAAAACCCTTCCAAAATAAATGTATGTATTCAATAAAATGAAGATTGTTGAGTAACCTTCTCAAATATTCTGTGTGACTTCTTTTTTAATAAACATTTATTGTTTTTACTTGTAAGTAGGGTAAAGGTGTCAAAAGTGGATTACTTTTTACTGCTTGCGCTGTTGGTGCTATAGTTGGAATTAAAAGACATCAGGTTTTTTTCCCACAACTTCCACAATGTTTCATCTTTAATTTAAGTAACTTTTTTTAAAGCTACATTGATCAAGAAAATATAAAAATTCAATCATGGGTGTTCACAGTGATGAATCAGTGTATAGTACACAATGAATTAGTGAAAAGAATTTGATTTGTCCATTTAAAAAAATTGTGTTTTTTGAAGTTATGAATTTTAATTAATCAATTAATTAATTTTTTCTTTAATAAAAGCTACAAACAAATACTAAAATTCTTCTAATATAAAAAAACAATTTAGATTAAAAATTTTAGTTTGTTTTTAAGTTATTTATTTTTATTAGCTGATACCAAATTACTTTGTTTTGTCCATAAAGCAAAAAAACATAAAACTATTAAAGAAGTAATAAATAAAAGAAGTTAGAAAACTTAAAAATTCAAATAATAAAAAAAAATTAAATTTCATACAATATAGAGGCTAAAGCAACCCCCCCCCCCACAACCGATTCCTAAAATCAATTGAAATATAGAAAGCAATGCATTACAACGTTTAGAGTTTTATATTCGTATCAAATATTGTTAAGTTGTTAAATTTATTGGGAATCGGACAAAATAACGAGATTGGTGCTGAACAATTTACATGTTATGCAATTTTTTTTTTCTAAGCTCTAAAAGTATTTGGTTGGGGCTAAAACCTTAAGGGAATTGTAGATAAAGCCAGTTTGGGGCTACGAATAAAATACATGTTTAATGTAAGGAAAATTGTTCCCTAACACCAAAGCACAGAAAATTGGGGCGAAAAAACAGCTCTGGACTAAGGCATGACAGGAATTAGACAAAAAACATGGTCGGGGTTAAGCAACTAATTCCCTAAAAACTTAACCTTTTCCAGAGAGTGTTTGGGGCTTAAAACTTCGGACTGTCAAAGTCCGAAGTTGGGGCTATAGCTTGAAGAGAAAATTAAAAAAGAAATGTCGGGACTGAAAATTAACATGCCAATGCCACAACAATTTACCCTTAAGACTTAGCTTATTTAACAAAACAACTCAGTCGGGACTAAAAGCCGATTAGAATATGAGAAAGAAAAACCAGGTGTCAATTTTAGTGTAATTGTTTAATACAACAAGTACGGCCAGCCAGGGCCTAAATTATCTGGGGGCTTATATTTTCAAGGCTATGTATTATTATACATACATAGGAAACATTTTTCGACTAAGCAATTACATAAGATCTCTAGTCAAAGAGCGTTCCACCAGCGCCAGCTTGAGTTTTCTCATCGCAAATCATGCAGATGCAAATGAATATTTGCAATCCCTCTCTCGAGACTCTAAGGTGACGTGCGAAATACATATTAGTTTTTGTCGGTCTGAGCTCTTAGATATCATTTTCAGTTTTACCTCTAACTGGATCTCCAAGCCCCCCCCCAAAGCCAAATCCTAGATCCGCCACTGCCTTTATTCACAGGGTTCCATTTTCAATTGATCCACTGTGTACCATATTGTCCTTTTAAAAAACATGTTAATATTTTATGAACCATTTCACCAAAGTAAACAAATAAACAAAAATTATTAAGTCTATTTAGCCAGAAGTTCCTACAAATATTTAACTCAAATGAAGTTACAGTACACACTTTTTCAATGAGATCGAAAACAAAATAGAAAAAGAAAAATACGAAAACACAAAAAAAAGCGGAAAACCAACTCGGAAACTGGATCGCCCAAACTTATGAAAAGCCAAAGCTTTTCAAATAAAAATTAACATATTAACCCTCAGCACCACACAAAGAGGTCTGATGATCGGGTTGGCACTAGAGAAATAGCTATAACTCCATCCAAAATATAGTTTGGTGGTAGAACACTTAAGTTGTTGTTGTTCAATTCAAAATGATCAAACAATTTACAAGCATACAAATATTTCAGATTCTTATATAAATGCCAAAAGAGCAATCGAATTTTATAGTAATATCAAGTTCCTTAAGAAAACACGAAATTAAACCCAGTTTTAATTATCATAAACAATTTACATCTCAATATCAGACTTGATTGGATCAAAACCGAAATCAGTCAATCAGCAATACGCATATAATATGCAAAATACATTGGATCACTCCTCAGTCGCACGATAACATCATACTTATTGGTAACTCCCTATAATCATTTCATACAATAGCGAACAAAATTATCTCACGAAATAGCGGTGACAAAATGTTTTGCAAAATAAACGAGGGTATGCAAATCGAAAACAAAGGGTTTTCTAAGTTAAATCGGTCGATGTATGCAAAATAAGGTCCTGAAATCCAATTTAACAAATCGTTTCGTCACGTTGATCAATCAAAACTGCAACTGCATTCTGAATTCTGATAGCTCAATTCGCAAAAGAAAACATGTCATAATCTGTAGTTGGCCTTTTATTTTTCCTCGCTTGCCTTATTTAAATTCAATTAATTCTCAAGCTAATTCAGTCTCGGTATAGGTAGCATTTTTAAGATTTATGCAAATCCAGTGATAAATTCCACGTGATTGCATTTGAATGATCGTGTTTTAAGGATCGGTTTCACGGGTTCCCAAACAACAAAACAACAATAAAAAAAAATATAATCCTTTCGCAAACCAAATCGAATGCGATTGCAAATTGCATGTCAAACACAAGAAGTGGTATCGATTACATTCGCTTTTTGATTGAATGACATGTTGTGTCCTTGTGTGAATCCTTCAAGAAGGCAATAGACAGCAAAAATTAGCATTTAAAGTGCCACAGTTTCGCACTATTGTTGTTCTAGGACACACAACAACAAAAAATAGGATTGCTGCATGCGATGCACTACATTTTTCCAAAAGCAGCTACATAATATTTTTTCTCGTCTTTCTATTATTTGGGAGTCATATATAGGAACTGTTGTACAGCGCACATATGCGAATCGATTGTCCTTGTATATTTCGTATAGTTTTGGAAAGAAACGTCCTTTATCAATAAGGGCAATCGACTTGTTCACATTTTGCAATGTCACTTTGCCCTTTGTATTTTATTTTTCAAGTCGTCTTCGTTCTCTTCGTCGAAGTCGTTGTACAGCTATACGCTACCCCCTAAAGGTTTTATCTTGATTTTTTCTTTCGAAATTCGCTGCGCTCGTTCGTGTTTGTCAATCAAGTGGTGGTATGTCCTTTTTGCTTATTGTCACAGTTCTAGTACGCGACTTTCAATGTAAATGAAGCGGAAAAGGAAACAATAGCAAAAATGGAGGAAGGCTACAAATTCGTAGAATATTTTTTTCTTACATGAAGTGCTTGTGCTGGTTCCTTCAGAGGGGCTACCTACCTACATACATGGCACAATACAAAACTGCGAAAAGGACATGCATTGATGAAATCGACTCCTTGTAAGAAATAATAACTGTATATATACATTCATTTATGAACATAGGTATATATGAGTGTACTACCATATTTTTCTTAGGGAGGTAAAGTATAAAGTAAAGGAAAAAGGAATATTATGCGTGCGCAAGCATATTTTAATAAACAGCTGCATTGATATGGTTTTCTTGACTGATTCGCGATTCCTAAAAAAAATAACAAAATCAGAAGGGCTGTTTTCAAGTTCATTACAGGACAATCGTGTGAACTTCGGAATAGCCATAGCCTTTGAGTATTTTTGCATAAAAATAATGTTATGGGAATATACCTCCGTATAAATATGTAGATTTTTGAAAAGCAGACATGCTAATTAAATAAAAAGCACAGTCCAGAGTTTTGGTATTTTTTGATTGATTTTGACATTTCCATTTACGCATATGTACTGAATAATTAATTTTTCAATTTCCAATTATTCAGTGCTAGATTTTAATTTAACTCGAGCTAACTCACCAAGATTGAAATGAAAGGTTAATTTGAGTTAAATTCTACCAAAATTAAGATGACCTCGAAATAAAAAAACTGCTTTAATTTCCTTGTCACTTACATTATCATATATTCTCATATATTCAAGGTAAGGTAGAGGCGGCACCTTCCGAAAGCGGAGCATATCCATGGTGATCGGTGTTACATGTATCCGAAATTCATTTGCCCATTTCCGCTAACCCAGGGTGGTCAACGGAGAACCCGTCCTCGTCGAAGTCACGCTCAGTACCAAAGCTTGCCTGCAGAACCACCAGGTCCTTTAATGTTCCGAATTCTTCCCTGATCTCTGCACGTATAAACATAGACACATATCTAAAATTCCTTGCCCCATTTTCTCTAAACCAGGGTGGGGGCCAGGTCCGTCCTCATCCAAGTAACGCTCAATCACAAACCCTGCCCGCAGGAGCCTTGGGTAAAACGGGCCGGGAAAATCGTTATCTTCAATGATTTGAAGCTCTTTTTGGTTCGACTAAGATTGATCTGTTGTCTCCGATCATTGTTTCATTTCAAGAGGAACATTTTTCGGCTGCAGTCTCATCTCTCATTCGTGTACAGTGCCTTTGAAACAACTTCTTCTGGTATGGAAGATTGGGAGATATAGTACATAATACAGTTACTAGCGCTACTTTATTGCAATTTGATCTATAAGTCATCATTTTGCAGTAACGAGTTCTACGATCTCATAACTCTTAGGTTCATCATAGTAGGCTTACTTTATGAGATTAATAGGGAATAGGCACCAGTTACCGAACAGTTTACGGACTGTGAAGAAAAAACATGTTGTAAAAAATACTTTAATTGAGTTTAGAAATGTAATATAAATTTATTCTGAGAGAAAATCTGAAATATTTTCATGCCTGATAGTAGTTTTTTCATACAAATTATCAGTAAAAAAAAAGAAATAATATTAAATGGAAAATAACACTTTTTACCTATTCTCGAGCACTTGTTTCCTGAATCCGAACAAAAAGTTTCCTGTTTTCGAAAACTGAAATCAAAAGTTCGTACTATTTTAAACCGCTAATTAGTAGATTTCGGATGATTCGCGTAACTGAATTAGAACACGTGAAAGTAGCACACAAATATAAAACAATGCCAAATTCAGTGAGTTAAAATTTTTTGATCTGCGGTTTAAATCCTAAACCAGGCTTGTGCACTTGGCCCTTATATATGAAAAGCATGATAGAAAATTGAGATATTAACATATAATGAACTATAAAAGACCATATGTATTGTATTTGAACACCAGGGAATATGCTGTTCGGAAATAGGAACACCACTTAATATACAGTTGCCTATTTTCGAACAAATATGTTCGGGTAAGGAAACTCGCTAAAAATTTGTTTCCTTTTCTCGAACAGTTAAAAAGGCAAGTTATTTAAATTTTTTTCTACAAAATGACTTTAAATATTTAAAACTAATTCACTGATACAATAAATAAAATATTTTCAAGTTAATACGTTAATAATTTGCTTTAAAAAACAATATTTCCCGAGATAGTCAATGAAGTTTTTTTTTGTAAATCTTTAGAAAATCGCAAAGATCGAAAACCTTTACCGTTTGTACATTTTTTTAATACATACAAGATTGTTGTATTTGTGAGAAAATTTGTGAAATGGAAGGGGAATATGCTGAAATATATTAGTGTTGGATTGAAAGAGAAAACCTTACAACTAACGAAAATATAACCATTTTTGCAAAATGTTTTCGGTATGTGGAGATGTTCGGTAACAGGTGCCTCTACCCTATATCCACTCACATTTAAGGTATCAGCAACATCATTCAACTGTAACAAACGCTTAAAAAAGAGACATTCTTGTTGCTCGTAGCGTAATGGTTAGTTCGTTGGACTGTCACGCTGGATGTCTGGGTCAGTTCTAGGGCTGGCCACGAGACGAGACTCTGCGAGAGTTTTGTAAGTCTCGTCTCGGTCTCGTTAAAATTTTCAATTTCGTCTCGGTCTCGTATAATTAAATCTCGCCTCAGTCTCGACTCCGAAAAATACGATTTCCGGACAAGCTCTTGCTTATTGGAACGAAATATTTTCGATTATTGTTTGAATACGTGCAGAAGAAAATAAATATTTTACTGAAATTGGACTTTTTAATTTATTAGACTCTCTGTAAATTTAGGTCCAAATATACAGTATCGTCTCGGTTGCTTAAAAGGCAGTCTCGTCTCGGTCTCGTCATGCGAGACCGAGACCGAGATCGAGACCAAGACTTTTCTCGTCTCGTGGCCAGCCCTAGTCAGTTCTCAGCCTCGTCCACCAAAAAATTAAAAAGTTTTTTTCAGGGCTACTGCCCCTTGCGAGGAATTGACAAATCCTCCAAAAGTACCACTTGTCATGAATAAGTGCTTCTTGTTTATTTCTGTCGACACGCGCACACTGGAATGGTTGGGAGTTGTTAGTCACTAGGCCTTGGTTCTTCACGAGTTGTTGCGCTACCCAATTTATTTTTTTTCCCTTACAGCAAATATGCGCACATATGTAAGTATCTTAATTCTTAACTCATAATGACATATGGCCCCAAACTTAAAATGAAAACTGGCCCCAAAAATGTATATGGGAAACAACAAAAACAAGAAAAAGTTTAAAATTTGTAAATTGGGGCCATTTTTCATAGTTTTGGGGTCCTTTTTCATTTTTAATTTTGGGGTAAAATTTAATTATGAAAAATGGCCCCAAACTTTTATTCTTAAACAAAAATACTTTTTAAACAAAAACTTTGATAGCATACCGACTGACAACATAGGCGCCTGCCAGGCGACTGAGCATACCCTAAGCGGAGCGACGGAGTCGCGTGAGCGGGACAGAGGACCCGAAAAGGGAGTTAAAATCATTGAATCCGCGGCGTCTCCCAAGTCGACGTAAGACATTTTTTGTGCGATTGTAATTTTTCTCTTGTTGTTGCTTTTTATATTAATTTTGGGGTAATTTTTCATTTTGTGTTTGGGCCCACTTTTCATAAGTTTCGGGCCATTTTTCACTTTCGAAAATGGGGACATTTTTCATTATGAAGAAAGCCCCAAATTTGGGGCCATTTTTCATTTTTAGATTGGGGTCATTTTTTATTGGGGCCAAATTTCATGTAGCCTGTCTCAAATATTGCTTCTAAAGGTTTTTAATCGTTCTTTAACTTCTCAGGTTCTCATACTATTGCTCCTGTACGCCTTCATCAATCGATTAAATTAAAACCACCAACATAACAAGGACCATTCCTTATCCTTACTTCAGTGCTCAGTGTATAATAAAATGTTCAGTAAACATGCAAGTAAGAGTATAAGTTGAACTTTCATTGACAACCAAAGTACAAGCTCTCCGACATATCCATGACGATATAACCGCTAAATTGAGCAATTATCCCTGCACGACCGACACTAATACGATGCCAAGCACATCATCCTTAGCGAGTGGGCACTGGATAAGAGCAACACAAAAAAAATATGTATTTACATGCAGTGGCAGTTTGTGCAATTGCTCCTTGTTTGCCCCGCCAAACCAAGCAAAACCAAACCAAGCCTTGCTGTCATGGCCGTCGACGACGGCTATAAGCGAAACGACGACGACGACGTCTCGCAGTCGCTGATGGTCCACCACCAGGGTCCACCACTACGACAAATGTCAGCCAGCACAAGCAGTAGGCGCCATATGTCAACTGGAAATGAATAAGCGCAGCAGCATTGGCGGCGGCGGTGACTGGCGCGAAGGACCAAATCCTTCCGCCCCATTATGCAGTGGCTGGGTGCTCTTGCTCACTAGATAGCTATGGTAGGGAATGGAATGGTGGGCCCAACAAAATCAATGATCGGACGGCGAAACAGACGGATGGACCAGAGCAGATAATTCCACTTGAAGGCACACAACAAACGTAGCCACACACACGTAGCCGTGACATGAAGAAGCATCCTGAAGCCTGCAGCCAGCCTCTTTAGTTACCCGGCCACCACACCAACACCCTAACCAGCGGAGTACTATATCCTTCTTAAGATGTTGGAAGGATGTATAGATGTATACTAGTGAGGCAGAATCAGTGTACATGAGTTGTGTGTGGAGGTCGGAAGACCAGGTTGAGGGCAAGCAGCCAGAGAATTGCGGTGGAACAACGACACATGGACAGCAGCATGGCGCACAGCATAACGGCGATATAAAAAAAGATGGCGGAGGTGGTAGTAGGGTGGGATTGCGGTACATTGAAACTTCATATCTCAGCAGAACAGTTGCTGCAGTGGCAACGACATCGACAAAACTACTTGCAGCAGAATAAGCATTCGTGGCAGAAAGAGCATGGAGCATCATATGAAAAACCCGCATCATCGTGGAGGACATGCATGAAAGTCGCCCCATTCAATAGAAGCATAAGGAGTAATAGAGAAAGGAATAGTAGTAAACTAGAACGACGAAGATGACGATGACGACGGCGACAGCAGCGCGGATGTGGCACGGCGGTAGCGGTGGCGGCAGCAACGACGAAGGTGGAAGTAAGAAAAAGCTGGTAGACGCGAGCCTTGCTTTTTTGTCATTTTTTTTAAGTTTTATATTTTTTTTGTCTGTATGCTAAGGGTCTTCATTTTTGTGCTATTTTTGCTATTGTGATGTGTGAGCAAAAGAACGACGCGCTTGCAAGGACAATGCACGTGGAAATTCTCCATATTTTGCTGTGCCATCATTGCTGACGACGACGACGGCAATGTTGGCTGGCGGAGATGAGTCCTTTCTTTTATTTAAGAAATTTTTTTTTCTTTATTTTTTTGCAAAAAGGCTTCTCTATTTTGATCGTGGCATTTTTGTTTGTACTTTTCAAAAGAATTGGCAACCAATATAAAAGGTCATCCTGTTGAGGAGGAATTATTATGCGGAATGGTCAGCAAGCAAGGTACAAGTACATATATGAGGCATAAGGCAAGGGAGCATTATATTTATGGAAGATATGTACGTACGTGTATGGCCATCAGGTTTGCTTATGCTGATGCCTTCTCATACAAAACTTCAAGTGGCATATTTGTGCTTGGCTTGCATTTGAGAATAGGTATGCCTTTGCCTTGCCTTATTCGCAGTTGGAAGGACGAATAAAAATAAAGTTATACAGGAGGATAGACTCGGCGGTATTAAAAATTTTCTTTTGAAGCAGTTTTGAGTTTGAACCCATGTTGTATGAAAATGAGTGCAGGGTGCGGGTGGGAATAAGTGTAGATATCGTATCATGATGATTTGCTAAAGTATTTTTTTTGTCTTGATGAATTTGAATGCAGTGATGATCTCCATACAAGAATTGGTATACGGAAACAGTACTTGAGATTCTTATGACTAGTATCTAGAGGTAATAGTAACGATATTTTTTAAAGTAAACTTATAGACTAAGAGCACAGGGCCGCCAGACATACGTCATTTTATCAAAGCTAAGATTTTTTCTGCGAACAGATACTATGGTAGCTAAGAACAAATGGATACTAAGAATCTTCAATCCGGGTGCAATTAAGAGGTAGCGAGTGTTAAAGTTGCATACAAATGTTGCAACATTGCGTTATTTTATCAAAGCTGAATTTTTGATATGTGTTAGGGGATGGTGTCATTTAATTTATTTGACACTCTCCAGATATCTACAGTGGGACCTAACGTGATCCAGACACTAAAAATCTGTCAAACTAATTGTTACATTTACATAACAGAATCAAATCAAGACTTTATGTTTTCTGTGGGCAAATATTCTGCAATATTTTCTAATCAGCAAGAAATCTACAGCGGGGCCTTACATCACCTTAAAACTTTCAAAATAATAATTCTTTGTTACTAAAACGTGATTTTTTCGCTTATTTTAGCTGTTTTTAAATATATGGCTGATGAATATGCCCCATTGTAGATGTATAGCTGATGTGGAATTATTTTTAAACAGTTGCCCATAAAACATATTAATATTAGCTTTAAAACTACAACGTAAATGGCACGATTAGTTTGACATATTTTAAGTGTCTGGCTCACGTTAGGCCCTACTGTAGATGTCTGGCAAGTGTCCAATAAAGTTAATGACACCATCCCCTAAGACATATCAATAATTCAGCTTTGATAAAATAACGCAATGTTGCAACATTTGTATGCAACTTTAACACTCGCTAGCTCTTAATTGCACCCGGATTGAAGATTCTTAGTATCAATTTGTTCTTAGCTACCATAGTACCTGTTCGCAGAAAAAATCTTAGCTTTGATAAAATAACGTATGTCTGGCGGCATTGGGCTCCTTACTCTATTAGGGCTAAATCAGATGAAGGAAATTCAAATCAAGGTACATTAAGCTGATCAATCACAGATATTATGTCCTTAAGTCACAACACGAATGCCATTTCGGAGCACGCTGTTCTAATTATTCAACAAAATTATATTAACATTTGACTTATAACTATAGTGAGAGACGGGCATTTACATTCACTGGCTCATAGGGGTTGGCATTTATTCATCAGTTGATTTGGGTGAGTGTTGGTGTGTCCTACTAGCTTCTTTGCTGATAGCAGTAGGTACCTGTCCAGGGGGATGATGTTCGCCCTTGGGTTAAGATGCTCGTTGCTGTGATGTCTCATTCGCTGTCGGTCGGTGAATATACTTAGTAATTTTCTTGTGAATATTCAAAGTTATTTCGTGGTCGTCTTCGAGATGGAGAGCCAGCCTGGGAAGGACAAGGAATACTTAAGTGATGACAGGTCGCAGTAGCTGCTTGTACAGCAGTCTTCTGGCTTAGTCCGTTTCTGCGTCTCATCAGTGCGTGGAGTCGGTGGGGGAACCAGTTGGCTGTTTCAGAACGTTTCGTGAGTTCGTTTAAACCTTAGCAACTTTTGAAGAAGAAGAAAAAAAGGCGTCTTGCAAAAGGCGTAGAGTCTGTTGATATGGTGTTCAACTTATGTATGAAATAGAATCATCAGCATATAGGAGTTTTTCGCAGTTGACACAGGCTGGTCCGATATCATCAGGTTGTAAAGGAAGGGGGCTAGCTTCGAACCTTCAGCTCCGGCTTTGATGTTCTTCACTTGTGATTTGCAGTTATCCAATTTTCTGTGTCTGTGTCTGTGATTATGGGGCTTTCGTTGCAGAACTTCTTAGCCTTCTTCCAGTATTAAGCTTATTTTATGTTCATAATCGAGAAATTGGCCTGTAAATGGACACCAAATTTGCAAGCGCTTTTCTTCGGGATGGCCACGATCTAAGGTATTTTCCACCTTTTGGGGAAGTACCAATTTTTGTTGCAGTTGCTTATGATCATTGTTAAGAGAACATCACTGCTTGTGACAGCCTTTTCAGGATGTAGTTGGAGATTCCTTCTGGTCCGGCTGAATTTCAGATGATATCTGATACATTCTCCATAGTGTCACTAAAAACTGCTCCTTCCGGATTTTCCTGAAGGGTTTGCTGCGTTTTTTCCATAACACTTAGTATTATAAGGCAAATCAAGTCAAGTCCGACCGATCTTCAGAAACCATGAGTTCCCTTCAAAAGCCCGCAGCCCCATTGCTCGCAGTCTCATGAACGCGGTGAGACACAGTGAGACTATTAGGAAATAAGGAAAGTATTAAGAAAATTACTCAAAAACGATACAAGAGCTCCATTTAAATCAATCCCACAACTATTTCGTCACGTTGAGAAAAAAGATCAATTGATTGATCGCAAAAAAGCGATAAATGATAGAGGAAAGAAAATAACACTGTCGAACACTTGTGCATTCGACAGTCTAGCACAACTTTTCATTTGTCTCATGGTGGATGTCAAAAACTATCCTATTCCCGAAATGTCACCCTTTTTGAATTTTGCTAAGAAAATTGCAGAGGATGTATTGTAAATGGAATATACATAGTTGCCAGAGCCAATAAACAAAAATAAAATAAAAAATGAACACATTTTTGTTGGCTGTGAAGCAAACGTTGGTCGGCTCCTTAGCTTCACAAATTCTCTTTAAGAACCGATGTCTGCAAGAGGTTTCCATTTGCGAGAGGGGTTGCGAAAACATACAGAGAACGTTTCCTGTAATTAGAGTCAGTGCCGAAAAACTGTCAAACGAACGTAAGCGATGAGAATCTCGAGAGCCAGTTTCTAATAAAAGGTCCCCGAAAGTGCGTACAAGTACCAGGCTGTCCAGGAACTGTTAACACAAAGTCGAAACAGTTTGGGAACATATTGATATTTGATATTTTCACGAAAAACGACTGTGAAACATACCTACCAATCTCAGGCATTAAAAATGTAATATTTAATAGACGATTTAAACTGAGGGGCTTCGTGAACTTTAGAGCATCGGAAGTCAAAGGGCATATGGGGCATTATACTGCGTTCTGCTTGCGCTTTTCAATTACCTGGGAAGATTATGATGACTGCAAGCAAAGAGTATCAAACGCATCTCAAAGGAAGTTGGTAGCCCCACATCTCATAATTAACACCAAATTGCCTGTGTGATTTTGTAAAATTTACTTTCCCTTTTTAAGTTTTTGATTTCCAATTTTTTTTTTATCTTATTTAAAATTGTTTAAACTTACGTTCTGCAATTATAGTTATTTATAATAATTTAAACAATGTTGCAAACATCAAAGATGTGTCTGCATTTTAGATAAATTGTTCGGGACTAATATGTGGGCCATATCTTTCTAGAAATGCTTCACATGATTAAACTACGGTTGGAGTTGGCGAGAAGCATTGAGAATTTCCCTTTATAACTCCAAGCTCTTCTTAATGCTTGACCTTGACCAGGTCAGATGGTCAGCTCGTTAATTTCCCTTAAAACCACCGCCTCGCAGGCTCGTCCCGACATTGAAAAAATAAAAATATATCAGTCTTAGTGTGTGTTTGTGCATGTGCAATCATCACTAAAGCCCATCTCAGTTGCAGTTCATCGTCATAAAAAAAAACTAATTATACTTCTGAATAAAAGAAAGCATTGCGAGTGGTATTCCTTCCTCTTTCGCCCCCCCATCATCTTCGCAGCCAAATTCACTAGATCATTGCAAGCATTGTGTATGATATTGCTCCCGCACGGTGCTTGCATTGATCAAGTAGGTTATGACGTCAGATAGATAGTAGTTTGTTTTATCAAGTTGACCAGGGGCGGTTCAATTCAAGTTGTCACTCAGGCATAACACTAGTGTCAAATTGTTTTGAATAGCTCAAATTGGGATCTAGATTAAACGACCTTCTTAGGTAATTATCTGAATTGCGTTTTAGCTAGTTAAGAATATTTTTAATGGGTATTAGTTTTAGTGTACATTGATTTTAGCAACATTCGTGGACTTAGGACAATTTCTGTGCTGCGTACGTTTATACTGTAAAATACATGCCAGCTGTTTTGACACTCAGTGAAACACAAATTGGCGAAAATTCTGATCATACAGAATTTAAACTGTAGGGTTATGGCTTAGTGACATTATTCTCTTCTCACCACGGTCTCAATGTATATATAAGAAATGATGTTGCGTACCAACTTCAACCGCAATATGGTTTGTGCTCAAACACAAACTTTAATTTCTTTTGGCTTAAATTCTCGGAAAAAAAGCATATCATCCATACCTGTTTTATTAATCGGAGCCCAAATCTGGACAGAAATTCAACTTTTAACGAATTTGATGCTCTGTCCAACTCCATCCAAAGAATTGTTCCCATTATCCTCACACTGAAATTGTCATTGCGGGCGATTTTAATGTACACAATTAAAATTGGCTTCGCTTTTCATGTCAGACAACACCCGAAGGAAACTTTGTTGAAATCTTTGCTGAGTTAAACCAACTAACTCAGCTTGTAGACGAGCCAACTCGAATCCCTGAAGTTACAGGTCAATCCGCTAACACCCTAGACTTTTTTCTTACCTCTGATCCTAATAAATACATAATTAGTGTATTATCGCCTCAAGGCACATAAGACCAATGTGTCATATCTGCTAATTTCTCATGCCAACAAAACTCAGTTAAAGAGAGCACCAACGAAAACCGTTTGGCAATACGAGAAAGCCAACTGGGACGGTCTCAACGGTTTCTTCAGGAACTTTGACTGGTCACTATGCTTCCTTGATAGTGACGTAGACTCCAGCGAAGATATGATCACAAACCTTATTCATTCTTTGTGGAATGAGAAATTTTATCCCGAATAGGGTGAAATCTATCAAACCAAAAGAAGACTCATGGTTTGATTCGAGCTGCAAGGAGGTTATTAGGGTTAGAGAAGTAAGTTTCCGATTTTATAAAGCCAACCCTATGGAGGAAAACCGGAATAAGTTCAAACAAGCTAAAAAGATTTGTAACGTTCATATTCAACAAACCAAATGTTTGCATGATCAAAAATTACGGCAAAAATACTACAATATCCCAAAGGTAGTCAAATTTTTTGGTCATTTGCAAAGAACATACGAAATGCTACTTCATCGTCGGTTCCAACGCTCGTCTTTAATGACACCTATTTTGTCAGGTCATTAGATAAAGCCAATTTGCTTGCAGCACAGTTTGCTTTTAATTTGACGCTGACAGAAAGTATTATGACTGCTCCTGGACTTGAGAGCGCAAATGATTTTATGGGACGAATCTTCTTTCACACTCGTGCAGTTGCCAGAGTCCTGAAAGATCTTGATGCACACAAATCTGCTAGCCCGGATAGTATCTCACCCATTGTTCTGAAGAAGTGTTCTCCAACGCTTCCATCTGTCCTACTCTACTGGTCTCTTTCCGAGTGGATGGAAAACAGCTTTTGTCCAGGCTGTCCCTAAAAGATGCGTATGTTCTCTACCGTCGAATGATCGACCAATTGCACTTACGTCCTTTCTTTCCAAGGTCATGGAAACGCTGATTAATTTCCAAGTCAAGAAATATCTCAAAGAACGAAAACTTCTTTATGACCGGCAGTACGGCTTTCGTAGCCGGAAAAAGTAAGATTATTGCACTCGATATTTCAAAAGCATTTGATAGAGTTTCGCACCAAGCTCTCTTATCGAAAATGCGTCCATTGGGTCGACGAATCTCTACTTTGCTGGATTAAAAACTATCTTTCGGATTGTTTAACTCAAGTTGTATTGGACGGTTTCAAGTCTGAAATCCACAAAATAAATGCTGGTGTGCCCCAGGGCTCCGCTTTGTCTTCGACTCTCTTCCTTATTTTTATAAATGATCTTTTGTCTGAAAATTCTAATCCATTAAATTGTTTCGCTGACAATAGTACCCTCAGGGCTCAGCTTCTCATATTCGTTTACAGATTCTCATCCATGTCCTTCGGATGTGGAACTTGAACGGCAGCGTATGAAAAGCTAATTAAATTCTGATCTCAACACCATTGCCCAATGGAGAATCAAAAACCGCGTAGAATTTAATGTATCAAAAACTTTATCTGTCTCCTGTCGTTAGCTATTATAAAAAAAAAACAGCATTGCTAGACTAAATTAAAAGATGATGATGCCGGATCAGTGGTTTAAGTAGCCACCTGACTTCCTAGAGAATAACCGTATTCCGGCTCTAAAAAATTGGAAAAGGTACCAATTTTTTTTAAATGCAGAAATTGACTTCTAAAAGTAAAACTATTTTGACATAAAAGTGGTAGACGACTTTATTCACAATTTCTTCAATTAAAATACGCAAGACTTTTTAAATGTAATAAGCGCTAATCAATACTTTCTTAAACTTTCAGTGCGCGATGGACTACGGCCTCAAATAAAAAGACCTATCAGCCAACCCGATATCTAGCTAGCTATTTCGTATAACTGTTTCATTTGGCAATAACTTTATAAGCGCCCGATAATTACCGCCCTTAAGTAACAGGAAAAAGAGATAAATATCAATGGAGAAATCAAAGTGGCAGATATTCTTCAAGCTAACTTCGAAATTTTTTGTATGTAAACCGAAACCCATAGCTTTAAGGTATATCATGGTTTTATGACATGATTTGAAATAAACC
The DNA here is from genome assembly GCA_949320155.1 of Melangyna quadrimaculata. Classification (NCBI taxonomy): domain Eukaryota; kingdom Metazoa; phylum Arthropoda; class Insecta; order Diptera; family Syrphidae; genus Melangyna; species Melangyna quadrimaculata. The sequence continues at coordinate 399,900,990 of OX439483.1, forward strand.
TCCAAATTTTCAAAATTTAAATAATACAACTCAAATCTCTTTGGCATAAACAATATTTCTATCAAAACTAAATGTCTTTAAAAAATTCTACACATAATGCCTTAATGTACATAATTTATATCTAACAGGAGTCATTCAAGTCAACTTCAACGGTGGACTGTCTCAAAACGTTAGAGTGCCGTTTAAAAGAACGACAAGTTTGTAAAATGATGCTTAAATAATGTTCATAAGTAGCCAAGTCCTAGGCCATTGACCATTGACGACGACCGACGTGGTCGTCGTTGTCGTCGCCGCCAGCGAAGATACGATACCAAAGCTCTCTAAGCAATTTGATCCTCTACTTACGCACGCACAAAAAACCTGCCACACAGTGTCATTGCATATTCTTCCTCGAAAATTCACTCATCGCTGGTTACCACCACAGGCTACTACTTGTTGCAAATCTCTGCAAAACCGCGTCATCCGTTCTGGTCGCGCCACCACTACTGAGAGTGACTGCTGCGTCCCGTGTATCGTGCAACAACAATAACAAAAGCCAAGCCAACATCAACGAAGCGTACGAGTGCGATGCGAAAATTAAAAATCGCGTGTTCGTAATTTCCGCCGAACGAATTATTGTGGCAGCGCCAAGAGATTGAATTGCATCCATCCAGCGAGAGAGAGGGAATCAACCTTGAGTTCTTATGGGAGCCTCTGGACATGTCGATACTCATCCAATTTTTTTGTTTTGTGTTTTCTGTATGCTGTTTTTTCTTCATCCTCTGACGTTTGAAGTAGTATTTTTTTATTTTTTAATTCCCGCTCTCCTTTCGGTTAATCCGTCAATTCGAGTGAAAAAAAAGAACAAAAACTGAACCAAATGCACTGCAGAGGATGGACATGGACATGCAGACACCGCACCAATTGAGATGACAGGAAGAAGCTAAAATCTCGTGGTTGGCGGTTAGCTGAGGCACCGAGAAGAATGCCACCACCATCCCAATCCCAAGTCAACATCACCACGGCTACACTAAGGCTTCTTCGCCGGCCGGTTCCACACTCATTATCGCGAAATTTCTCATGATCATTGTTGCGAACAGTTTAGTAGCATGACGGCACAGCACAGCACAGTCGAGACGGTTTGGCCTGGCCAAACCAAAACTGCTCCAGAGATTCGTTATAAAGGGCAACATATCTACACTAAAGTCTACAGAGCTAGAGCCTGCAGGATAGCAAGAACAGGGGGGAATCGGGTATAATGGTGTATAGTGCCTCCGTTTCATGCATCTTCGGTACAAAAATGGTGATTGGTGCATCATAATGCGGCTTATCTCGTGCCAGAAGTTCTGCATCGTACATTATGTAAGTAGGGCACTTGTCCTCTCAGGGGGATTCGCGTATGTTTTACTGGATTACAATTATTATTGACGATTCAAGCATAGTGTAACTTCTGCTTTGAGTTCTTCTTGGTTTTGAAGCCTTCAATGTCTTTTTCGACACGGGAAATATCCTTGCGGCGATATTTTGCGTATCGATGTATCGCATTTGCATGCGAATTGAGAATTATTATTGCGTCCATCATTCTGATTGAAGATACGCGTCAGTCAGTGGCACTCTTTTGTGGAATTTTTATATAATTTTTGGAGGAGATACATGTGACGGTTGGTGTTTAGAAAACTTCGTTATTTTATAAATTGATCGATATAATATGATTTAATTATTGAATGAATGAGCGAAGTTTTGGAGTTCATCAATTTAGTTGAGCACAATATTAGGACGCCCGTAGACCCGATCAAGCATTGTCACCTGGAACTACTACAGGACCGAAAAGTAATGGCTAGCGGTTCTTTGGTAATCCAGAAGTTATAGCCGTATCTTGAAGGTGTTCGATTTACTGTGGTGACTGATCGTCACTCATTGATCTGACTGACGAGTTGCTGACCAACATCGGTTGGGATCGGAGAGTGCTATGATAGATATATTGATAGTATGTGTTACAACGGTCCCCAATTCCAAAGCAAAGAACTGAAAACGCCAAACGAAGCGTATGCGTCACAACTTCAATATATTTTTTTAATAGAGTGTGCACTAAAGGGAAATGAGGAAGGATTTAAAAGAATATATCGAAGTGCATTGGTTTTGAAGTTCTGAATGTTAAAATTAGGGGGAAACAGGGCCAGGTAAAGCATTCCACATTCTTGGTGTGCGACAATGAAAAGAATTTGTTAACAGTAAGTCCGAAGTTGGGCTCAAGATAAAATGATGAGCATTTCTAAAAGTACCAGGATTTATTTATTTTTCGGTTTAATTGTTTAAGGGGGATTGCAACTGACTATTTCACTAGAACACTATTAGTAAAAAATAGCGGTAAAACAGTGACATACATGTGACATTGCGGCGGTTTTTAAAGAATGTAATTGTTCAAGTTTTTGTTCATCACCTATTATTTTAAAAACTCTATTGAATTTTATCCAAGAGACTTAAATGAGTTATATGCGCACCTGCCCATATTTGATATGATAGTTGAGGCTGTGAGTGCAAAAGTGGCGTAACCCACTTTTCGTAATTGGGGTTAAATCGACTTAAACAAGGATATCAGCCTTAAAAATAGTAGGCAATGTTATATTTTTTTTAAAAAGATTAGATATTCAAAAAATCTAAAACTATGTTTAAAATAATTTATCTCCCTAAGACAAAAATTGAGAGACAAAATAAGCCAATTTTTCAAATAAGGGTTACGCCACTTTTGCAGTCACAGCCTCAATAATGCTCAAGGCTTGGACGAATGAAGGCTTTTGATATGATAGCCAGATCAGGGAGGGTGAACAATTTCTTGTATTGACAAAGAAAACCTTAACACTGAACAGCAATTTTGTTGAATATTTGGTCATTCCACAGAAGGTGGTCTGTAACACACATACCAAGGACTAAAAGATTTTCGGTGTCCTCGACGCAAGTTCCGCTCATAGATTACGGCATGGGGGGAAGGTTCCGCCATTTTACAGTGCAGTATCACCACACCAGTAGGAAATTCTGTGGGCTACACGAAATTTGGCCCCAATTCCAGCCTTTTACAAAGGCTTTTGATGCACTGATTTCGAAAATATGTCCTCGGTGGGTACGCTTTCTGCAAGTTCTTTCCTTGACCCTAATACATTTCGCAACAACCCACTACGCAGGTCTGTTTTGGGGACGGGAAGAACCAAAATGTTGGATGTGTTTTAGCTGTTCCAAAACGACAACAGTATCGCGGTTAAAAGAGAATTGATAACCACACCTAGGATTTGGGGGTCATCCACCTGGCTACGGCCTTGGTCAAGAGCATAAATATATGCAGGATTTCGATCAGAGGAAAATGAGACTATGTTTCGGCATCATTAGTGAGTTTAAGTTGTGAATTAAACAGTTTGACGTCAAACTGGGTTGCCCACAGGTTTGAGTAGGAATGAATCTTAGAACTCGACTCGAACTACGGTTCTTAATAAACCCCAAAAAAGCACCACAATGATGCAATATAAAATTTTTGAAATTTTGTGTTTGAAGCTGTGAACGACATTGCTTCATGTCTAGTTGGATCGTCCACAGGTTTTAGCGGGGAGAAATTTTAAAACTCAGCTCCGATCGCGGTACTAAATTAGCCCCAAAAAAGCACCAAAATTCTGCAGCATTAGAGTATTGAATTTCCGTTGAAGACGGCACACCTTCACCTCCATACCGATAAAAAACAAAAAAAAAAACAAAAAACAAAAAAAAAATGATTTCAAAACCGCAATTTTTGTACAAACCTTCGAAAAACATTAAACAAAAACGGAAATAAAAGTTGTTTCCTATTTTGACTCATATTTATAAATGGAGGTTTATATGGCTTTCAAGTAAACTAAATGAATGTATAAACGGCAAGTAAGACCCTATCATTCAATTTTCCACCAGATTTTGTTTTTATATAAAAAGTTAAAGTAATTATTATTTGAAAAAAAAATCCCAAACCACGATAACAATAATTCACTTAAGCCACACCGCGGTTTTAAACAATTTTGTTTTCTGTATTGCCTCAAGTTGGTATACCTTCTATGTGATTCAGTAAGTAAGTCGGTAATTATTTTAATAATAGACATTGCGTTTGTGTAAGTGTAAGAAAAAGGATTTGAACAACACGCACGTAAAGATGTAAGAACATAAAATAAAACTGCCAATAAGTCCTTCCAAAACTGATTGGCATCGGTATGTATTAAAGGTACGTCAGACAATATGACCGAGTGAATTTTGATTGTATGATTGGTAGCTTTAGATTATTGCATTGAGAAAGGCCTTAAATGGTCACCCCTTTTTGTGTTTTATGAATTGATAAATTTCCAAAAGGTGATGAAAAAACAAGAAAAATATATTTATAAGAGATTTGGGTTCTTACGAAACTGTCAATTTTCTCTAAACCCCTGTTTTCTTAAATACCTAATAATTATTTCACCTAAACAGACAAAAATCCCCCTTTACCTAGGTTTTCTGAAATTTAACTTTTCCATAATATGCACTTAACCTCAAAGCACCACTGCATGATCTTCTTGGCAGCAGGACATTATAATTGTTAATGTCCGCATTACAGCCATAAACGCCGCAATACGAATTCATCACTTAAACCATATCCTTCGTGCTGGTCCAACTAAGTTGGTATATCTTCCACTTCATATTCTATCATTCCATTGCGACACACTTTTATACTCGTATAGATGTATATTATATGAACCGAATCTATTTTAATGAGCCACTTCCAGTCATGGAACATATTTAACAACCACTGTAACAGCAAAGCACCACCAAAAGGACAATAAAAACCATTCAAGTCCTTATTACGAAAAATATTATACGAAAAACCTCTAGAAACATAAACGCAATGATAAAACACTGCAAAACCATTACACACACATTTCATGCGAAACATTCCGAAAATCCTACAAAAGTATCCAGGAGCTCAGGAGTTACGGAGTTGCCTGTGCGAGGATGACACTAACTTGTTCACCATCGCCACAGACAGAAAAAGTAACAGCAACAACAAAAAAAAAGTGAATAAAAATGCAGAAATTCGTTGACATAAAAAAATAATGTTACAGAAAACAGAATCAAATAAAAACTCTGTCTACGAATGTGCTCTATAGTGCTCCTTGAAACCGGAAGGAACAGGAAGAGAATAAAAGAAACAACACACAAAAACACATAAATGAATTGATTTAAATTTTATGAAACACTTGTTGAGCCCGTTGGCTGTTGCTCGTTGCTGTAACCGTTTGCCGGGGCCGGTTTGGCCCAGCTTTGACTGTAACTAACTATAAATGCTCCAACAGCCCCATTTCTAGCACACCATACTTTTACAAGCTCTTACAAGTGCATGGAGAATGAAAGTATTTTTATGGCTCAGACGAGACGGTTAGTAGAAGCGGCAGTAAGCGCCACATCGAATCGTCTCGTCGTCGTTGTCGTCGGTTATTTGAAGAGGAACTCCATGTTGTATTCTGCTACCACAACCTTGATATAAGGACATTATAGTAGTGGGTGGTGTGATGTTGATTTCTGTCTCTTTCTTTGGTTAGCAAAAAAGTGACTTCTTATCAAAACAAACTAAGATGACATGTGGCTTTTCAGCTTATTTAAATATTAGATAAATATCAAGTAGCTTTAACAAATCAATAGAAGATGGCGAAACCATGATTGAGAACAGTAGAACTGGTGCGATTATAGGGTCCACTGAATCCTACAGTTATAATTTCGCTAAACCTTAAGGGTACTTCTTCTTTTGCATTTTACCGGCGATTGTCATGATCTCGAGTGGGACCACAACATTCCTTCTCAACTGCTTTACCTAGGGTTCCACTTGTGGGGTTCGCCGGGTTGACCTCAGAAAACGTCGACAGGCCTTCCGGTTTTGGATTGTTCCATATCTGAGGCCAACTAAATGCAGGTGCCGTTGCATTTGTTTCATCCAGGAGTTTTTCCGCCTGCCTTTCTTCCGCGATAGTGTTGGAACGTCTTGTGCTATTGCCTTTTGAACTGGGTTCTCATGGCATCTTTTTATACATGACAGTACCAGCTAAGTTGGTCATCATAACTTTGGGTTTCAAAATCATTAATAACCTTAGTCTTGTACTAAAATGGCGACTAATTAATAATAGCAGTTAATTTATCTGAGATGGGCAAAAAAATCCAAATGAATTTTATTACTTATTTACACTGAGATAATGATTTGGACATGTACGCGCAGGGTTAAAAATAACACAATCGGTTATTTTATTACCAAGTGGTACTGCTAATATAGCTCTAACAGTGTTAATTGTTTAAAAGCGGCAGAGTCAACTTAGTTAAGAAAACTTTGTTAAAAACAACCAATAAGTTACTTTGTTAACAATAATCGAAGCCATTTCCCTTCCAAAGCTACTCTGTTAAAAATAGGAAACTCTCTGAGAGCTATCTGGAGAGCACGGAATGTACTTTGTTATATTGAACCAACTGCTCAGTTATAAATAACCAAACAGCTTTGTTATATTTAAGAAACCTACACTGTAATTGAAATTATTAAAACACTCTGTTAAATTAACACAATCTACTCAGTTAAATTTATTCAACTAGCTCGGTTTAAATTAACTAATTTACACTGTTAAAATTTCCATATTTTTGGATGAAATTGGCTTATTTAGTCAGTTAAAAAGAACCAACCTACTCCGTTGAATTTAACCAACCCACTCTGCTAAATTTAACCTATCTACACTGTTAAATATAGACAACCTAGTCTGTTGAATTTAAATAACATAGTTATTTAAGTTATTAAGCAACTTACTTGGTTAAATTTTATTTCGGTTTATTTAAATATATGTGAAGTTGGCATAGCAATTTTCATCAAAAATAGTGGGTGTAATTGGGTTAGTACTTATTCCGTTGTGAAATGAGCATGAAATTCAACAACCGTGCAACTGGCAGTTGTTTCATTGTTGTCTATATTCTTGTACAGTTGTTAAAAAAAATGGCATGTCATGTTAAATTCACAGTGTAGAAAGCAGTAAACTCAAATTTGTATACCCACTGTCTGATAAACTTCAAAATCCGGACTAAAATTTAAAAAAATGAAAATTCCTGTCGTAGTCCCATTGTCTAGGCAAAATAGTGTTTTGTCAACTTTACAAATGATTGCTGAGCACTTTTTAGAGGAGCTCACATCAGTCCAAACGAAAAATTGTTTTCTTTAGTGCTTTGGTAGCGGCAAAAGGCCTTCGAAATTATTTTTCCGAACATTAAAAGATAAACACATGAGAAAAAAGTCCTTGATATTGCGAATTTGTGTGAAAAAAACGATATTTATATTTTACTTTTATACGTATGTACATCGACAAAATCAGTTTCATCATATAACCTCAAACCTTTAAGTTTGAAAGAATGTGGAAAAGTTCAAGGACAAAATCCTAGAATTGTCGTAGGACTGCCAAGATCATTAATATTTCCTGTCAGATTTATGTTTTTAAATTTTGTTTCCAACGTGATTTTCTTCACAATTTTTTAGTATGCTGTTTATTTTTAGTGGGAAAGAAAATAGGAGTTCTTTAATAATTGCTTCTTTAAGGCTAGTATCTACGCTGCTGATGCCAAACAAAAAATCTCGTACAAAAATGATATGACGAAATCATAAACGAAAAAACCGCCGAAATTGATAATTATACTGGATTGTTTTTGTATCCACCCTACCAAATAGCAATATCTATCGCTCTCTCGTTTATTCACAAGCGTTCACTCATCACTTTGTGGTGGTATTTTTATGCAATTCACAAAAGCCCCACAAAGTGCTAGCTGTCATTTTTGAGAGTTTGACAGATTCGTAAAGAGCTCGTTTGTCTACTGAAAAATGATACTTATGTAAATTTGTTGGTGTTTCTTTTTGTTGTTTCTTTCATTACAGTATGGCTTTCTTTGATTTGTTCGTTGATTTTTATGTTATTTAATTACAATTGTTGAAACTCGCCCTGAATATTTTTCTGTTGCATTTTCGTAAGCAATGCAGTAACCCTTTGAACACAATGCAAGTCGCTGGTAGTGTCATTAAAATCGCTCAACTTTCATTAAAAAAATATTCAACTTTGGCGACAGCGATTGCTGCAGCTACAGCTTCCCATTGTGGCGCTGTGTACTATTTTCTTATATTTCAACTTTGACAGTGCGACAAGCGACGTTACAGCAACTCCATCCTGCTCGGACATTAAATGTCGCTTTAAATGCAGCGACAATTTTTCTAAAGAAGGAAGAACAGCTATTTGCATTCGGTACTGAAGTTTGGCGAAAGGCGAGAAAAAAGACTTAATTTTAAAATACGTAAAGCAAAATGATCCTCACAGAAAAAAATGTGAAGTTTAATGCAAGCAAAGAAAACGACGATTCGGAAATAAGAGTTTGTAAGGGATTTTTTGAAAAAGCCTTAGGCATTAGTTATGGACCAATACATTTGGATTTTTCATGCAGCTCTGATGGAGTGTTTACAGCAAGGGATAAGAGAGGAAAAAAACTCCTCACAATAAAACCAAAGGTGAGGATTTGGCATTGTTCAGATCTCATATCGAAAAATTTCCTGCAGCGGAGTCCCACTACTGCAGAAAATAAAATAAAAGGAAATACTTGGATTCAAACTAAGCATATTGAAAATGTTACAGCTATATGAAATTCAAAGTGAAGAGGACAATTACGCCAGGTTCGTTGTCGGTTTTTAGAAGAGTATTTTGTAAATAATATATTTTGTCTTTTTTCTTTTCACGGAAGGACCAATGTGCATTGTGCAATAAGTTTAACGACCTTAAAAAAAAAACCTTAACACTACGGAAACTACCAAAACATTTGTGATGCAAAACAAGTGGACAGAATAAGTTCGAATACTTATCCGGAGCTATTATCGGCCACCGTAGACTTGCAAAGTGTTTTGCAATTACCATCAGGAGAGGAGTCCTTCTTATACTACACTCCGAAATTATGCGTCTTCAACTCGTTTATGATTTGAAGATATTAAATTAGGCCTAGTGCTTTATGTGGACAGAGTTGGACGGCAAAAGAGGTAGTTGTGAACTTGGGTCGGCCATAAAAAAGCGGATTGATGAATTTCTAAAGACAGTTACTGAGTTGTCATTATTTTTGACACCTGTGCGGGTCAGTACAGAAACCAGCACCTTGTATCTTAGTTTCAATTTATGGTGCTGACGACAGATACACAGTAGTTGAATGACGTCAACGGCATGCACTCAGCAATTGAAAACGAAAAAACATAGATCATTTATCAACAACAATTACTAATGTTCGGCTCTTAGGTTAGGTTAGGTTGATGGGCTGCCGGTAGATCTTGTTCCCGTCACACTTAGATCAATGTTGATCCCTTGTGATACCCCGATGGATTGGACCATCCCTTTAAATTATATAACCTATGAAATTCTATGGAGTATCGAGCCATTTGGAGGCGTTGATAAAGTTCATTAAATTTAAGATGTTCTTATCTGTTGATTTCTGCTAAATCGTTGATATAGCTACCCAAAAATTGTTTCCTTATGTTGCAGAGTGCTGGACAGTAACCTAGGTAGTGAAGGGTGTCCTCCACTTCTTCTTCTTCGTCTCCGCATCCTCTGCATAGGTCTAGAGTATTCAGTACCATTTTGTTTTTATGATACCCTAAGAGATTATGTCCTGTGATAATTCCTATCAGAAGATGCAGGGATCTCTTTTTCAGGTTCATAATTTTCTCTGTTTTTCTCTTATTGTAGCTGGGCCACAGATTCTTTATAGTGGTACAAGTTACAAGTGTGTTCCACCTGTCATTGGTAAGTTCCACTATCTTCTTACTAATCGTCTGTTTAACTGCACAGGGTGGAATTTTAACACTGAATTCTGTTAGGCTTGGATATAACGATGAACCAGTCCTTGCCAGTTTATCTGCTTTTTCATTACCTTCAATTCCACAGTGTCCAGGGACCCAACAGAGTCTGATGTTGTGTTGTGTGGCAAGAACTTTAAGCTCTTCACGACAGCATGAAACCAGTTTGGATTTTATTTCTGTGGCAGAGATGGCCTGGCTATCAATGTAAAAAGTGATTTCAGCCCGTGGTATCGCCATCATTAGTATTTGTTCTGCACCCTTAATCACTGCCAGAACCTCCGCCTGGAAGACACTGCTGTAATCGGGGAGTCTATAAGATTTGGCTTAATTGAGGGTTTCTGAGAAGAACCCTGCACCTACATCCGTATCCATCTTCGATCCATCGCATCGGTGTATATTTTTACCACCGGTTCATCTGATTGTTGTAAACCAGCATCCTATTCCTCTCTTGTGGGGATGGAGACAGAAAACGGTTTTTTAAAATCTGTATGTGTGTATGTTCGGCTCTTGAAATGTGTGAACTATAGCCGAAGACTTGATGCGTACGAAAGCCCATATATCCACAGAGATGCAGCAGCTTTGAATACAGATATGGGGAATATAGAGTCTAACTTGTTTAACCTATAATAATGTCTTTTTTTCAATTATATTTCTTTCTTTTTTCATCTTTTTCTTACTTAATTTTAAATTAAATGATTTGTTTTTATTTACAAAAAGCTCTTTTTTAAATGTAATCCTTTAATTGTGTTGTATTTATTTAATTTATTTGACAAGTCATGTAGATATACATAAATACAATTGTTCTATGTTCATGTTAGAGAAAGCTTCCTTCAGTCGTGTTGCTGATGATGGCTGGTAGACTAGCCGAAATGCATTCAAGCTTTTGATTTTAATTTATTTATGTAAACAAATTTTCTAAAAAAGTTTTAATACAGAAATTTAAAATCTGTGTATGTGATCTCAATATAATGGTGTTTTAGTTTCAAAAGAAGTTAGATAGATTAGATCATGTTACACCGTTACGTACTCTATAAATATTACGAGATCCGCCAGAAGATCTAGAAAAAGGAAGGATGTTAATCCTTACCATGTAAAGCAGTAACTTCATACTGATTCTTACGATTTAAAAGCCTTGTCTGCCAAACTAATTTCAAATATAATTAAATATGAGAACAGGGAGAAATTAACCTGGCTTCGAAAAAAAAATATTCAAATTTTCTAAGTCTATGCTGTCAGTTATTGAATACATCTACGGCTATGACGAAAAAAATAAAATTCATACATCATCGAAATCGTGAAGTAGCCAAACACAAATCATAATGGAAATAATCAAGCCTGCTACAAGACATTGCTGCCTTAGATAATGGTTCTAAAACAAATATTATTTTTTGCTAATTGGTTTATTCATTTCAATTCTTCTTTTGGTTCTTGGGTATAATCATAACAATTTTCTTAAATATTAAGCAAAACCCATCAAAGTAGGGAACAAGTTTCACTACTTCAGTCACTTAAAAGCCACAAACTTTAAACACCTGAATTAAATTTAATAGTAATATAAAACTATAAGACCACATTATTTGAAAATCTGACCAGTTAGGCAAGTTTTTAAATACACTTATTTTTAGTTAAATTAAATTAAAGCCCTTTCAATAAACGATAGCTAGTGCATAAGTTAACTGACCTCAAGGGTACTGTTAATAACTTATTCGTATGAGCAGTACTGAAGACTTCAGTTGATAAATCATATAGGTACATTGATGTGTACATGTACTGTACATATATAGTATAGGGACTCAATCACGTTGCTAGATAGATAGATACATATATGTTTATTGAACAGAATAATATTAACAATTTGACTTATAACTAGTTAGATACGATGATATTATACATTTATTGGCACATAGGAGGCCTAATCTTATACTTTGTCTTAAATTTAAAGGATTATAAAATACTAGCGGAAGATACCCGGCGTTGCTCGGGTCTTTTTTTGGAAATATTGTAATGACATCCAAATTCCTCTAGTAAACCTTTTCCTAATATCAATAACTTCATAGGATAGCGTTGCTCTCCGGCAATTTTTGTATCCTTGTGTGAAAGGTACAAGGAAATTAAAGGAAAACGTCAACAAAATCTCCAGCAACTGGTTTCCCTGTATGAAAGGGGACTAACATGTATCTGCATTTGGTTTCTGCAAAAAAAAGGGATGCCAAATACATAATGTATATTTGTTAGATAGAGAAAAAAGATCAACATGCAGAAGAACTTCGTTTCTGCATTATAGGAAAGTGCCGTAAAGGTAAAGCCTAGTACGCTGCTGAAGCGAAACGAAATTTTCCTGCGTTCTCCAAAAAGACAACGAAATGCTTACGAAAATACAAATATTCATGGAGAGTGTAAATAAATTGCACATATATACATCGAAATTCAACGAAAAAATCAAATAAAAACCGTGCTGTAATGAAAGAAACAACAAATAAAAACACAAACAAACCCAAATGTCATTTTTCCGCACATGATTAATGGCCCGGGCAATTAATTCATTGGGAAGAGAGTGGAGATTTTTCAAAACAATCTGGTATAATCTTCAATTTCGCTGGTCGAATAGCGTACCACAAAACGAAAAGCACAATGAAATTTTTCGTTTATGATTTCTTCATGTTATTTTTGTATGGGATTTTTCGTTTTGCATCAGAAGCGTACTAAGCTTTAGACCGCACACAACTACTGCGGAACTACACTTCACGACGCCGCAAAATATTATTTCTATGAAATTGTATGAGCTATATCGCACTAAGCGGCAACTGAACTTCATAAAATTTCATACAAATTGTTGTGAATCGCAGTTCCGCTGCATTAAAGTTCCGCCTAGTGCTGTCTAACCTTAGTGCAGAAATGAAGGCGAACATGTCTATCTTCTTGATAGTTCTCTTTCACTCGCTCGAATTTTTTGTATACATCTGTCCTGCTCTACTTTTCTGCATTATGCAGACGAAAAATCCGAGCGAGTGAAAGAGAACCACCAAGAAAATGAACACGTTCGTCTTCATTTCTGCATTATGGCACTTTCCTATAATGCTGAAATGAAGTTCTTCTGCATTTTGATCTTTTCTCTCTATCTAACAAATATACATTTTGTATTTGGCATCCCTTTTTTTGTGCAGAAACCAAATGCAGAAACATGTAAATCCACCAAAATCCAGCTTTACTACCCCGTTTACATGATGTATTGAAGCTTGCTTTGAAATCAACGTGAAATTGACAAAAACCTTAGCAGCAAAAAAGAAGTATACACAATTATGTTTTTTCATTATAAAATCTAGTAGATGAACATACATTATGGACAATGTAAGAAGGAATGTGAATAAAATCTCTTCAAACGTTGACCGAGGAGATTTTCTTCAATCGCCTTACTTCTTGCCCTTCTCGCCTACAAACTCCCAATCGTTGGCAACTCAGTTTCGTTGTGTGAAAGTGGACACGCATACAATAAATTGCTAATAAAACGCACTTCAAATAACAACAAAAACTGACATCGGCGAAAGTTTGGCACCGCTTTCGCTTTGGTTTGGGAGAGGCTTAAAGGTGGATTTACACGTATCTTCGTCTGACTTCTGCAAAAAAAGGGGACGCAAATATAATATTTACATGTTTTGAATAGTCCCGATCTACATTGCCCGATTTTCCCACGAAGATTTTTCCAGAAATCATGTGAAATGTACACAGATAACGATTTTTTCATTGAGATTTTTTCCTTGTCTTCTTTATTTTTTTATTGCTGAGCTCTTAATTTTTCATTGATATTCACTTATACCATCAAACGAACGGCACACTGACACCGAACACACACAAAAAACTGGAAATAAGGTGAAAGAGAACATAAACAAACTGGAAAAATCGTTCGAGTTTTGTGGTACAAACGATTTGGTCCCTACCCCTCACTTTTCACTCTCTTCACCAACAAACAAAAGATCGGCATTTGAAAAATCGTTTAATGTAGATTGAGACATAGAGAGGGAACACCAAAATTCAGATCTTCGTAGAAGCAGATTACAGGAAGTTTCATAACAGGCCGATTCCACAGGTGATACAGATGTCCAACATCACAACCACAATCCAATCAATAAACAGTGCATTTTTACTAACTGGGCAAAGCCTTTCACAACTACTTCTATCTTTTACAACAAAATTCACTTACACCTTCAAGAAAAACCAAAAAAAAAAATCACGCACACGAAACGTCATCTCATGGCCAAGCTATGAACAGGTCTCCATGTCTTGTTCAAAACGTTATTTTTTTCGACATGTTGCTGCATGGACATGGATTTTTTGGACTCCATGGGATTTTTATTTGACATGGTCATAGTCCGGCCATAGTTCATGGCCTGTGGAGGCGGCCCGTAATGCAGATATGAAGACGAACATGTTCATCTTCTTTATGGTTCTCTATCACACGCTCGTTTTTCACATACATCTATCGCATAAAGGCTCTCCCAAACCAATGCGAAACAGTCGGTGCGGCAAAGAAACATTCGCAAGTCAAAATTAAAATACATTGTGATAAATAAGAGTGCCCACACCAATGCGACGGAGAAATTTATTTATTTACAGGATGATAAATGAGAGTGCCCACACCAACGGTGAATGTTTCCGCGCGGCACCGAATGTTTCCTCGCGGCATCAAATGTTTCGCATTGGTTTGGGAGAGCCTTTAATTGTTTTGATAACTACGACAAGATCTTGTTTCACGTTTAGTTTTCTCGTTACATTGTGAAATAGGCCTTTTGGAATTTCTGCAACTATGATTAATGTAGGATTACTCGCCGTTTTTATTTCAATGCCACAAATTTCCCGCCAAACCGTGTAAATCCAACAAAATTTGTGAAAGTTTCGTGTTTAGAATGGAAGAAAATACGGTTGACCACCGTGTAAATCACGCATAAATTGAGAAAGTTTGAAAGGCGAATGTTTCTCCGCCGCTCTGGTGTGGGCACTCTCATTTATCGCCATGTAAATTAAATTTGACTTGAGGATATTTCTCAACCGCACCGAATGTTTTGCATTGGTTTGGGAGAGCCTTAACTCGAAAAACAAATCTGTAAGCTTCTGCCACATTTATTTCAATGCGTTCAACACGTGGTGGACTATGAATTTAAAACGGTGGTGAATCGTGATTTTACATACCTGCACGGCGGCGTATAAAAAAGTCATCAGAAACTGGAAGGAACATATTGACTGAACCTTTCAATCTCAACCAATCACATCGACATACAAAAATTGTCAATACCAACAATAAGAATCGTTTAATGTAAATCCGGACCAAACGATAGTACAGAGCTGAATGCACCCATTTGCGTCGTTCAACTAAAGAAAAAATACGAATAAGGTAAGGAAACAGAGACGTTCAAAACGTCAAAATAAACAATTTTTTACAGAGGTAGGCAACATTTTTTTACTCTTGTTTAAGATTTCTAAAAAAATTTACAATTATTTGTTTTCAGAAGCTATCTATCGGATAGCAGTGGGATACAGATTGTTGCTGCAATAAAAAAAGTGAGTATTTTGATACAGTACAGCCAAACTGACAAGAAAACAAAAAAAGACTTTTATATTAGTTAAGATAAAATACATGTCAAAAAATTAAATCTAAAAGTCGCCTGACTTTATTGTCCTCGGGGTGTTCCGTCCCGGTTGTCAAGTTGTGGTTTTGGTGGGGGATGGGTTGGCATTTAGCCGCGGTGATATGCTGACACCGTGTCAGCGTAGAACGAAACTGCTGTCTCGTTGCACGTGATGATGTTGTCAACCAGGATTTAATCACGTTGCTTGTATTCATTAACTTGCTGTGATGAATGTGATGCGGATTTAAAGAACTTGGGCCATAAAGATGTTTTGGGCACATATTTATCTGTATTGAATAAATGTTAGTCGATTTATAGAACTGTTTTCAAGTTTTGTAAGAGGAGTGCTATAAGCCATTATTAAAAAAAAGAAGAAAACTAAATCACACCTACATCCCAATGCTTAACTTCTCCACAACACTACAACCCTCGAGCCAGAAAGACTTCGTAGGACCTAGTCGTGATGTAATTTATTGCTTGTTCAACTTCAACTTAACCTTCACCTACCGTGCGTCATACGTACTGGCTTGCGTTTTGTTGCAACTTTTATACATGCCATCCCGTTGAATTTCTTACATTTTCTTCTTAAATAAGTATTTATAAAACTGTTATGGAATATTTATGACTTCCAGTAAGCATTACAAGTGTAATGATCCTTAAGCCCTAATTCCTAAAAAAGGATACCAGAAAGAAGTAGTTACATAATCTGTATCTATATTTGTACTTGAATGTTTGCAATGTACATAAAATACACTAGAAAGTTATTGCGGTCTTGAAAAACTAACTTTCAATTTCATCCGTACAATTTTTACTAAAAGAAAAAGTTAAGAAAAACTATTCATGAATGAAACGATACGATATATATATACTCGTAGAAGATTCCACAGATTGAACTTTAAGGGAATCCCATCACCCCATAACCCACCACCACCACCCCACCCATATCCTTAACACTCGTATTTCATCTCTTCACTTCGGGTCGTGGTCCCGTCCCAGTCACAGTCCCGGCAGGATAATATACAATGGATTTTTGTGGTTCAGTTTTATAGCTCTTTATAGCTTGCATGATGTGTGTGCTTTCGGGACAGATGGACTAAAGATGGACCATAGATACTGATGTAGAACGCATCTTCAAGAACATCTTTGCTATGTTATTTTTTTTGTTGTCGTTTTCTTTTTATTTATGTTTTACGAGTGCGAATTTTATGTTAACTACGTTCATTTATTGATGATGTGTTTATATCGTCACTAAATTCTTTTACGATTGCGTTTATGTATTTTTTGGAGAGCCAACTCAACATATACTATACATATTCCTTTTGGTTAGGTCCTTTTTCTTTGAACTGTAGACAGAGATCCAACGAAGACTAAATACAAGAAGGGAAAAAAAAGTGATAAAAGCGAGATTACGGAAACGTCTACCCCACTATTATGTATGAATCTACCTTCGTTTTGAGGGCCAGAGAGGAGTTGAAGGATGTTGTCTAAGATGGGTAATAAAATCATGAGGAGTTAATTAAATAAAATCCTCGATTTATTGGTTCGTTTATGGTTTTGTAATCGGGATAATTTGTTGTTGATGGATGTTGTAAAAAATGGTTATGGCAGGTACGAGTATGTTAGATGTGATTTGTTTGATTTAAACATCTAGCACTGAATTTAAAATTTAAAAAGGATATTGATCGAAGAATGTGAAGCATTGATAATTATGACCGATTAATTAAGGTGTATGCAGACTTCACCTTATTAGGGTGTAAGCCTAAACGTGGCAGAAGACTTTATGGTGTCTACTTACTCTAATGAGTCCTAAGAGCTAAGCGATTGCCGAACTAGGAATTCCAAGCCAACTAGGGTAAAGGCACTAGTATCCGGACAGTGCTAGTGTCCGGACACTTGGTCATTTACTTGAGAAAAATAGGAATATTATACAATAACGGTATGAAATAAGTATCAAAATACAATCTTTTATATATTTAACAAATGTATGCAAAGTTTCATGTACATTAACGCAGCACTGTAAGAGTTATGCGTCTTTTCAGTGTTGCAGGTATAAGAGAAACATTAAAATGTCATTTTGAGTTTAAAAAAATTAGTGGAGGCGTTTAAAAGATTTAAGTACTTTATGCAGTCTTAATTAATTTATTCTTATAGAAAGTGACTAATTTGCTTTAAAATATAATAGATTTTATTATTTAAAGCATAAAAGTTAATAAAACTTAAGTTTTTGTCAAAATATTTGGTGTCCGGGTACTGACACAAATTTTGTTCTTCATTTTCAGTTTCCGGACAGAGTGTCCGGATACTGAAAATAAGAGAAAAATATTAAATGTAGGTTTTATTGACCTTAAATAAAAGGTACGTATATTTAACATGATTAAATAAAAGAGAATTGTATTTTCCTCACGGATTTTCAGTATTCGGACAGGGTTTTCTGAGTGAAAAATCAGCTGTCCGGATACTAAAAAATAAAGTCCAGTTCCGGACAAGTGTATTTTGTATGAAATTTAAGGATTTTGTACAATGTAACTTTAATCACATTTCGAGGAAATGATCCTTTAGGTCCTTACGAAATTTAAGGCCCTTGAGGATATTAGAAGATACAAATTAAGCACAATGAAAACAGATGCTAAATATGACCCCTGAGTGGGCCAACTTGCTATGATTGTTTAAAAGAAAAAAACATTAAATGAAAAAAACCTAACGTGAATTGTATTTTATACCTAACAGGAAATGTAGTGGCGGATTTAAAGGAGGCTATAAGCGCTTAAGCTGCCCACCCCCACAGCTTATTCCTAAAGTGTTTTAATGATAGAATGCAAAAGATTACAATGTGTAGAGTTCAAACCAGAGCTCTTGGATTCAAATTTGTATGGTGTATTCGTTTAAAAATATGGTGGTTTTGAAAACTCCAGCGATTCAATTAGTTTCAGTTTATACGTGCAGAAGTGGGTCTAGTTCAAACTTAAAGTATTTTTAAGTATTGAAATAATTATAATTTATATACATCAGATCCGACAAGAATTAGACTAAAAAATAGTAATTTATTACTATATTTTAAAAATGGGTTTTAAAAAAATTACAAGTTAAGTGCAAAAATAACTGATTCAACCAAACCTAAGTTAGGCTCTGAAAATTATTGAAGCTTAACTCTAAAACTGTCAAGCCTCAAAATGAAGGGTAGATATAGGTAACATTTTAAGCTTTATATTTCACGTTTACATGGGATATATGTTTCAACGTATGTACCTACAATCGAATTGTTCGTGTATTAACACGTGTAGGGTCTTAGTTGTACATGTGTTTTTAGTAATACAGGTGTATTTAGTGATATTAGGTGATTATATTAGGTGATTACACGTGTATTTTGATTACAGGTGTTTTTAAAAGATATACATGTTAATAACTTTTATTACTCGTGACACGAAAACAAGAGTAATTAAACACACGTTTGAACCGAGATATTCATTACAACTGTACCTTCATTATATACGCACCAATGTACATATATAATGTATCAGTGAGCGAAAAAGTTAATTAAAATTAAGTTAAAACTATTTTTTATAAAAATTTACGATTTTTCATTAATTCTATTCAATAATGCACTAAAATTTCATGCAAAACAATTGCGTCCGGATACTAAAACAAAAGCGTCCGGAAACTAAATTTTGATGTCCGGATACTAGTGAAAATCGAACTTTTTTGAATATTTATCATTTTAATTTTTACAATGTTATATTTGCAAATTATGTGGACACTTTATTATTAAGAAATATCTATACTCTTTGAAACAAATTAACTATCCATGGTAGCATTTATAGTAAGGAAATGAGAGGAAGTCAAAGTTAAGAAACACGTTAAGTGTCCGGATACTAGTGCGTTTACCCTATTAAAACAAGCGGATAAACCACTGGATAGAATTGTCAAGAGTGCGTTAGCAGTACCAGTTAGGTACTTACTAAACAACTTATATGGACTTCCACGACTTATTTGGATGTTCCGATTTGCAACCCACCGTGAGCGGACGTGTGCGTGAGTGGAGGAAATTCCTTGCTAAATACCACCAGTATTTTTCTATAATAACTAAATAGTTTAATACAATTATTATTTTATAATATTTGTCCCTCTCAAAAAATAAATAAGCAGCAATAGTGCAAGTTCAGTCTGCCTGAATCATTACACATATAATACAAAAAAAATCATTGAACATAAACTTACTAATCGCGCCGCGAATTAAATTTAAAAAAAATAGCAACTTAAATACCTAACAACAACAATAGTACAAGTGCCAGTGTCAGTGCATAACCCAAGCAAAAAGCAAAAAGAAAAAAGTGCACCTGTGTAACGCAAATGATGATGCATAAGTAACGAACACCATAGCACAGCGGTAAATTTCCTTTTCTCTCCTTCCCACGTCACTCACAGTGCTTTGGCTTCGTCACTATATGCAATGGGGCATATTCATAGTCATTTTAGACCTGGGCCTAAGTTAAACATAGCTTTGGTTGAATTTTCGGACGTTGATTCTATTTTTTTAAGGTTATCATTTCAAAATATTTGAAGCTATTTGTGTAGTAAACCAAGTTTATTATCTTATAAAAATATAAAACAAACAATTTGTAATTAATATCGGTCTGTATTCATTGAGCCAAAATTGTCTTAAACTGTAGTTTAGTTAAACCTGGGTCTATCTGCGACTATGAATATGCCCCAATGTGTGTAGCATCACACACAATGTAAGCTAAGCCATAGCATATCAGATAAATTGCTGTTATTGATTTTGTGTATCCAGGGGCAGATCAGTACACTACTTTTTTAGGCATAACACTAGTAGTATTGTACTGTGAAGTCATTTGGGGCCCAAACTTGATACCAGCATAGATAACTGTCTGATTTGGTTTTTTATGTCTGTTTATTGTAATGGGGGCTGAATTTAGGGTTGACTACAGCAACATACGGGGACAGAGGCAGAATTTTTGTGCTGCATATGTACATACTGTGAAAAACAGGCCAGCTGTTTTGGCACTAAGTGAATCCCAGGTAGGGGAAAATACCGATCACTCGGAGTTCAACCTACATGGTTATAGCTTAGTGCTTCTATTTTTTCCACATCATGGTCTCGCCGTGTATGTTCGAAATGATGTTGCTTATCAGCTTCAACCACAATATGGTTCATGTTTGAATACGAACTTTAATTTCATGTGGTTAAAATTCACCATCCATAAGCGCATCATCCATACTTGTTTTATTTATCGTAGTCCTAGTTTGGATAGTAATTCGACTTCCAACGAATTCGGTGCACTCTCCGACTCCATCCAGAGAATTATTTCCCATTTTCCGCACAGTGAAATCGTTGTTACGGGCGATTTCAATGTACATAATTCTTCGTGGCTACGCTATTCGGGTCAGACAACACCCGAAGGAAGGTATGTCGAGATTTTTGCTGAGATAAACAACCTAACTCAGCTGGTCGACGAGCCTACTCGGATTCCTGACGTTGCAGGTCAATCCACCATCACTCTAGATTTGTTTCTTACCTCTGACCCTGATAAATACACTATAAGTGTATTATCGCCTCTAGGCACATCAGACCATTGTGTCATATCTGCGAATTTCTCGTGCCACCAAAACACAGATAAAGAAAGACTCCCAAGAGAACCGTTTGGCAGTACGAGAAAGCCAACTGGGACGGTCTCAATGTTTTCTTCAGGAACTTTAACTGGTCACTATGCTTCCTCGATAGTGACGTAGATTCCAATGCAGACATGATTACAAACTTAATTCTTTGTGGAATGAGAAATTTTATCCCGAAAAGGGTGAAATCTATTAAGCCCAAAGAAAACTCATGGTTTGACTTTAGCTGTAAAGAGGTTATTAGGGTTAGAGAAGTAAGCTTCTGAAGTTATAAAGCCAACGCTACTGAGGAAAACCGGAAAAAGTTTCAACAAGCTAGAAAGACCTGTAACGTTCATATTCGACGAACCAAATTTTTACATGATCAAAAATTACGGCAAAAAATTCTACAATGTCCCAAAGGTAGTAAAAACTTTTGGTCATTTGTAAAAAACATACGAAACACCACCTCGTCCTCGGTTCCAACGTTCGTCGTCAACGATACTCCTTTTGTCAGCTCAATCGATAAAGCCAATTTGCTTGCAGCACAGTTTGCTGTTAATTCGTCGCTGCCTAATAGTGTTATGACTCCTCCTGTACTTGAGAGCGCAAATGATTCTATGGGACAAATCTTCTTCCGCACTCGTGCAGTGTCCAGAGTTCT
This sequence comes from Melangyna quadrimaculata, assembly GCA_949320155.1. NCBI lineage: Eukaryota > Metazoa > Arthropoda > Insecta > Diptera > Syrphidae > Melangyna > Melangyna quadrimaculata. The sequence continues at coordinate 399,922,747 of OX439483.1, forward strand.
GAAAGATCTCGATATACACAAATCCGCTGGCCCGGATAGTATCCCTCCCATTGTTCTGAAGAGGTGTTCTTCACGCTGGCAAAACCACTGCGTAAGCTTTTCCATCTGTCCTACTCTACTGGTCTCTTTCCGAGTGGATGGAAAACAGCATTTGTCCAGCCTGTCCCTAAAAAAGGCGCGTCTTCTTCCCCCTCCAACTATCGGCCAATTGCGCTTACGTCCCTTCTTTCCAAGGTCATGGAAACGCTGATTAATTTTCAGCTAAAGAAATATCTCGAAGAACGAAAGCTTCTTAATGACCGGCAGTACGGCTTTCGTAGCAATAGGTCCACTGGTGATCTGATGGTATATCTCACCGTACAGTGGCAAAAATCCTTACATCGTTTTGGAGAAAGTAAGATTATTGCGCTTGATATTTCTAAAGCATTTGATAGAGTTTGGCATCAAGCTCTCTTATCTTCGTTGGATTAGAAATTACCTTTCGGACCGTTCAATACAAGTTGTATGATGGTTTCAAGTCTGAAATTCACAAAATAAATGCTAGTGTGCCCCAGGGCTCCGTTCTGTCTCCGACTCTCTTCCTTATATTCATAAACGATCTTTTATCTGAAACTTCTAATCCATTAAATTGTTTCGCTGACGACAGTACTCTCAGCTTTTCATATTCGTTCTTAGATTCACATCCATGTCCTTCGGATGCTTCGGATGTGGAACTTGAACGGCAGCGTATGATATGCTCATTAAATTCTGATCTCAACAGCATTGTCCAATGGGGAATCAAAAAGCATGTAGAATGCTTCAAAAACTCAGTGCTGTCTACTGTCGTTAAAACAAAACCCACCCCCATGCCACTATCCATGAGTGGCACTTGCATTGAGGAAACCGAAAAGCTTTCAGTCCTCGGTATGTGTGTCACAGACCACCTTTTATGGAACGACCACATATTCGATCTCGCCAAAAATTCTGCTAAGTGCTTAGGTTTTCTCCGTCGATGCAAGAAATGTTTCTCCCCTTCTGATCCGGCTGTGATCTGCAAAGCCTTTATTCGTCCAAAACTTGAGTAAAACTTCCACATTTGGGCAGGTGCTCCAATAACCCACTTGAATTTATTGCATAGAATTGAAAAGAGAGCTCTTAAAATGATAGGTGAAAGAACTATAACGGAAACATTCTCATCTCTTGAGCACCGTCGAAATGTTTCATGTCTTTCGTTATTTTACCGTTATTTCCATAAACAATGCCCTAGTGGAATAGCCAGTTGCATTCCTCCCCTTAAACAATTCAACCATAATAGTCGCGCTTCTAGGAATGCCCATCAGTTTACCGTTGAGCCCAATTTCAGACGTACTGTTAAGTACCCAGATTCTTTCTTTAGTCGCACTACTCGAATGTGGAATGCTCTACCCAGCTCAATTTTCCCCTCCCATTGTGATCTACAGACGTTCAAAACCAATGTGCATCGGAATCTCCTTTTAAATCCCCTCCAATCTACCTAATCGCTCGTGCTGTGTATATCATCTTAAGGGTAGTCACAACCCCTTTTGCACGCATAAAAAAGTTAAGCTTAGAAGTGGTGTATCCCGTGCTCCATTCTTGGTTCTTCGAGTTTTAGGTATTAGTCTAATGTTCCTCCAGGATAGAGCTTGTGTCGTATTAACTGCCCTATAACTACCGTTACCATCTGTCCCGGTTTCCCGGGGCTGCCCCGTATTTCAATAGCATGTTTTTTTTAAGAAACCCGGGACGTACAATTGTCCCGGGTTTCTTTATTTGTCCCGTATTTTCTGATTTTGTTTGGTTTAATATTTTATATTTTATAAAACAAAATGTTTGACATACCTATGTATTTGTGTATGTATGAAAGTGCAAACGAATACCAGACCAGGCTTTGATTTTGAAATAATCTATTTACAAATCCGCTCAACTCTAACGTTAACGACTAACAAGTAACTCTTGAGTAAGAACGACAACCTGGCTTTGGTTTGGACTGTTTTGTGATTTTTGTGTAAAACGAGGACCTTGATTAGTGATTTTTATTTAATGATAAAAGAGAGAATACCATTCTTCTTTGAAATAAACCCCAAAGACACTTAAAATCGGTACAAAACTTACTATTTTTTTTAATTTTTTGTTTGCGATCAGGCCGTAATAAATGTGTTACCATTTTCTTCGTTGCCAGTTATAGCTATCATTGAAAACCATCATTGAAAAAGTTAACTGTTGATTTGGAGACCTTTCGAAAGTTTAATCATTGAATATTTTAATGTAGAAATATAGCTTACGACTTCAAAATTATTTCTCCTTCAAAAAAAAATTCATTTTGACCCATATCTTCCCCATATCGTAACTTTACTACCTGTACTACCTACTACTTGAACTACCTTACCAATGATCATTGAAAAAATTAAAAGTTACGTTATGGGGAAGATATGTGTCAAAATGAATTTTTTTTGTGGGAGAAATAATTCTGAAGTCGTAAGCTATATTTCTGCATTAAAATATTCAATGATTAAACTTTCGAAGGGTCTCAAATTCAACAGCTAACTTTTTCAATGATGAATTTCAATGATAGCTATAACTGGCCCCGAACTGAAAAAACGAAGCAAAAAAAGAATAAATGTCTCTCAGTTGTTTGATAAATTTATTTGCTTCAAGTCTTTTTTAAATTTAGATATTATTAAAAAATGGAAACAAAAAGACAGTAGGTGGAAAATGTTAAATATCAATTCAATTTAAATTTTCTTTATTCTTATTAATTTAGTTCAAATTTAATGGATTTCTCAAATAAAATATTGGTTAAGATTTTTTTTGGTTTTAAGATTGTCATGTTGTGAAGACATTTTAATTTATTTTATTGTTCCTTTCCTTAAGAATTTGTTTTCATATTATTTTCTCTTATTTTTTTATTTCTTGTAATATGAAGATATGTATCGAAATAAAAAAAAGACTTCATATATTTTTGTTTACGTTTTCAAACTTCAGCAACCGACTATTTAAATTCTGACGAACCCAGCACATTGAATAATTCTTTCCTTATACAATTAGTGGAGAATTTGGACATGCAAAAGGCTAACGTAACCGCCATCCAAGAAGTGCATTTCTACTTCTGCGGTTACAACAAGGAGTAGAGTTAGTGCCTCTAATGTTCTGCGATAGACTAAGGTGTAAGGTCTTAAGTTCTGAGGCATACAAAAAAAATAAGTAAATAAATAAATTAACAACAACTCGCAACCATTCCTTTGTGCGCGTGTCGACAGGTATGGAAGGGACCTACAATTTTATGCCGAATCCGAACGGCTAGACGAGAAGCACTTATTCATGACAAGTGATACTCTTGGAGGATTTGTCAATTCCTTGCATGAGGCAGTATCCCTGAAAAAAACTTTTTAGTTTTTAGGTGAGAAGTGAACCCATACGTGACAGTCCAACGCACTAACCATTACACTACGGGCTACTACTCTGAGGCATCAAAGCCAAGTTCAAAAACATGACGCTGATATGCGTTCACATTCCCGTGGAAGTGAAAGACGACCAAGCCAATTAAGCGTGCTAGGATCTCTTGGAGAACACGTATGTCAAATTTATACTTAGAGACTTGAACACCCAAATCATATAATGAGGCATCTTTGTTTGTATATTCTATCAAAGTACTGGTAAAGGTCTTATGTCGATAGACTTTTTGGCGGCGCGAACTGTCACCATATCAGGAACTATTGTCCCATTACCGTGACAATTGGTCATTTTGCAATAGATGGCAGGCATGCTTCCAGTATTTTCGGGATATTCGATCGTGGAGAAGGAGAATGACCAACATAAACTCTACTAATCTAGTCACAACTAGAGCTTAAAATCAGTTCCAGATCCCCACACTATCCGGATATCTGGATCGGATCCGAAAATGCGAATCAGATCCGGATCCAGGATCCGATTACCGAAATATCCGGATAATCCGGATACCCGGATCCAAATCTTGGATCCGAGATCCAAAACTATCCGGATAGTGTCGGATCTGGATCCGAGGATCCGACACTATCCGGATAGTTATGGATCACGGATCCAAGATTTGTATCCGGATATCCGGATATTTTGAATATCGGATCCTGGATCCGTTTCTGATTTGTATTTTCGGATCCAATCCGTATATCCGAAATATCTGGATACTTTCAAGCACTAGTCACAACGTCAAGGTATACGGTTATTCATGAAGCCACAACGCCGCGGGCAAAAATCGTTAATTTTGTGGTCAAAAATCCGTAACTTTTGAACCAGTTGAGATTTTTTTATAATTTTTTTTATTTGAAACTTTATTTAAGTACCTTTCAATGTATAACGTTTAATTTATCTAATATTTTTTATTTGTTTAATTTATCAAATATGTTTTATGTTATTTAAAATAAATAATTAAAAAAAATGTTGACATTGACTTAAAATGGATACAAAATAATTTACAAAGAGAAAAAAATTAGAATATTCAATTATAGCTTTATTTTATAAAAAACAAATTAAGTTATTTTAACAAATAACTTTTGAAAACTATATCTACTATTTGAGTACTTTTGAGTAAAAACTATAAAAATTGTTATTGTTCTAAAAATGTGTGCCCATTTGATAAAGCGCTATTTATTAAATTTAAAATATTTGTCTATCTCACCACTATTTCAACTTTAATATCTAACTTTAATTTCATATTTCTGCAGTTATTTCAAAATTCTCAAAAAATCTTCTTGCCGTATTACCGTAATTCTCATTGGTGTTCCCTAAACCTTGTTTGGGAGTATCAATTATCAATCCCATTTTTTGCCCGAAATTCTCTTTGAATTCTGTTTTTTTTTTTTTTTTTATTTGCTTTTTTGCTTTTAGTCCTGGGGGTGGAATCGCGTAAGGTGATTTGTGATCATCACATTTGTGACAGTCACAGGTGATAGGATTTGATTTTCCATCTGCGTAAAGTGATCACCAAAAAATAGTGGAAATTTGGTATCACTTTGGGAGAAAATATTGATTTTCACAAATGTAGCAAGATTTGACATTTCTCACAAGTCGGTTTGAAGATTTTCTTTATTGTGGTCACCAAATTTATTGAAGTGTTGAAATTGAACAATTTTAGTGAATAGTTGCAAGTTAATTAAACAAAATTGTAAGGTGGTTAGATTGTACATATTGAAATATAAAAATATTAATGTGTTTCGAGTTCAAGTGATTAAAAGAAACCGTCGTGGATTTTTTTCTCTGCAGATTTAAAGAAACCCGTGCTTCGAGTTCCCTGTATCCATTATTGGAAATTAATTTTTTTTCTGGAATAAAATCACAATTGTTTGTATTAATTTTAGCAACTTTTCACTGAAA